>OY757914.1:10402961-10452961 GCA_963585895.1 Sepioteuthis lessoniana | reverse complement strand
TTACATAGATGTTATTTTACTTATTTACTCACAAAACTTATTTTAATATCACTGACAGAATAAACAATACAGAACCTTCCCAAAAAGTTTACTCATGAACTTGAAGCCAACGACTCCCTTACCTTTTCTTAGATGTCTTACTTGTGAGAAATAATGAAAAATTAAAATTCAAAGTAGGTAATATGTACAAAATATGCATTAGTCAAAACGAGCAGATGCACCAGTGGCAAACGAATCTTCATGGCAGAATTCTAGAAATTTCGAAACGATATACAATACTGATTGGCTTTCACAAAGAAAGCCTTAATATGAAAATGTCACAGTGTTTAGGTTGGTTGGTTGTTTGGGTTTTTGCAGGTTATTTAACGCCAAATCCATTTTTATGAAAATAGTTCAATTTCAAACAATTCAGTTTAAGATAAGTACGCAGTTTAAATGTAAGAATAGTTTAATTGTGAAAAAACATTTCTATTTCAAGCTATTCAGTTTACTCTAGCACTTCTACTTCAGCTAATTCCGTTTAGTACAAGTACAGATTTTGTTTACACACAGTTAAATGTCAAAACAGTTCTATATTAAACAAATCAGTTTAGTGTAAGTACAGGCCAGAGTGGACCTGTCTGGGCAAACAGTATTTGGGTGTCACTATGAAGACTGTCCTGGATATGACAGTAAACTTCATCTAATGGTGAGGCTTCCGTCCTTGAGCTTTGGGTTATGTGGAGTACTTCTTCATTGCCATTATTCTCTGACCAAGAGGGGCTCTCTCTGTACGGCTATCATCTATGGGTTAAATAGAACTATTAGTGTTATATACCAATAATTAAAACCATTTGACTATATGCAAACAATAAATAGCAATACTTGAAATCATTTGACTGTGTGCAAACAAATTAGCTTTGGCTAGTTTAAAAAAGCTGCCTACAAAATATTCATTTACAAATCATATAATATATATATATATATATATATATGTATGTGTGTGTGTGTGTGTGTGTGTGTGTGTGTAAACAGGATTTGTCATTAAATAATTTACAATGGTTGATATACCATGAGGTGCCCGTGGTGTAATGGTTATCGTCGTAGGAAATGGACACGGCGACACGAGTTCAAATTCTGGACGTGACTGATTCCATTTCACATAGCACTAATACCCTTGGGAAAGGTATGAATCCAATTATTCTCCCTCCAGCTATGGGGAATAGTAGGGCAGACTAGGTTAATCAGCCTTGATGAGGCAACTAGTCTAGGAGAAGGAAAACTCTGAATTAAAACCTGTTAAACTCCGCTTAAAAAGCAAATTGACTTTGTGTCATATCCTGCCCGAGCGGAGGGGTTGGGTAAATATGATATACCATGAAAACCAACCAACCAACCAACCAACCAACAATGAGGTCGTCTTGGGGCCGTAGTTGAGGTCAATGGTGATTTTTTAAAAATAAATTTATTTTTAAAAATAAATTTATTTTAAAAATTAAATAGTAGTTCAAGAATTTTTCTTATAATTTCGGTAAATATATCTGATAAAATGAGATGTCAGTACTATTTTCATTTTTGTGTGATTTAGATGATAATTTACTTTTCGTTCCTTCTATGCCTCTCTCTCTCTCTCTCTCTCTATCTCTCTGTCAGGGCTTGGAGTTGTTTATGCATATGTGCTTGTGTGAATATATAAGCAATCACTTGTACCATAGCCATGATATGGCTATGTGTGAAACGTACATCTAATGTCCATAAAGATAGAACATAGGAATCTCGAAACACGAAAAACACTTACGACTTCTTTCTTCTGGTACTAAACTTTTTATTACCTTTGAGTTTAAAGGTTCTTCGACATAAGGAAGAGAGATACACATTCTTTCTATTCCCGCCTTTTCATCTGCCCCCACCCCCATCTTGTGCGACACTTGCCCAAGGCCTCCGCGAGCAAGCGAAAGTCAACCGTCTCGTCCGGTGTCTAGTCTCAACTCTACTAACTTTCTTCAAATTCCCCAAATCCTCCGCGCGCTTCCAGTGCGTGACGTCATTCGCACTCTGTAACCCCGTTTCCCATCTCGGGCTATTGTGACATCTCTGAGTGACACGTCCGCTCCGCACGTACGCGCGTGAACACTTGTATTAATGTTGCACCTAAGTAACCCATGCACTGAGCCGAAAGGAATGAAACGAAATCCCTTGGCCATTATATTACACACTCGCATAAACGTTTGGCAAATGTTATGTAGCGTATGTTGCATAGAACTCTTTTCTGTTAAAATTTAACTTGTAACAGGTTGATATAAGAAAAATAAGAAAAAGAACCACTTGCTACTTGAACCACGACTCTTGTCTTGCACTATGTGTCACTCTCTAACACTTTATCTCGATTACACCACTTGAACATTATTTCTGATAACTTTCCATATATGCTGATCATTTTAACACTATGTCGTTCTTCTGAATAGAAGCTACAAAAGACAATATCACAATAAAACTAAGGGTAGTTTTTGTAAATAATGTTTCCGACCGTTGTCGAGGGCGACCAGAAGGTACCCTTTTCAATGGCTACTACATCGAGTTGTTGGGAGGGGTGCTACTTCTTTTCCCTTGTTTGTTCCACTTTACCCTTGATCATCATCACCATCATCATCATGTCGCGCCATCAGCACGGATATCCCTGACCCTCTCTCGCCACCCCTCTCAATCATCTATTGCTTCCGGCAGGTATTCAGGTCTACATCCCATATCGGTACAGAGCTGCTGTATGTAGGTTCGAGCAGGTCGTCCTGCCTTTGCTCGTCCATGTGAAGGGATCTACGAGAGTACATTACTTATGAGCTCGTCCCTACTTCTCCAGCAGTGTCCTGCGTGTCTGATTCGTCTAACTTGGACAGTTTTCGTGATGGGTGGTAGGTAGCTGTACAGCTGCTGTTTTGTGGGGTGCTGCCTCCCGGACTTATTCAGTATTGCTCGCAGCATTTTTGTGTAGTTACCGTGAAGCTTTTTCTCCATCCGTTTAGTTAGCGTCCATGTAGTGCATCTATATAACAGTATCGGCATGGCCGATGCTCGGAAGAAACTGCATTTTATTTTATTAGTCAGGTCTGATTTCCATATGACCGTTAGCCTATCCATAGGTGTCCATGCCTTTTATAGTCGCATGTTGATGTCTGTCTCGGTTGATGAGACACTGCTCCCTAGGTAGATGAACTTGTCTACTAGTTTCAGAGAGCTACCATTTAGTGTGGAGATGTCACCTGTTTGATTAAAGCACATATTCCGTCTTGTGTGCATTGATATGGAGGCCTATGCCTGCAGCGGCTCGTTCCCGACTATGTAGCAGGGTTTCGGCTTGGGCGGGTGCATTTGCCTGAAGCATTATGTCATCGGCGTAGTCAGTGCCGGTAATTGTTTTTGCGAGGTACCTTCTGCTTCTTTCCTTTGTTAGCTTGAAACTGTTTTCTTTGATTTTATCAATAGATGTTCTAAGCAAGTAGTCTAGACAGATGATGAAGAGGTATGGGGCTAATGTGTCTCCTTGCAACACACCTGCTACAATGTCGAAGTAGTCTGTCTCTTCATCTGGAGAACGGACTTGTGTTTCAATACAGCATCATTATGGCTGCGACGGTTTCTTTTGGTAGGCCGTAGGCAAGTAGAATTTGCTCCATCTTTCCTCTGTGTATGGAGTCAATGGCCTGGGTAAAGTCGATAAATAATATTGTTGCCTCTATGTTTTTTGCACGTACACCATCAAGAATTCGACAGATAGTCAAAATTTGTGACGACGTGGATCTATTCCACCGGAAGCTATTTTGTTTCTTCCTAAGTATGTTCTCGAGTTTGGGTTCTATGTGGTTGCGTAGTAGAGTATTGTATATGTTAGCAGCTATGGATGTAAGGGTTATACCTCGGTAGTTCGAATTGTCTGGTCTTCCATACTTTTGGGGATATTAATAGTAATCAAATTCAATTCAAACGTATATCATAGATTACTATTTAATTAACCCCCCACTTTTCTCTTCAACTTGCATTTTTGTACCTCCTCTACATTACACAGTCCCTACTCCTTGTCCTTAATCGTTGTCCTCGATTCAACTGCGATCAGTGAAGACCGAAACTGGTCAGTTGATTTTATTTTATTTTTTTAAATGGTTAAAATTGGTCTACTTGTGTGTATGATATATATATATAGTTACAAAAATTATTTCGTGAGTCAGGAACTAACCTACTACAGTTTCGCTTAGAGCCGCTTAGGCGAAACTGTAGTAGGTTAGTTCCTGACTCACGAAATAATTTTTGTAACTATTTTGCTCTACTTAGTATTGAGCACTTTTTGTACTTGTAGCTTAGCAGCAATTTACGATGGGTTTTTCTTTTGACCAATCGATTGTATGTCTGTTGATTTTTTTCAATTGGTGTGACAAGGTTGGCTTTTTCTTTTTTTTTTTTCAAAATATATGTTTTTCCCCTAGACAGTGATTCGTTGTATATCTTATCTTCAAATTACTAGCGGTTTTTTTCCCTTACCGTAAGTGCTTTTATTCAGTAAGTTATTTGATATATATATATATATATATATATATACATACATACATATATATATATATATATATATAGCAACTGCATAATCTTTAACAAATCATTGCCATCCCTCATAATTTCACACCCTCAACATTAGAATTCCTCCGTCCGGGTGAGCAGGATTCTCCTAAATAGGGCTGCTAAAACACAAATCTCCACTGGGGTCTTTTCCTGTCACAACATTCATGTTAGGTTAAGACTCCTTCCGCCTATAGGTAGATATGTAATTACATGCTTCGAACTAGTTGAATCTGCTTATGACGCCACACCTCCATCGGAATATTTTGAGAGAAATGTTGGTAGATGAAAAGATCGTAAGGGAACATTTCTACATCATTGGAATATAGTGGCCAACGCTTGTACAACATGGTTACCACTCTCTTAGTCTTCATGATTATTATCCAGTGACAAGCCGAAGCAAAATTACCAGTAATCACGTCAACTGCAGGTGTTATATCATATTTACCCAACCCCTACGCTCGGGCAGGATATGACACAAGGTCAATTTTTAAAACGGAGTTTAACAAGTTTGAATTCAGAGTTATTCCTTCTCCTAGACTAGTTGCCTCAGCAAGGCTGAAGAACCTAGTCTGCCCTACTATTTACCCATAGCTGGAGGGATAATAATTGGATTCATACCTTTCCCAAGGGTATTAGTGCAAGGAGAAATGCAATCAGTCTCGTCCAGGATTTGAACTCGTGTCGCCGTGTCCATTTCCTACGACGATAAGCATTACACCACGGGCACCTCTAACTGCAGGTGTTATATCAGAGTTTTCCTTCTCCTAGGTGGATAACTTGACAAAGAATAAATCGTCCAACATTACCCTGAACACTCTTCTAGATGGCTGTTGAATAAAATGCTTCTTCCGCCTTTTGACAGAACATGTTTTTCATCTTGAAGAGTGTCTAGCTACCCTAATCACAAGACAAACTCGTTTAGGGTACCAGTTTAGTCATCGATGACCATGAAGCATGTAGTACTGGTTTACGTTGTGCCAATGGCACTTTGAGCGACCTGTCACAAACCTGTTATATATATATATATATATATTAATGATCAGCATATAAGGAAATTTGTCAGGAATAATGTTCGAGACGTATAGTCAAGTCGAAGTGTTTGTTTGTTGCTTGTTTGAGTCTCTCTCTCTCTCTCTCTCTCTCTCTCTCTCTCTCTCTCTCTCTCTCTCTGTGTGTTTGTGTGTTTGAGTTAATTTTCGTATTTTTGTCTGAATTTGGTGTGAGATTTCATAGATATTGATGCAAGAAAATCATTATGCAATATGCAAATTATCATATAGACTCATTTATATATGTCTGTGCTTATGGGTGTGACTAAACAGATGACTAATGAGTTATTATTTTTTAAAAGTACATTGCAAAAAATATGTGAGAAGTCAGAAATCATTTCTAATTCAATTTTCAATCGAAAATAATTTCACAAATTAACCAGGTGTTTGAAAAAAACTCTGAAAAAAAGTTTTTATTTTTATTTTCTAAAACTTCTTTTATAAGAAGAATTTCTTGTTTTCATCAAATGAATGATTTAGCAAAAATGGTCCTAAAACACAACAATTTACTCGTGTATTTCTCTGTTTTGTCTATAATTTTGAGCAGAAAGGTCATAAATATCCAAAACTGTGAGCAGAGAGGTCATAGACATCCAAAACTTTGAGCTGAAAAGTTAAAGACATCCAAAACTTTGAGCAGAAAGGTCATAGACATCCAAAACTGTGAGCAGAGAGGTCATAGACATCCAAAACTTTGAGCAGAAAAGTTAAAGACATCCAAAACTTTGAGCAGAAAGGTCATAGACATCCAAAACTTTGAGCAGAAAGGTCATAGACATCCAAAACTGTGAGCAGAAAGGTCATAGACATCCAAAACTTTTTGGGATAATAAAATGTCTGGTTTGTATCTTGATGTTCTTGATATTTTATCGAAATAGTTGTCCAGTTTTCTTTAGCAGAACGAAGGAAACTTATCTTTTTCCTAACAAATTCTAAATCTGAAGAAATGTCTGGAACATTACCTTAGTAACATGAATAATACATTTTTATTTAATGATTGTCAAGTTTAAACTTGGCTGAAGATTTATAAGCAAGATATTATGCTGGATTTTCAGTTTTATCATAATCTCATTGAAATTAAATATTTTTGAAAATGCCTTTATTTTCTTTAAAAAAGGTTATAAACAAGTCGAAATATAAAAATTGGATGGTGCATTCTTAAAAATAGCTAATGATAATGTTTCTTTAATAAGATGAATTGTTATAAACGTTTTTTTGTAGGCAACACTTAATATATAAAATAGCAATTATATATGTGATTGCAATAGAAGTATGTCAGACTGACTGAACCCTCGAAACGAAAGAAATTATAAAAAATACATGAACGTCATCATTCGGTGTTGAGGTTTGAGTTCTGGACCTTGGGGGAGAATGGACTATGTATTTACGACCCTCACCGTACGAGCAGGATACGACACAAAGTCAAGCGAAGTTTAACAGGTTTAAACTCAGTTTTCCATCTCTTATACTAGTTGCCATACCAAGGTTGAATAACCCCATCTGTCCAAATATCTCAACACAACTGAAGAGAGAATATTGGATTCATACCTTTCTCTAGGGTATTAGAGCTATGTAACATGCAAATAGCTTCGTGCAGGATTTGAACTCCAGTCACCGCGTTCATTTCCTACGGCGATATCTACGGGTGCCTCTTGAGGAATGGAGTATGCTATTGTCACGCATATAAATATATTAAAATCATATGATTATAAATACCTATTTAAGTAATTAATTCTTCTGTCAAATGTTGCTCAGTCAGCTTGTAGGGTGCTGCAGAATACACCAACTGCATCTCTGCAGAGAGGTAAGATACCCGCAAAGAGGGCTCAGTAGGCTGGGACTGTGGAATACACCGACCGCATCTCTGCAAAGGGATAAGATACCCACAAAGAGGGCTCAGTCGGTTGGGGCAGTGGAATACACTGACTGCATCTCGGCAAGGGGTAAGATACCCGCAAAGAGGGCTCAGTAGGCTGGGGCTGTGGAATACACTGACTGCATCTCTGCAGAGGGGTAAGATACCCGCAAAGAGGGATCAGTAGGCTGGGGCTGTGGAATACACCGACTGCATCTCTGCAGAGGGGTAAGATACCCGCAAAGAGGGATCAGTAGGCTGGGGCTGTGGAATACACTGACTGCATCTCAGCAGAGGAGTAAGACTCCCCTAACAAGTTTTCTGGATTTAACATTAAACAATCTGATGGTCAGGCTCCAGAAAATCCCTACATTGCCATCTCTCCTAGGTTCCCTTTGGCCCGGAGTAGAAGCACCTTATAAGTGTCCTATCTATGGGTCAAATAGAAGTGTTTCACATTTAAACTGAGTGCAAACGAATGACTTATGCTAAACTAAATTGTTTGAAATAGAACTTTTTGATCATTTAATTGAGCGTGAACAAATATCTCATGTTTAATTGAATTGTTAGTGTTAAATAGTAATACTTGAAACATTTAACTGTGTGCAAACAATTGTAAATTGTAAATAGAATTATTCGTATTAGAAATAAGTGAAATCATTTAACAGTGTACGAAAATGAGCTCAGGATAGTTTAAAGTGTTATCTACAAAATGCGCTTAGAAATCATACATATTTAATATATATCAATATAAAGGATTTGGCATTAAATAACCTACAATGGTTGATATGCCATAAAACCCAACCAAACCAAATCCTATATATTTAATATATATGTATAAAGAGGATTTGGCATTAAATAACCTTCAATGGTTGATATGTGATAAAACCCAACCCAGCCAAATCCTATATATTTGATATATAAGTATAAAGAAGATTTGGCATTAAATAATCTTCAATGGTTGATATGCCAGAAAACTAAACCAAACTAAATCCTATATATTAAATATATAGCTATAAAAAGGCGTTGGCATTAAATAACCAACAATGGTTGACATGCCTGAAAACCAAATCAGACCAAACTAAAGTCAAGCAAAAGAGAATAATAATTATTATCGTTATTCGAACTTTCTCAAAAGTTGTACCTTTGGTTTGTCATTTGAGAACAAATGACCACCACAATTTTCGATCTTAGCGTAACGCTTATCGTCAAACAGAGTTCGAATCCTGCACAAGGCTCTTTGTGTTTTAACTTTGATTTTTTTTACTTCTGACTCTTCTCGTCGTTAAAAAGGCCAATAAATGAGCCACGTATTATTCGATCGGTGCGGCTGATCCACGGCAAATTTTCGTCGACGGTCTTTTTGTATCAATGAGTTTGAGGTGACTGTTTATATGTTATTTATTAACCTTTGTTTAATCTGATACACTGGCGATTGCTTACAGTAGCTGATTTAAGGTGTCACGCTTAGCGTAGTGGCTATTGTCGTAGAAAACTGAATCGACAACCCGAGTTCAAATCTTAGACGGGCTGTTTGGTTTTCACTTCACTTTAATTCCCTTGAGAAAGGCATGAATCCATTTTCCGGCTATAGGTATATGGTTGTGCCTACTGGTTTCTTTAGGATTGGTTTTGGTTTGGGAACAGTTCTAAGAGAAATAAAGCTCTAAATTCAAATCAGATTTAGTTCGCTTGAAAACTGACCTTGTTTGATATTCTGTCAGTGTCGAGGAGGTTAGGAAAATTTCTGCTGTTGCTAAGTGGACACCCATCTCGGCAGACTCATAGCCGCTTAACTACTCTGATTTAGCAGGAACCCCTTAAGCAATTGTTGAAAATTATGCTCAGCTTCCAAGTGCTGAATTTTCAGTACATCTGTTATTGTCTAAGTGTTCCTCTCAGAAGCAAGTTCTACGAAGTTGTAAAGGAGATGGTTGATCGTTTATGGACTTTTTTGACCCTGGATTCCTTTTTTTAGTTCCTCCATGTCAACCTGGTTTCACGTAGGTTAACATGATTATTTTTGGGTGGTTATTTCCTGGCATACAATATCCCGTGAACAAACCGCCTCGGCTATCGTGAATTAATAGAGAATTCAATACTAGTTATGTTAACACGTCTAAGAATTCCGGGAGGCGCGTTGTACATCCAGCTGAGGTCAATGATACGCTGTAGGCAGGTAACACATGGCTTCTCCATCTGCTTCAAGCGGATGGAGAAGCCATATATCGCATGCTATATATCATGTATCTATTTACTCTTTCAATGACCCTTAGAATACACTGATTCTATCACTTGCTGTGAGCTAAGGCCTTTCCAACCAAAGAAAGAAAAAATATCTTGTTTTGGGTATAACAGTAAACTGCATCTGATGGAAAGGCTTCCGTTCTGGAGATCTGGGGAGTGTTGAGTACCTCTTCATTGCCATTACTTCAAGGTCCACTCTGACCTGGATTGGTATTACATTTTAGGGTCCCATCCACGGTTCAAATAGATCTGTATGGTTATTATTTGTCTTTGATAAGACTATGAGTGACCTCTCCTAAAAAATTAAGAAACAATTACGCAGAAATGCAAACATGAACGTATAATGAACGCGATTCTCTTACCTCTCGGTAT
Organism: Sepioteuthis lessoniana; assembly: GCA_963585895.1. Lineage (NCBI taxonomy): Eukaryota > Metazoa > Mollusca > Cephalopoda > Myopsida > Loliginidae > Sepioteuthis > Sepioteuthis lessoniana. Next base: position 10,442,854 of record OY757914.1, on the reverse strand, counting down.
AAATTACCCCAAGACGGGTTTAGAAGTCGTTAAAATCAATCAATCAATCAATCATTAAGATGTCTCCTGCAGTGAGCTCAAGACACGGCTCCCTTGAAAAGGCTGACGATGTCCGTGACTAAAAAAGGCTTTAGATCTTCCTGGCAGAGATTAAAGAGCTGTTTTATCTTTTGCTTATTACAATTAGTTAAGCACCAAAGAATCCAGTTATTTGTCAGGAATCCAGAAAAATTAATTACAATACAACTCTACGAGGCCATAATTTTTTCTACCAACACACACACATACACACACACATACACACATACAGAACTATTTTTCTTTCAAGCCCTTTTTAAAAATCTTTTTATTAAAGTGTTAAAGTCTGTACTCATTTTTTTCCAGTGACATTTTTCTTAGCTTATTTGAGATTTGTTAGAACAGTAAAAATGGGTTGAAAAAAGATTCAGCAAAACAACCGTAAAACAAGATTGTGTCGTCCATCGACAAAATTGTAAGTGGAACTAAACCAACAAAAATACTTTGCACTCAACATAAATTCACTTAGAGAAAACAACAAAATTAGAAAAAAAGATATTTAAATAAATCTAATACCTGTTTTTGTTTGTTTAATATAGACTTTATCAGTAAATATAACTACCTATTCGGTAAAATATCTTTAAAACGTCAAAATTGAAGGAAAAAAAAACGTACAAAGCCAGCCCCACGGGCATATCTTTAAGAATATGTCGGTTTCTGCTAAAAGTGCTTAGCATTTGATGTTTGTATGAATACATTAAAAAAACCCAACCAGACCAGCATAAAAGCTTATTTGCATCTATTGAACTGGCAACACATCTTTTTATGACATGGCAATCGATACTTTGCCTCGATTTAAGAAAAATGTGCTCTTCTCCCCAGATGTTATGAGAGACATATTCCATGTAAGGCGTCAGGTTTATTTCCTTTGCAATGTCATCAAGGTAGAGTCGCCCAGGGCTAAAATTATTGCTTCCTTATAATCAAGTTGATTTTTGGTGATGTTTTTTGTATAATGAATGGTAAGCTTGAAGGGTTTTTTTTTTATTTCTCAGACGAGTAGACTCATTTCTTTTCCTATTATATAATTTCAGCTTGATTCTCTCACTGTTTTTAGGTGAACTTTTTTTTCTCATCTAGACTTAAAGAGCGATATGGAACGAGCCAATGAAATTCCATTAGAGCCATGCAAGATACAAATATCTAAAAAGTCTGTGAAAAAGAAAATCTTGACATTTTTCTTGATTTTCGTTTGAATTTATTAAAAGGAATGTTGATATCTCAGATATCTTGGACAAGTCTTTCATTGAATAAGAAATCCCATCAATGCATATTTCTAAAAGTCTCATCATCTTTACAACCCTTAGAACACACTAACTGTACCCAACTCGTGTAGAAGCGTAGGTACCCCGACATCAAAATAGAGTGTCATAGGGTTCTAGTTCTGGACAACTGAGGAATGTGAGGTATCCGTTTAATGCCATTACTCCCAGGTCCACCTTGACCCCTCAGGTTGATTTGTTTGGGTCCCATCTAGGGGTAAAAAGATTCTGTTTAAAGTTAAGCATATTTGATGGGAACTCCTGATGCAATATAACTATAATTTATATGGCAATGAAAGGGTACTCCACATTCCTCAGATATAAAAAAAAACTGGAGCCTTTCAATAAGATTCAATTTACTGTCATATTCAGTAGAAGCTTTTATTTAATGTGGGTGGTATTATCTGTGGCCTGTTTAGGAGATGCAATCTGCGAATTCTAAGGGCCACCGACAAAATGAAGGGATATATAATACATGGCATGTAATACAATGGGTGGGTGCATATATGTGTATATGTGTGTCACAGAGATTGTGTATGTGCGTGCATATATATATATGTATGTGTGTGTAAGCGAGAGAGATTCTATGGACACACACACACACACACACACACATATATATATGTTATATTTTGACCTTCGACCCGGCCCAAAAATGCTATTCCAAGGTGATACGCCGGAAGGAAGTGACACATTCCAATGGCCAGTAATCGAAAGAGATCGCGTGGGCGGATTAAGGCTTATGATATGGGACAAAGTGAAGGTCCCATTGTGCCACTAATAGTGATGCACCGGAAGAGAGTAACCTCTGAACTGCATGACAGTTATTTCCGCTTGATGACGATTAAACATCCGATTCAAAGATCCAGTAGGCGATCGTGTGGGCGTTGAGTTATTATTTAACTCAGTTGAGTTTGGGTCCCAGGGCAGTTGCCAGTCGAATTCCATGTAAGAAGTAGAGGGAGTGTTAGAGATAAGATGTGGTAGAGAAAGCCACCACCCGGCAGAAGGGGCCCTCGGAACCCCCAGTGAGTTGGAGATCACTTGAGTTAATGACAAGATGGGGTAGAGAAAGCCCGCACACAGCAGAGTGGCCCCCAGGGCCCCAGGAGCAGCCCTGGAGAACGAGAAAGGCACAATGCTGATGGCCATAAGAGTGGGGGTCAATATGTTGCAGTTCTGTTCGGTCTCCAACTCCCTCTCACTCACAAACCTTTTACAATAAAGTGAGAGGTATATTTTTTTAAAGAAGTCTTCGCACGTTTTTATTCGTTGCGTCAATATGTATTCTGCATGTATATGTGTATAGTTGCATATGTATTATGTAGCTATACAACAGTGTCACTAAAAAGTTTTAGTTATTACGTGTGATTAAAGCTTTAGTTAAAGAATAATTTGAAGAAAGTGTATGAGAAGAAGATTACGAAGACACGAGCAATAAAAGTTGGAGTGTCAGTCGTCAAAGAAAATAGCAGTGTTAATCCCATGGTTTACACTCTCAGTCTATCTAATCAGTTGACGCATTCCTTTAACTATCTTTTTTCGCCGACTACTGCAAATGTTGCAGCCCCAATGAACTTTCATATCCTTAAACCAACAGAATCGTTTTGAAATTGTGTAACAACTTTCGATTTTGCGCCGGTAACGCTACAACAATTCATATTTGGTGCCGTAGTGTTCTCAATTCACAATGTTCATCGCTTGAAAACAGAAAAGAATGTTTTGTAATCATTTGCATAAATGTCGTCATTGGTGGTCGTTAAGTTAAATACTGACTCGTATTCTATTTATAATATTCTGTTATAATAAGTAGTGAACGAATGTATAAACGAATTAGAGGAAATACACTATAAGTAGTTGTTGATTGTTGTCTATCCAGAGAAACTATAATAAACAGAAGAAATATGGACTCAAATCTATTATTATGAAGTTGCATAATGGACTAGAAAAAAATAAAAAGAGAATACTGCTTTATAGTAAATTAGAATGAATAGAATGAGCGCAAATGAAGACTCCACACGATTACCTTAAAATGAAATGGAAATATCTTTATTCTCTAATCTGGAGTATTGCAACACAATTGCAGTTACAAAACCTCGCTACGATGTGTCGATTTGCTCTAGAAAAAATAAGGAATAGTACTGGGTGTCTCAAAATACATGGGACCCATTTTAACTGCTATTAACTCTACTAATAATAATGTGTTCTTTTTTTATTTCAGATTTAAAAATAGTATTCTATAACAACTATTAATCATCGATCACAGTGCCTTGGACAAGAGATGAAAAATATTTTACGTCACTTATTTGGAAAAAAAATCTTTCAAAATTGTACAAGCAAAATTTCGCAGGTTGCTTAACTGTAACAATTATCCCCAGAAAAGCCAAATTTATAATTGGGTTCACAATTTTCAAGCTACAAGGTCAGTAAACAATCTCAAGAAGAAGGCAGAAAATCCCAGATTTGGCAGGAAGTTGACTGCAAGGTGTCCTGACAATGTGGATGCGGTGCGAGATTCTGTTGGAAAGACTCCGAAGACCTTCCCAAGAATTTAATCTCTCAAGTACATCGTTGCAAAGAATCTTTAAAAAGGATCTTCAGCTGTAGCCATACAGAATCCAGATCAAGTCTAAACTCACATCAGCTGACATGGAATTGCTTGTCTCAGTAATAAATCATAATCATATAAATCGATTGCATCTATTTTGAGACATCCTGTATATTAATAGCATTATAATAAATTAGAATGAATAGAATGAATGCAAACGAAGACTCGACACGAAAAAAAAAGAAATAGAAATTTCTTTATTCTCTAACATACAGTACTTAACACAAAGCTCGCTACAATGTGCCTTTTCTCTCTAGAAAAATAAAATGGAAACACTGTGTAATTAGCATTATATTAAATTAAAATGAATAGAATGAACGCAAACAAAACTCGCCCCGATTATTATAAATTGAAGTGGAATTTTCTTTATTTCCTGATTTAGATTACGGAAACACAATTGCTCTTATACAAACCTCGCTACGATGAGCCATTTACGCTATATTAAAAATAGAAAATGAGGAGAAATAGAATGAGCGGAAAGGAAGACTCGATACGATTATCATAAATTGAAATGCAAATTGGTTTGGTTTGGTTTCTTTGTTTAATGGCATATCAACCTTTGTAGGTTATTTAATGCCAAAGCCATTCTCCTAGAAGAACAGTAGTGGTACTCTTTAACCCATAGCTGGGAGGATTAGGGGGTTCATACCTTTCCCCCGAAAGTGAACGTAATAGCGCGACTGGAGTACGAACTCGCTTACTATGATTCCGCAGTCCATCGCTTTAACCATTACACCACGAGGACATCCCCGAAGTGGAAATTCTTTTGATCTCTAAATTACAGTATTGTATTGCAATTGCTCTTACACAAAGCTCGCTAGGATGTGTCTTTTTTGTTGCGTTAAAGTAACGTACACGCTTATAAAAATCAGATCATTATATGGTATAAAAGTTATGAAAGCTTATTTACACAAGGCCAATCTAATCTGCATTAATACAAACAGCAAAAGGGAGGAGATGGGCGCTGCTGGGTTACCGAAGACCGCAGACGAACCGCACATTACTAAGGTGAGATGGCGGATGCCCCAACGACCTCCAGAGTCAACTTGCATCGAATCTGATGTATGGAGTAGTCAAGGCATAAGACAAAGGTAAGAAAGAAAGAAGAAAGAGGAAAAAGTGAGAATATATTCTTAAAATAATGCACGTATTTGGAGGATGGAGTTTTTCTATGATTTTCTTTTCTTTTTTTTTTTTTTACTTCTTATCGATTGGGATACAAGACAGAAGAAGATAAAAATAAAGACCTCGATTTTGGCCAGTTTCCAGAGAAACAGGTCCAATTTAATAGCAGTTCACCTGCTTTGGAATATAGATAAAACCATTAACAGATCTGCGAAGGAAATTGGCAACGTATCAATATACACTCACGATAAACACACGAGGTGCACACGCAACATTTACACATATTAATGGTGATTTAAATACACACACACACACACACACACACACACACACACACACACACACACACACACACATGTATATATGAATAGGTTCATGTTTGTATGCATATGATTTTGTGTACAGGTATATAAAAGAGAATTTTGTAAGGTAAGTATTCCCCATTTTCCAATAGTAAGTATCTCTCTCTCTTACTCACTCTCTCTCAGTCTCACTCTCTCTCTCTCTCATTCTCTCGCTCTATCTCTCTATCTGAATGCTTGGGTTGAAGGTTTGGTGTATAGGTATATAAAAGAGAATTGTGTAAGATAAGTATTCCCCATTTTCCAATAGTAAGCATCTCTGTCTCTCTCTTACTCTCTCTCTCTCTCTCTATCTCTCTCTCTCTCTCTCTCTCTCGCTCTATCTATCTCTCTGAATGCTGGGACAAAAGGTTTGATGTATAGGTATATGGATACAGGCATATATATATATATATATATATATATATATATGTGTGTGTGTGTGTGTGTGTGTGCGTGCGTGTGTGTGTATTAATGCATATACCAGTAACTACAGCCAATAAAACAAGATCATATAAACGACTTTAAGCGGTTATATTCATGAACAGGTCATTGTAAATTCACATCAAATACATTTTAAATATTACCGGTACAAGAAAGTTACATAAGAATAATTAATTATTCAGAAATAAACCCGCCACAAGGACACACTCTAACAGACATACATGCATACATACCCAGGCTATGACACTTTACTATATCCGGTGAGGATACTCCTGTTTTGAAGAGCAAGAGAATGTGGAGTCAACCCTTCACTGTCATTACTCCTAGGTTCACTCAAGCCTGGATCGTTAGATTCTATTAGACTTTGATCTATGTGTCAAATGGATCTGAAAATTATCATCATTAGATATGAATACTGGAACTCTTATAAAAAAAAGTTATTATGGTTATTAAACGGATAGAGTTAACTTGAAACAGTCTGATTGCCGACAAAATATAAGTATTAGTTAGAAATAAATAAAAACATTATTGTGTACGAATTATTTGTGTTAAGAATTGTTGATTAAAAACATTAATTATTTTTTAAATGATTATTAGCGACCTGAAATTATAATTTGGCTTGCAAATTTTTTTTTAATGACTGAATTAATCAAAAAGCCCAAGTACCATGTTGTAAAAAGAAGTAAACACACACACACACACACACACACACACACACACACACACACACACACACATTCCCACGTACACACACACACACACACATACACCAGCATATATAGACACATTTGTTCACACAAATAGTTCAAATCGATGTCCTTGTGCCAAACTAAGCATCACTTATTAAATTACACTTGGGTGATTGCCATAGACTAATGGTGAATAAGATCGTCTCCCGGACCAATTCAGTGGTATCACGAGTTTGATTCTCACAATTGTCCCACCCTCATGGCCTTGTGCCAGATAAGGCTAATCTTAGTAAATAACAATAAGATCTATCTGTCAGTCAATCTATCTAAGTTTGTTCATATAAACATTTCAAGGTTCAGATATATCAAAAGGCTTAGCTCCTTAAACACTGTATTTCGAAATTCCTTTAAGAGAACCATAGCTTTCAACAAATTTCCCATCTCTTCTTCTTCTTCTTCTTCTTCTTCTTGTTCATGATTATCATCATCATGTTCACGATTTGATTATCTGCACAGGTAACCAATGATACTTATCGTCACTTACACTACCTGTTTTTCTCTTTCTTTCTTTCTTTCTATATATATATATATATATATGAGGATCATTAAATAAGTTTCCAGACTTTTTTCGTATGGGCACTTTTATTGATGTACACACATGAAACTCTAGTCCCCTTCGAAGTAATCTCCTCCGGCTGCAACCCAATTGTTGTACCGTTCCAATATCTTCTGGAAGGCCCCATGGAAGTCCTCTTGTGTGAGAGTGTCAATAACCTTCGTCACAGCCTCTTTCATCTCCTCAATTGTCTCATAACGACAGCCTCTGATCTTAGGGAATAAGCAAAAGTCACAAGGAGCAAGAACTGGTCTATAGGGAGGGTGAGGAACTGTCTTGGTGCCCATCTTGGTCAAATAGTCTGTGACAAGGATGGAGTTGTGGACTGGAGTATTGTCCTCGTGGAAATGACACTGACCTGATTTGAAGAGTGCTGGCCTCTTCCCTAGGAATCTCTTCCTGAACTCCCTTAAAAACCTCAACATAGTAACCCTAACCATAACCCTTTGGCCAATCACCTCTGGTGTATTGACTTCCTTACTCCTCCCACACCTCTCATCATCCCTCACAGACTCCCTGCCTTCCTTGAATCTCTTATGCCACTCAAAAACTCATGCTTGATTCATGCAAGATGGTCGAAAAGTAGTATGAAGCATTCCATACGATTCTGTGGCATTTTTTGCAAGCTTAAAACACAATTTTATTGCATATCGTTCTTCTAAAGTATAAGATTGTATTTTTGAAATTTACCAGCTGTGACAATCAGGCTTTAGTAGGGTGTATTCCAATTGCCGCTGTAGCTGATTATTTGAACGTGAAATCATAAAAATTGGTCAGTCATCTCATAATATGTATAGCAATAACATACTGAATTTTCAAGAGTCTACGACAATTTTAAATGCCTGTACAAAAAAAATCAGGAAACTTATTGAAGGCACTACGTATAATAATATATATACATATATATCTATATATATAAGTATTCATCAAAATTCTCTGTAAGAGCTGCATTTGACACAAGGTCAATTTTTAGGGGAATTTTAGCCGCTTTAAATTCAAAGTCTTCTTTCTCCAAGACTGGCTGCCATCCAAAAGTTCAAGAGTTCAGTCGACCCTACTATTTAGCCATAACTGGAAAGAAAATAACTAGATTCTTACCTTTTCCGAAGTATTAAGCATTATCTGAAATGCACAAAGCCTTCTCTAGGATTTGATTTCGGCTTACTGTGTATATTTTCCATGCACACCTGTTCAAGTTCTTATTTTTCATTTTGTTTGATTTAACTAATTTAACCTTCAAACTCACCGCAATTTTATTTTTGGTTTTCAAAAAAAAGAAATTTACATTTTATAAAGGAGGCTCACTTTCACCCTTTTTTTAAATGATCCCCCACTTTTGGAACAAGTATTTATATATCCCCTATCCTACTCAGTAAAAAAAAGGAAAAGAAAATTAAAATAATCAAACCTGCCTAGTTACTTGTCTTTTACAACGCTAACTGTTCCGGAAATTGGCGATCATTCGACATTGAATTAAAATACGAAAGTGAACTTCCCTTATAAAATGTAGAATAAGTCCTATTTTTTGCTGTTTTTCTTTTCTGAAAAATAAAAAGAAAAAAATTGCAGTGAAATTTGAGGGTTTATTTCGTTCGAATCACAATAAATAAATAAAGAAATAAATAAATAGAAATAAAAAATGAAAATAAATAAGCAAACAAATAAATATATAAATAAGTACAAAATTGAAAAAATTGAAAAAAAATAAAGAAAAATTACTTGAAACAAATTTCCCCCGCAGAACTTGCATGGGTACACATGCAGATATTTACCATATATATATATATATATATATATATATATATATATATATATATATATATATATATATATATCAGTAAGGTTAAGAATAATATCCGACGATGAGAAAAAGAAGACAATGCACACACAAACATTCACTCACTCACACACACACACACACACACACACACACACACACACACACACACATATATATATATATATATATATATATATATATATATATATATATATATATTGTGGTTGGACAAAAAAGTGGAAACTAGAATCTTAGTATCATTATTTTGAAACTCCTAAAAAACCATCAAACGTTTGTTATTTTTATGTCTTTTGATTTATAATTAATTTTTCTCGTATTATTTTACTGAAATTATCGTTTTTTACAGAAGAAAATAATCAAAATTCATTAAAATGGAAAATCTATCAAAATGTAAAAGAGGTCAAATTATTCGTGCTCGTCTGTCAGGAGCTAGTTTAACAAAAACCGCTGAAATATTTGGTGTAGCAAGGAGTACTGTCTCGAAAATAATGACAACATTTGAGAAAGAAGGAAAAACCTCCTCACAGAAGCAAAACTCAGGATATCTGATAGGGACTGTCGGACTCTTATGTAGATAGTTAGGAAGGATTACAATAATACAGCTCTGAAAATTACAACAGAGCTTTATGACCATCTCGAAAACCCAGTTTCCTCAAAAACTGTAAGAAGAGACCAACACAATGCTGGATTTTAGGGGAGGACTGCAATCAGAAAACCATATTAAAATACATTTGTTTCAAATTTCCAGATATTTCTATTGCCAGAGGCGATGAACGATAGGGAGAAGTGGCGAGAGAGAGTCAGGAATATTCGTGCTAGCGGCATGACATGATGATGATGATGATATACGGTATCACCCGAAGGTAAGTACAGCCCAAACATTTTTTAATAAAAAGTTAATTTCCTTCAAGCAAAACACACAAGGATGATATCATTTCCAGTATAACATTATACAATCAAAACGGATGTTATTAGGTATTTTTATTACCAAACACTCAGAGTTAAACTCTTGTTATGAGAAATATATTTAGAAATCTGATAATAAGTACACTGCAGATATATATTCATGCAATTTTATTTTTTGTTACAAAGTTTCAATGCTGGGTTTTGTCAGAGATAATATGTAATATGTAATAATATCCGGTCTGATTGTATAGTCTTCTACCAGAAATGATACAACTCTTGTATGTTTGATTTATTAAAAATGTAGAACTGCTTCCCAGATAAATGTCGTTTGAGAGTTGCAAACATATAAAAATCTGAATGAGTATAGTCAGGACTAATAAATTCCAAGCCTATCAACCCATGCGTGAGACATGTTTTTTAATCAAGTGATCAAAGACCCAACAAGATATCACAACTTCTCGTGGAGGCATTCATGACCAATCTATTTCGGTCATATCATAAAGTTTGTACCGACGCTTATCATGGCTCAAAGTTTCAACACGCGTCATATTGTCTTTTATTGTTGATAAAAGTAGAATCCCTTTCGTAAGGATTATATTGCAGGCTTGGCATCCTGATCTAGGGGAAATAAAACTACCTGGAGTAAAGCAAGCAACTCTACCCTTAAAAATATACTCGTTATCGAAACCGTAGAACCATAAACAACAGGGGTTTGGTGATCAACTTACGCTCACTAATGAGTTCCCTGCTTCATTATCATCAACATCATTATCAGTAGCTTTGTTGTGACGTCACAAACACATGCACTGTTCTAGCTGTAAAAAAAAATTAGAATTTCTGTCGATAATGACTATTTTACATTACTTTACGGGCAACCTTTATATACAGGGTCAGACAAAATGATCTGACACACCTGATTTAAATCCGTGCGATTTTTTTCTCTGGGGATACCTCAAGTCAAAGGTATATAGTAATCGCCCTCAATCTATTGAACAACTTAAAGATGCAATTCGTCAAGAAATTACTGCCATTCCACATGAAATGACCCGCCGAGTTATAGACAACTTTCATGAACGCCTTCGACAGTGTGTACACAATAACGGATTCCATTTGACTGATTTAATTTTCAAAACCTAATGAAACAGAATGACATTATATGTACTTTTCGAAAATAAAAACACTTTTTTGTTTCTTTACTTTATTTGTCTTTTATTAAACCTACAAATGTGTCAGATCCTTTTGCCTGACCTACAATTGTGTCAGATCCTTTTGCCTGACCCTATAAATGAGGGTCATCAAAAAAGTTTATGCCTCACCCAGGAAGAAGAGATATAGATGAACATTTTTGTTGAGGTAAGATATTAACATTTCTTATAAAACTAGAAAAACTAATTCAGATTTGTCTAGTTTTATTGTTACTTGAATAGTTACTACATAAAAGAGTCAGTCTGTCCAACTATTAATCTAAAACTGGAGGGAGAATAGTAGGATTCATACCTTTCCCATTGGTATTTTCCCAGTCGGCTAGGGCAGTAAAATATACCGACTGCACCCCTGCAGAGGGGTAAGATCCCCACCAATAAGTGTTTTGGATATGACACTAAACAATCTGATAGTGAGGTTCCCGTAATGCCGGAGCTTTGGGGAATGTAGAGTCCTGGAATTGTAGCACCTGATAGGGCCCTATCTATGGGTTAAATAGAACTAACTGCATACTTATGCTAAACTGAATTGTTTGAATTAGAACTGTTTGACTAAACTGAATAACTTGAAATAGAAATGTTTTTGACAATTAAAATGTACTTAAATTTAAACTGCATGCTTATGCTAAACTGAATTGTTTGAAATGGAACTGTTTTTGACATTGAAACTGTACTTATACTAAACTGAATTGTTTAATATAGAATGGTTTTGACATTTAACTGTGTGTAAACAGAATCTGTGCTTACAGTAAACTGAATTAGTTGAATTAGAACCGTTTTTGACAATTAAACAGTGTACTCAGGCTAAACTAAATTGTTTGAAACAGACTATTTGCATAAAAATGGATATGACGTTAAATAACCTACAAAGTTTGATATGCCATAAAGCCCAAACAACCAATCAACCAACCCATGGGTATTAGTGCTCTGTAAAAGGCAAATAGCCTTTTCCTGGACTCGAACTCGGGTCACTATCATCATTTCATACAAAAGTAACAATTACACGACGAATATCTCTTATATATATATATATGTGTGTGTGTATGTAAATTGAATTATCACAACTAGAAAATCTGGCAAGCACTCAATACGACATACGGAACACTGGACAGTTATTCGACCTAATTAAGTCTCAGCAGCAGCGTATACCGTGAGCTCCGCCACAAGAGATCGAACCAGTGACCACAGAACCGAAACTCTACCACTGAGCCACCGATTCACATCACACACACGCGATGCCAAATTAACCAGTCATGGTAAATGCGCAACCACTTAACCAGATGTCTCTTTAGGTATATTTGACGCCTATATCGTTTGTGTTTGATGTGGACCGGTGACTCAGTGTTAGTGATTCGGCTCTACATTCCGTAGTCGCTGGTTCAATCTCCAGTAGTGGAGATCTTGGCATACTCTGCTGACGAGACCTTATAGTGTCGAAAAGTTGTTCAGTGTTTCGCATGGAGTGATTGCCGGAATTTCTAGTCATGGTAATTTAAATATTCCTCTACTTAAAAGTGTATGTATATCATTTAATTCTTGTAACTGTTCAATAATTCTTACGGTATGAAAAAAAAAACATATGATACGATTTGTAAACAAAAAATTATAACATAAACTGATATCTGGGAAAAAATTTCCATAAAAAAAGAAAAGACTAAAAACATACGGCTCGATTACTTAGAAGAGCCCTGGAGAACCGGGGAGATTTTCTGTCCCTTAAACTCCTGTGGAAAACCATTAGTGAACGCCATGTAAAAAACTCGCAAGGAAAAAGAACTTGCCGTCTCGAGGATTTTTACCGTTGGGCGAAAAATGGAGTGGAAATAAAGGAAAGCGAAATAGGACATAAGTACTAGGAACTTGCTAGAGGACTAAGAAAGCTGTAGAACGTGATGGGGACAGTGATACCAATTGTAACTGGTGCGCTTAGAACGGTCCCCTCTGGCTTATTAAGGGGGCTAGAAGAGGAAGAATCGAAAGCATCTAGACCGCAGCAGTGTTGAGATTGGCTAAAATACTGAGAAGAGTCCTGGAATGCTGAAGAGACTTGCTGTCACTTAGAATCCTGTGAAAGACCACCAGCAAAAGCCGGTGTGAAAAGCTCACCAGAAATGAAATCATCATCATCATGTCACGCTATCAGCACGGACATCCCTGACCCTCTTTCGTCACCCCTCCCTATCGTCCATTGCTTCCTGCTGGTCCTCAGGGCTACATCCCGTATCGGCACAGAGCTGCTGTATGTAGGTTCGAGCTGGTCGTCCTGCCTTTGCACGTCCATGTGAGGCGGTCCACAGGAGTACATCACTTATGAGCTCGTCCCTACTTCTCCAGCCGTGTCCTGCATTTCTGGTTCGTCTAATTTTGATAGTTTTCGTGATGGGTGGTAGGTGGCCGTACAGATGCTGTTTTGTCGGGTGCTGTCTCTAGGACTTGTTCAATATTGCTCGCAGCATTCTTGTGTAGTTGCCGTCAAGCTTTTTCTCCATACGTTTAGTTAGCGTCCATGTAGTGCATCCATATAGCAGTATCGACACGACCGCTGCTTGGAAAAAACTGTTCTTCATTTTATCGGTCAGGTCTGACTTCCATATGACCGATAGTCTTTCGCTAGCTGTCCATACCTTTGCTAGTTGCGTGTCGATGTCTATCTCGATTGATGAGATACTGCTCCCGAGGTAGGTTAACTTGTCAAATAGTTTCAGGGAGCCACCATTTAGTTTGGAGATGTCGCCTGTTTGATAAAAGCACATATATTCTGTACTGTGTGCATTGACATGGAGCCCTATTCCTGCATCGGCTCGTTCCCGACTATGTAGCAAGGTTTCGGCTTGGGCGGGTGCATTTGCCAGAAGCGTTATATCATCGGCGTAGTCGGCGTCGGTAATTGTTTTTGCGTGGTACCTTCTGCTTCTTTCGTTTGTTAGCTTGAAACCGTTTTCTTTGATTTTATCGATAGATGTTCTAAGCACGTAGTTTAGACAGATGATAAAGAGGTATGTTGCTAATGTGTCTCCTTACGGTACACCTGCTACAACGTCGAAGTAGTCTGTGTCTCCATATGAAGAACAGCCTTAAGTGAAATGATGATAATAACAATAATAATAATAAACTAGAAAATAGTAAATTAAATATAATAGGTAGATAAATTAACAATAAAAAAACGAATACGATGCTGCCTCTTTAGAAACCTGCACTTCATAAACTCAGCCACTTTTTTCAGGATACTCCACATGCTAGATTATCCTTCCCAGGTTGGTATTACTTAATCTAATGACCGTATAGACGAGAAACTGAGAGTCACCAAGCTCTATTGACCCTGCGTAGATGTTATTCTATATATATATATATATATATATATGCTATGTCACCTATATCGAGCAGTCCTTTGGTGGTGTAACGGTTAGCAAGCTTGACTAGCTAACCTACACGAGTGAGTTCGTGTCTCATTGGGTGCCCCATTCATTCGGCCTTGTGCCACATCGAAGCAAAGAGCTTCGTAAATTACTATATTGAGCACTCCTTTATTGCAAATATTTCAAATTCATGAAAATTTTAGGAAATGAAGCTGACGTTTTATCACAAGTTCTTTATCATTTGCGAATATATATATATATATATATATATATATATATATATATGATTTGTTGATATGAGAGTTAATAGTTTCTTGATAAATTTATCTTTTAACGAGTTGTTTAAGTCCATTTATTTGGACACAGATTGTTTTAAGTATTTCAATCAAAAAGAGATAATTCTATTTACCGTATTTGACGGTATGTAAAGCACACATTTGTTTACAACAAATATCTTTTAAAATTCCCCTGCGTCTTATGTGCCAAATGTTGGTTTAAGTTTAGCGATAGGTGGCAGAAATTTGTAACCTTGGCAACTCTTATTCGCTTAGACTTTAGAGAAAATTTCATATACCGATTGTCATTTAAAAGGGTATTATGCAGATTAAAAGTGTTATCATTGATAATATTCATTATATTCATTTTATCACGTTTAAAATTAGTACTTGTTTTTTTTTCTTGATTTGCCCTGCTGAAATTAGGGTGTCGCTTATTTACTCGTGCATAGTAAATAAAGTTGGCAACCGTTGTCAGGAGTTACCCGGAGGCTCCATTTTCGATAGGTGTAGAGGAGGGCGCTACTCCATTCCCTGGATTGTTCCACTTTACCCTTGATCAGTACCTTATAATGCTGAGTGTTAAGCAAGGAGGCATTAAGTACCATTTTTGAGTCTTTGGTATATCTCGACTTGGGATTGAACCCAGGTCTCCCGGGCCTTTGGCGAATACTCTAACCATTTTGCCAATGGATTCAAGGATTGCTATTTAACATCAGTAATTCTATTTATCAAGTATTCAACTGCTGTATGAATAATTAGCATACAGCTGTAGAGTATCAAATTATTAAAGAATATTCTTTATAAATGATTGAACGATTTTAATTGAACCATAGATGTGGTTATTACAGGTACTATTTCACCACATCAGAGTGAAACTGGGAGTAATTACCGTAAAGGAGTTCTGCATATTCACTAGATCTTCCGGACAGGGGCCTCAGGGGTAGGGGTCTTACACCTCTGCTGTGGTACAGTCGGTGCATTCTAGAACCCCAGAACGGTTTGGTGTGTTTTGGTTTTGTGGCATATCAACCATTGTAGGTTATTTGATATTAAATCCATTTTTATACGTATAAACAGTTCTATTTCAAACAATTCAGTTTAGTATAAGTACAGTTTTTGTTTACACACAGTTAAATGACAAGACAGTTCTAGTTCAAATAATTCAGTTGAGCATAAGTACAGAGTTTAGTTCTATTTGACCATAGACCTATCAAGTGCTACCACTCCGAGACTGAATAGACCATTCCCCAAACTCCAGCATTACTAGAGCCTCACCAACAGATTGTTTAGTGTCATATCTGGACACTCTTTGCTGAATCTTACCCCAGTGTATTCTTTCTCCCAGCCGATAAGACCAACGACGAAACGGCAATATATCGAAACATATATATAAAATTGTTGCGTAAATAATGACTATTTCTATTAAAAAATTAATGATATCAGCCATAAATTTTGAAACAACAAAATACAAAATTTATATTCCATCTTATGTAAAAATTTATTTTGAATTATTCACATCTCAATATACATGTGATTACTTTTGATAACGTATTTTCACCAACAATAAAAGATATAAGGGTAAGTATAACAAGAGATAAGAATTCAGCTCAGATATACAGATCGATTGGTATCAATATTGACGGGTAGAAACAAAAAAAGTTGAGAAAAAAAAACAGTCATTGATCAATAGGCAAAAATACACTGCAACACACGTACACACATGTCTTCACACAAACGAAAACACATACGCACACATATTACTTTAAAATCATATCTATCTATCTATCTATCTATGCATAAAATTCACCGTGGTTTGACGGACGCCAAGGTGATTCGGCATTTTTTCTAATTCTATTATCTATCAAATGTACTGACAGATATTCTCACGGGTATGCGTATTTTCTCATATCGACTGCTTTGCAACAAAGCACTACATACATGTTTACTTGCAATGCATACCTATAGCTTTTTTTATTAAATTATATATATATATATATAAAACACATTATATATATATATGTGTGTGTGTGTAGTTTTACACTCACGCGCACACACGTATATATATATATATATATATATAACACCTTATATATATATACATATATATATAGTAGTTTTTCTCATATAGGCAATTAAATTTGCAAACAATAAAACAAAAACCAAACAAACAGTCACGCGCACACACGTATATATATATATATATATATATATATATATATATATATATATATATATATATAACACCTTATATATATATATAGTAGTTTTTCTCATATAGGCAATTAAATTTGCACACAATAAAACAAAAACCAAACAAATACCCACAGTTATTCAGAATCTTAATCACATATAAACCCAGGTCATATGAACAATAGTATAAAGGAACCCGTTTACACTCACGCGCACACACGTATATATATATATATATAGTTCGAATTAGAGTCATAGTAATCTTTAGGTAGCAAATTTTTTTCATCAACAGAGGTCAAACTTGTCGATGAGAAACAGTAGCTTCTTGACTGAATTATTTGATTCTTGCCGTTGACCCACGAGATCCCTCTGTCCAGCATCTTGTGAAGCGCACTTTGTATTCATTCATCTTGCTTCACATTCAACCTGCTGCATCACAAGATTTCTATTTCAATATCCATGTACGGCTCGTATTCCTCGCTCAGAGCTTATTATCCAGTGACAAGTCGAAGCAGGATAACTTTAGTGGATTTTAACCTGTCCAGTTTTATTGTACACTGTTATATATTTACAGAATGACGCTTGTCGGGAGTCAATAAAATAAATTTTCCTTCTAACGTGAATTTTCCTTCTTGGAAAAAAATTGTACTTATTCTTTTAAAACTTTTTTAGTTTTAACGGTCCTTTTTTATTATTTCAATCAGGCTTTGTGGATTGATCGTTACTTTTTTTATTTGATTACCCGCGCCCGCCGTACATATCGGTGTAGTAGCTATTGAAAAAGAAGCCTTTTGGTCGTCCTCGACGACCGTCGCCAACTTTGCAACAACACTTTTTTGGCCTCTTAACCGGCTCATTGGTCTAGTGGGTAGAGTGTTCACCAATGATCCGAGAGACCTGGGTTCAATCCCAGGTCGAGTCATACCAAAGACTTTAAAAATGGTACTTGTTACTTCCTTGCTTAACACTCAGTAATATTGGTTACGTATCAAGGGTAAAGTGGAGCAATCCAGGGAAAGGAGTAGCGCCCTCCCCTACGCCTCGGTGTAGTAGCTATTGAAAAGGGAGCTTTCGGGTCACCCTCGACTACGGTCACCAGCTTTACTTTTACTGTTTACACAATATTCAAATAATTGCTGAAAAAAATTTCTGTTTTTTTTTTGGCGGCTCCATCGTTTTTTTAAAGTACGCCATTATTAAATATTAACAAAAAATAAAATAATTCAGAGATTTTGGTTTACCGAAAATTCTCTACGTAAATGAAAATAAGACAGAGTTCCTGGGTTTTAATGAGGAAAAAGCCATTTCCAATTTAAGTTGCAAGTTTCTGAAATTACTTAACCAATTGAAATACCTCGGTAGTAATATCTCATCTACTGAAAGTAATGTGAACCATACACATAGGGAAGGCATAGATTGTTATTGATAGGTTGTTGATCTCATGGAAATCTGATGGGATTTCTTCTAAGCTGTAGCTGTGTCTGGACTACTATATGGATGTCCCCCCCCACCAGGACTCGAAAAGCACGGAGAAAATGTTAGATGGAAACTACAAAAGAACAAAT
The DNA here is from genome assembly GCA_963585895.1 of Sepioteuthis lessoniana. Taxonomy (NCBI): domain Eukaryota; kingdom Metazoa; phylum Mollusca; class Cephalopoda; order Myopsida; family Loliginidae; genus Sepioteuthis; species Sepioteuthis lessoniana. The sequence goes on along the minus strand of OY757914.1, from coordinate 10,424,393 downwards.
CCTGGAAGCAATATCCTATAAAACAGCAACTGTACGGCTACTTACCTTCCATCTTACAAACCATTCAAGACAGAAACAACACGTTCTCTAATGAACTGCTATCCGTGGACGCACCAGTGTTAACCGACCGGCAAAGACTTTCATTCATCTGTGCGAACACTGTATGCAGTCTAGAAGACCTTCCAAAAGCAATGGATGATAGGTAGGTATGGTAAGAGCGATAGAGAGAATGAAAGAGAGAGAGAGAGAGAGAGAGAGAGAGAGAGAGAGAGAGTCAGAGAACTTGGTACTCTCTGCATGATTTGATGATGATGACATGTTTAGTAGGAGGTTTAGCGTTATCTGAATGATAATTATTTTCTTACCAAAAACCAAAACGAAATCTACATTAGAAGGGGTTTAGCCTACTTTGGTTTTGGTTTGAAATATCAATCCATTTTAATACGTCGAAGCATTTCTTTTCAAATAATTCAGTTTAACATAAGTACAGAGTTTAAATGTCAAAACAGTTCTATTTCAAACAATTCAGTTTAGCATAAGTTCACATTTTAATTCCATTTGACACATAGATAGGACCCTATCAGGTACTACCACTCCAAGTCAGAGGGTGTCCTCGTGGTGTAATGGTTAAAGCGATGAACTGCGGAATCGTAGTACGCGAGTTCGTACTCCAGTCGCGCTATTACGTTCACTTTCGGGCAAATACCCTTGGGAAAGGTATGAACCCCCTTATTCTCCCTCCAACTATGGGTAAATAGTAGGACGGACTAGGTTCTTCAGCCTTGGTGAGGCAACTAGTCTAGGAGAAGGAAAACTCTGAATTCAAAACCTGTTAAACTCCGCTTAAAAATTGACCTTGTGTCATATCCTGCCCGAGCGGAGGGGTTGGTAAATAGTACCACTGGGATCTGGGAGCGAAGGCAATAAAGAGGTACTCTGCACTTCCCAAAGCTCCAGCATTACTGGAGCCTCATCATCAGATTGTTTAGTGTCATATCTAAGATACTCTTCTGGGGAGTTTTACCCCTCTATAGTGATGCAGCCGAGGTATTCTATAGCCCGAGCCGACTGGGCTATACATTAGAAGGAATAAAATGTTATTTACCGAGAACCTCTGGATTATTTATTGACAAAAATGTTATATATATATATATATATACATATATATATATATATAGATATATATAATGTGTCATAAGAGAATATAACAGCAGGTCATAGAGTGAAAATGAGAAGGAAGTGAATAGATTGACAAATACTTGGGTACTGAGCTGAGTAAGCTGTGGAATATAAGGGTGCCAGTGTGATACCAATTGTGATTGGTGCTCTGAGAACGGTCCCCGTTGTTCTGGAAAAAAGATTTGTAGAATTGGAGATCAGTTAGTATGCTTTGGAAGTCATTGAGACTAAAACTGTTGTGACTAAGACTTCTGCGTAAAACGGTCACTTAAACTTCTGTAAAAAACTCTCATAATGTTATAATAATAACAATAATAATAATAATGATACACAACTCAGAATCTGTCATGGAGGATAAAAAGCACAAACTTCTCAGAGACTTTAAGAAACAAACAGGTCATCTAATCTCGGTAAGGCAAACAGACCTTCTGATTTTCAACTAAAAAAAAAGAGAACCCCCCGAATAGTGGACTTCGCTGTCCTGGCAGACCACAGTGTAAAAATAAAAGAAATCGAAAAGAGAGATAAATATCTAGACCTTGCTTGAGAACTAAAAAAAAAATCAAAACATGAAGGTGACTGTGATACCAATTGTAATTTTTGCTCTTGGAACAATCACGAAATGACTGGTAAAGGGACTGGAAGACTTGGAAATAAGTGGACGAGTTGAGACCATTCAAACGACAGCTTTATTATGATCGGCCAGAATACTGAGATGAATCCTGGATATGTGTTGTCTCTTAAACTCCAGTGATAAAACATCAGCTAAGCTTGCGTGAAAAACTCTTAAAGGAGTAAAATAATAATAATAATGATAATCCACAGGGCGATGTGCAAGAAACTGAAATTTGGCCATACGAAAAAATGGTATATGCACAACCCAGCACCTGTCCAAGAAAATGATACTCATAAACTCTTATGGGACTTTGACGTACAAACTGATCACCTAATCTCGGCCAGAAGACCAGACCTTATAATAATCAACAAACAAAAAAAAAAAAAGAAAATTTGTAAAATTGTCGACTTTGCTGTCCCGGCTGACCACAGAATAAAACTGACAGAATATGAAAAGAAGGATAAGTACATTGACCTTGCTAGAGAATTGAAAAAAACTGTGGAATATGAAGGTGACAATTATACCAATTGTGATTGGTGCTTTTAGTACAGTAACTAAAGGATTACTAAAGGGGCTGGAGGATTTGGAAGTTGGCGGACGAGTGGAGACCATCCAAACGACAACATTATTGAGAACGGCCAGAATACTGAGAAGAGTCCTGGAGACTTGAGGAGACTTTCTGTCACTAAAACTCCAGTGAAAGACCACCAGCATTAGCTGATATGAAAAACTCTTATGAAGATTGATATTAATAATAATAATTATTATTCATGAAACCAAGATTTTTAGCAGACATTTTATCGAAGGAAATATCTGGGCAATTCTACTTCTAAAATACTCTGGGCCATTTTGAAAATGGACAATGTGGGGGACTCATAAAAATGGATCAAAGACAAGGAAATTGATGACTATGCCTAAGACTTTACACCCAAGAGATGACAGACGGACTCTATGTGTTAAGTAAAGAAGGAATTGCAAGTTTAGTGTCATATCAACAATCGTTGTGGGAGTCTTACCTCTCTGCAGAGTTGCGGTCGGTATATTCTGCAGTCCCAGCTGACTGGGCCATCAATGGAATAAGAAAATCGTTCAAGATTTCAGTGTATATTTCTACATCGTTCGTAAGGTAACATTGATGGCTAGAGCCATAGAATACGCCAACTGCATCCTTGCAGAGGGATAATAACCTACACTCACACCAATGAGTGTCCTGTTTATGACACTAAACCATCTGATGGTGGAATAGCAGTCCTGGAGCTTTGGGGAATTTGGAGTACCCCTTCATTGCTATTAATCCCAGGTTCACTCTGACCTGGAGTGGTAGTACCTGTTAGAATTCCATCTATGGGTAAGTTAGAAAAGTCTAATAATATCAAAATGAATTATCAGTATCGGACAGCAAGACATGAAACAATTTAGCTGTGTGCAAATAGAATTATTGGTGTTTAACAAAAATACTTGAAACTATTAAAGTGAGTGCAAACTAATGAGCTTTGGATCGTTTAAAAATGTTACCCACAAACTATTTACATTAAAACCAATTATGTAAATGGTTAGTTGGTTGCATTTTTGGCATATTAACTCTTTAAGATTATTTAACGCCAAATCCATTCTATACATATACATTAAATATATATGATTTTCATATTCAAGTATTGCTATCTAACACTAATAATTCTATTTTCCAGTCGGCTGGGGCTGTAGAATACACCGACAGTAAGACCCCACCCAACGGAAAGGAAAACAACTCTTTGGATTCTTCTAGCGACAAACTGAATATGGCTCCGAAAGAGAAAGCCCAAAAGAGAAAATGAATCTTTGTAAATGGCAGCACAACTTATTCCATGAGAACAAATTCTATTGAAGCGACAATTGATCCTACGCAATAGAATGGTGATGGTAGGTTACGTGGGGACCTAGATGCAACGGTTAATAACATAATAAGCAAATACAGCAAACTAGCACAAAAAGAGTACAAGACTAGACACGACTGGATGGGAAGGGGTGATCTACTGAGAATTGTGCAAAAGAGTAAAAGTTGACCAAATTAATAAATCGTATATGCTCAAACCAGAATAGGTCATAGAAAATGAGGTGCATAAAATTCTCTGGGATTTTGAGATACAAACGGATCACCGAATCCTGGCCAGAAGACCAGACTCCTGCCCCCACCCCAATCTTGTCATTTAGTGGTTTTTGCTGTTTTACCGAACCATCAAGTGAAAATAAAAGAACGCGAAAAAGAACCTTGCCAGCGAATTAAAATACCCAAGAATATAATAGTGATAGTGCTACCTATTCTGGTTGGTCTATTTGGAACGGTCCCCAGAGGCTTTGGAAAAGGGTGGAGGAATTAAAAAACAGAAAGACAATGGAGATCATCGAGCAATAGGTTTGTTTAGATCAGCAAGAATGTTGAAAAGAGTCCAGGAGACCTAAGACAACCCTTGGGAAAGGTATGAACCCCCTTATCCTCTCAGCTATGGGTTAAATAGTACCACTACTGTTCTTCTAGGAGAATAGCTTTGACATTAAATAACCTACAAAGGTTGATATATCATTGAACAAAGAAACCAAGAAACCAAGACCTGAGATAACTTGCTGTCACTCACACTCCAGTCGACCAGCGAATGCTGAAGTGAAATACTCGCAAGGAGGAAAATAATAATAATAATAATAATAATAATAAGGTCTGACATAGTAATGGGGTTAACGGCAAAAAGAGTAGCCTTTAAGCGACTTATATAAGATTGTATAATTATATATCATGTTATGATATTGTATGATTATATAACACAATATTATATGATTATGTATTATCATAAGATATTATATGATAATATATTATGACGAGAAATTATCTGACTATATAAACTTACATTAAAATACGTAATGATCATATTTATCAACTATGGCTTCTTTTGCTTCCTCTGTGTTTTTAGCACTCTGTCCGTCAGACCTTCTTTAATTAGTTCTGTTTCTCAGTCGTCACCCTCTTGCGCATCCACTCTCTCTCTCTCTCTCTCTCTCTCTCTCTCTCTCTCTCTCTCTCATTAGCTGTTTTTCCATCTTTAATTAGCCTTCCGACTTTATTTGTTCTGTTTGACTGTCTCCTTGGCTCTGTTTCTCGGTCTTTACTTTCATTTGCATGCTCTCTCTCTCTCTCTCTCTCTCTCTCTTTTCTATCTTTCTTTTTTTATCCCACTTGACGTATTTGGTGTTTCTCGTTCTTCTTCCTCATTTTCGTTCTCTTTCTCTCTTTTATTTGTCCGTCCTTTATTAGCTCTGTCTCTGTTTCTGCCCTCATTTGCATTCTCTCTCTCTCTCTCTCTCTCTCTCTCTCTCTCTCTCTCTCTCTTTTATTGATTATGTGTGTGTGTGTGTGTCTTTCTTTATCTTATAAGCTCTGTTATTTAATCTTTAATCTCATTCGTGGTAACTCTCTTTCGCTTTCTTTCTTTCTCTCTCTCTCTCTCTCTCTCTCTTTCGAGTGTGAATTTCTCTCTTTCTTTTTCTCTCGGCCCAGTAGTTTGTGAGGCAGTAGAATACACTGACATTTAATCTTTAATCTCATTCGTAGTATCTCTCTCTCTCTCTTTCTCTCTTTCTCTCTCTCTCTCTCTCTCTCTTTCGAGTGTGCATTTCTCTCTTTCTCCCTTTCTTTTACTCTCAGCCCAGTAGTTTGGTGGGAGGCAGTAGAATACACTGATTGCACATCTGCAGAGGGGTAAAACTTCTCCAACGAGTTTCCTGGATATAAGACACTAAACAATCTGATGGTGAGGCTCCAGTAATGATGGGGCTTTGAGGAATGTGGTGTACCCCTTCATTACAGTCACTCCTAGGTTCACTCTGACTTGGAGTGGTAGCATCTGATAGGGTCCTATCTATAGGTCAAATAGAGCTGTTTGACGTTTAGACTGAGCGCAAACAAATGACATGCTAAATTGAATTGTTTGAAATAGAACTGCTTGATCATTTAACTGTTTTTGATCAAATGACTGATGTTTAAATGAATTACAAGTGATACATAGCAATATTTAGAACAATTTAACTTTGTTGACTAATGCTAAAATGAATTTTTAGAAATAGAGCTATTTGGTCATTTAACTGTGTTTATCAACAAAATATGTTGACAAATCATATATTTTGCATATAATTAAAAACAGGATTTGACATTGAATAACCAACAATGGTTGATATGCCAGAAAACGAAACGAAACTAAATTTTTTCTCTTTCTTTATCTTTTATGTTTCTGTCTCTTCTCCATTATTTTCACTCTCTCTCTCTCTCTCTCTGTTTTGTTTTTTATCTCTCTCTCTCTCTCTCTCTGTTTTGTTTCCCCCCTCTCTCTGTTTTTTTATCTCTCTCTCTCTCTCTGTTTTGTTTCCCCCCTCTCTCTGTTTTGTTTTTTTATCTCTCTCTCTCTCTCTCTGTTTTGTTTCCCCCCTCTCTCTGTTTTGTTTTTTATCTCCCCCTCTCTCTCTCTCTCTCTCTCTCTTCTATTAGCTCCGTTTCTCAGTTTTTACCCCCGTTAGCACTCTGTCTCTCTTTTTTTTATTTGTATGTCTCTCTTTATATCTTTCTCTTTCTTTCTTTTTACTTATGTGCTGTTTCTCACTCTTCTCTCTCATTTTCTGTCTCTCTTTTATTTTTATGTGAGTATGTCTCTCTCCCCTCTGTCTTTCTCACTCTTTCTCTCTCTCTCTCCATAATTAGATCTGTTTTTCCCTCCCATTCCACTCTGTCTCTCTTTTATTTCTTTTGTGTGGTCTCTCTCTTTCTCTCCCTTTTCTCATTTGCTGTTTCTCAGTTTTCTCCCAAATTACATTCCGTCTCTCTTTTCATAGTTCCCCCCCTCTCTCTCTCTCCTTCTCTCTCTCATAAGCGTTGTTTCACAGTTTTCACTCCCATTTAAAGTTTGTCTCTCTTTTATTTGTTCTCTCTGTCACTATCTCCCTTTTTTGATCTCTTTTTGTTTTTGTTTTGCGTGTGTGCGTGTGTCTAATTTATTAGCTCTCTATCTCGTTTTCCCCCTCATTTCTGTTCTGTCACTCTTAACAGATCTATTTGTCATTATCGCTCTCTTTCATTCTCTCTCTCTCTCTCTCTCTCTCTCTCTCTCTCTCTCTCTCTCTCTGCCTTTGTCTCATGAGCTCTTTCTCAAATTTCACCCACATTTGCATTTCGTCTCTCATATGTATCTCATTCTCTCTCTCTCTCTCTCTCTCTCTCTCTCTCTATCTATCTATCTATCTATCTATCTATCTATCTATCTCACTATGTCAACATTCATCCTCATTTGCTTTTCGCCTCACTTATTTGATCTATCTATCTATCAATCTATCTATCTATCTTGACTGTTCATATCTATCTATCTATCTATCTATCTATCTTGACAGTTCATATCTATCTATCTATCTATCTATCTATCTATCTATCTATCTATCTATCTATCTATCTATCTATCTATCTATCTATCGCAGGCTGTTCATATCTATCTATCTATCTATCTATCTATCTATCTTGACTGTTCATATCTATCTATCTATCTATCTATCTAGACTGTTCATATCTATCTCTCTATCTATCTATCTATCTATCTATCTTGACTGTTCATATCTATCTATGTATCTATCTATCTTGACTGTTCATATCTATCTATCTATCTATCTATCTATCTTGACTGTTCATATCTATCTATCTATCTATCTATCTATCTATCTATCTATCTATCTATCGCAGGCTGTTCATATCTATCTATCTATCTATCTATCTATCTATCTTGACTGTTCATATCTATCTATCTATCTATCTATCTATCTATCTATCTAGACTGTTCATATCTATCTCTCTATCTATCTATCTATCTATCTATCTTGACTGTTCATATCTATCTATGTATCTATCTATCTTGACTGTTCATATCTATCTATCTATCTATCTATCTATCTTGACTGTTCATATCTATCTATCTATCTATCTATCTATCTTGACTGTTCATATCTATCTATCTATCTATCTATCTTGACTGTTCATATCTATCTATCTATCTATCTATCTATCTATCGCAGGCTGTTCATATCTATCTTTCTATCTATCTATCTTGACTGTTCATATCTATCTATCTATCTATCTATCTTGACTGTTCATATCTATCTATCTATCTATCTATCTATCTATCTATCTATCTTTTTATGTTGCATTCTGTCTCCCTTATTTGCTTTCTATCTCATTATCTATCTATCCCTGTCTGTCTGTCAATCTCTCCCACTCATTAACTATGTTCCTCAACCTCCACCCTTCCCTGTCTCTCTCTCCCCCCTCTCTCTCTTCTGTATTCATTCCCACGCACTCTCTTGTAGCATAAATAAGTACCTACGTCAGCACCTGGACATTTTCCTGCTCACTGATTGTCTCTCTTTCAAGCTGTTTGCTTCTCAGCTTTGGTTAAGTTGTTGGTTGTTTCTATGATCTAGGAGATCGTTGAGGTGAAACTTGAACCTTCATTGGACATTGGTTATACTTGGCTAAGCCATTTTCCTCGCCACCGGGAGCCAGTTTGCTGGTTGGTTGATCCCATGATCTATAAGACTGTTAGATTACTTTGCTGGGTTTATTCATGGTATCTCTAGGGCAAGACAGATTTATTTCGCGGTACATATTTCTTCTCCAAATAATATTAGGTTGGTTAGTCACATGATGTAAGAGATTGTTATGTAGGTATGCTAGGTCAAGGTAACACTCGACATTGTTACCATATAACAGTATTGAACGGCTGACGGTCACTGTGACATGACAATGACGAGACCTTTAATAGAAAATGGACGGTGGGAGAGAGCATTGGGAATTAAGGTTTATATCTAGGGAATTATTACAAAGTGAACAATCGATCTGTCTGTCTCCTTTTCTCGCGCATTATTGTAATTTGCACGTGCGTTGTTAATTGATTAGATGTTGATATTGATTATTTTTCTGAATTATGTTCTACGCTGATATTTATATTATGCTGTTTATAGATAAAATTCTCTCTGTTTCTATGTTGCCTTTTGATTCTCTCCTCTTTCACTCTCTCTCTCTCTCTCACTCTCTCTCTCTCTAAATATATGTATATTTGGTGAGAAAGAGAGAGAGAGAGATAGACTGAAAGACACACACACACACATACGCACAGAGAGAGAGAGAGAGGGAGAGACTCATCTGATTACTTTTAGAAAATTTTGTTTTTATATTTACATATCGCCGGATTGTTTTCTATTTGGTTATTTCTTTGCTTAATGGCATATCAATCTTTGGGGTTTATTCAATACCAGAGTCATCTTCATTGAAGAACAGTAGTGGTACTATTTAAGCCATAGCTGGGAGGAATAAGGGGGGGTTTCATCTTTCCCAAGTGGCATTAGTCCGAAAGTGAACGCAAGATGCTGCCTAGAAGACATGCTAGGAATGAAGGAGAAAGAGAGAGAGAGAGAGAGAGAGAGAGAGAGAGAGAGAGGGGGGGAGGAAGAGACAGGAAGTCATTTGGAGAAAGATTAGATTAGAATAAAACACGGTAGGAATAAAGTTATTCTTGTAGATATAAGAGTATATATGTATATATATATATATATATATATATATATATATATATATATATATATATATATATATAATAATTAACGTTTTATTCTTCACGGTTCGGTGATATTTCAGTTTGTACATGCACACAACCTATATAGGTATACACCAACACACACACACACACGCGCACATTTATATATATCAGTATATATATATAATTGTGCATATGTAATTACACAGGTATATAATGTTTTACATACACACACACACACACACACACACACACACACACACACACACATATGTATATATATATATATATATATATATATATATATATATATCATAAAATTACTTTAAAAGTATCTTTAAAAACTGTTTTCAATTTCCTAACACGCACACATACATGCACTCACATGCAATCACAGGCACATGTATAAATACAGTTGTCATAGTGCTCAGTTTATCGGCGTTTGAGCACTTTTATTTATTCAACGTTCGTATTTCGTTCATTCTTATCTTTCTGTTTCAAAACGTATGGGACGTAATTTGTGTTCGTAATTGTTTTCTTTCTTTGTTACTTTTATTTTACAAATTTTTTATTAATAAAAAACGAGTAACGTGTTTCCGTAGAACTGAAATATGCAAAACTTTCATTAGAAATAAGAATTGAAGAATTCCCAGAAATAACATCTCTGTGTGTAGCTTCAAAAATTTGGGCATACAAACATTGCCCTGAAGATTGTTTGACAAAAAAAAAAAAAAAGATGTAGAAATATAAAGAAAAAACTAAACAAAAAAACAAAAACAAAAACAAAAACAAGCGAAATTAAGCTCAAATGTGGCGTATTATTAAATAAATAAATAAACACATTTGATTTCTATTAGAAAATTTTATTTTTATATTTACATATCGTCGGATTGATTTCTATTTTGCTATTTCTTTGCTTAATAGCATATCAATCTTTAGGGCTTATTTAATGTCAAAGTCATCTTCAAAGAAGAACTGTAGTGGTACTATTTAAGCCATAGCTGGGAGGAATAAGGGGGGGGTCATAGCTTCCCCAAGGGGCATTAGACCGAAAGTGAACGCAAGATGCTGCCTAGAAGACATGCTAGGAATGAAAGAGAGAGAGAGAGAGAGAGAGAGAGAGAGAGAGAGAGAGGTGGGGGTGGAACTCCGTGCTGTGAGTGTGATTTGATCAAGATGATGATCATACATTCTTCGTGCTTTGTGACTTTTTCTTGTTTCCTAATTAGAAAATTCACCTTAACTTTAAGAATTGATGGATTGGATTGGATTGGTTTGTTTTGGTTTCTTTGTTTAGTTGCATATCAACCTTCGTGGGTTATTTAGTGCCAAAGTCATCTTTGTTGAAGAACAGTAGTGGTACTATTTAAATCACAGCTGGGGGGAATAAGGTGGTTCATGCCTTTCCCAATGTTAGTTGTTCGAAATAAAATGTAATAATTCACCTAGAGTTCGAACCTGCTTACTTCGAGGATGAATTCCAGTACTTTAGCCACGACACCATGGGGACTCCCCCAGCCCCGGGTAAAATTTGGAACGCAAGAGAAATATTACAGAAAAGGAGTGAAAGAAAAGTGATGTTGTATACTCAATGGGACAATTAGTAATATTTTTAAAATGAATCACCAATGTCTTCTTTTTCCTCATAAATATTTACTTATTGTGTAGAGTGTTCGCTAGTGATCCGGGAGACCGGCGTTGAATCCCAGGTTGAGTCATATCAAAGACTCAAAATTGGTACTTGATGCCACCTTGCTTAGCACTCATTACTATAAGGTGAGGATCAAGGGTAAAGTGGAGCAATTCCGGAAATAGAATAGCGCCCTCCTCTTCACCTCAGTCTTATAGCTATTGAAAAGGGAGCTGTCTGGTCACCCTCGACAAAGGTCGACAACTTCTTTTTTTTTTACTTTTATTACTGACTGAGTGAAGGCTCGACTTAATGAAATAGTTAGCGAGTTATGCTAGCAAATATCAAAAATAATAAGTTACATTCTCACAGAATACCTTATGACAAGCTAAACATGTTACAGCCAGCTTTGGCGAAAAACTGACAGTCAGTAAGTGTGTTGACTCTATCCAAGCTTCCATATATATATATATATATATATATATATATATATATATATATATATATATATATATAAAACTAGTTGACAAGTTCGCCTACCTAGGAAGCAGAGTCTCAACAAACGGGGCTGACAACGACACGCAACAAACAAAGACATGGACAGCTACTGATCATATGGAAGTCAGACCTAACCGATAAAATGAAACTTAATTTCTTCCAAGCAGCGCTCGTGTCGATACTGCTATATGGATGCACTACTTGGACGCTAACTAAACGGATGGAGAAAAAGCTTCACAGCAACGACACAAGAATGCTGTAAGCAATACTGAACAAAAGCAAGGCGACCAGCTCGAACATACATACAGCAGCTCTGTGAGGATACGGGATGTAGCCCGGATGACCTGTCAGTAGCGATGAGCGATAGGAAGGTCTGGCAAGAGAGGGTCAGGGATATCCGTGTTGGTGACACGACAAGATGATTATATATATATATATATATAGTTCCTGTGGTTTAAAGGCTAAGATTGTGACACCATAGTACGCAAGTTCGAACTCCAGTCGCGCTATTACATTCACTTTTATGCCTTCACGGTGTGGGTTAAATAGTATCACTAGTATCCTTTTACAAGGATGCCTTTGCATTAAATAACCCCCGATGGTTGATATGCCATCAAATAAAGAAATCTAAACATATATATATACATTTTTTTTCATCATAGACAGACGGTTTCATCGTATGACAACTCCTAAGTGTGGCTAGACACGCAGGAAGCCCCAAGCTGGAATCGAAACCTACCTAACTTTATGCTAGACTAAGTATCTTACAGCTCAGCCATTTAGGCAACCTACGTCAGCTTGCGAATTATAACACATTATGTATTAACTTTCGTTTGTTTATATTTTGCGCAACCGGATACAGGGTTCGTTAGAACTTTGCATTACACGGGTGTCAGCCGTTAATTCCTTCCCCAGAGTGCTCAACCCCCGGGTGCGAAGCGTATATATGGTCATCCATAAACAGACTGTTTCGTTGTATCACAGCTCTTCAGTGTGGCTAGACACGTAGGACGATATATAAGTGTAGGGTTAGTATACTAACATCAATATTTTGATAAAATTTTCTTTCTTTATCTCTTTCTTTTTTTCTTTCTTTCTGTTACTCCATGTCTCTCCCAAGGTTTACCCTCTTCATTCTCTCTCTCTCTCTCTCTCTCTCTCTCTCTCTCTCTCTCTTTCGGTTACCCCTGTCTCTCCTTGAGTTTACTCTCTTCATCTTCCCCGAACACAAACAGTCGTCTCACTTGTTCGGTCATATTCCCCCATGCACAGGTATATTTTTTTCTTAAGTTTTTGCCCTTTTTTAAAATCTTTTCTTTTCCTTACTTCATCCTGCTTTCCCCTTCACAGTATCTCCATCGCCCCTTTACTATTTTCCCCACTTAACGTCGATATCACTTTGTCTATCCCTAATGCTCTGTCTCTTCCACCCTGTACTCCTAAATCTTTCTCTTAAACGCTCTGTCTCTCTGCCTCTCTCTCACTACCTATTTCTCTCTCTCTCTCTCTCTCTCTCTCTCTCTCTCTCTCTCTCGATATATATATATATATATATATATCATGTCGTGCCGCCAGCACGGATAACAATTATATATATATATATATATATATATATATATTCACGTCTGCCCATACAACTTATTTTTTACATTATTCAATTTCGACCTGAATCCCGGGAGGCCGCCCCGAGACAGGCAATATTCAAAATAGGCATTTACTTTGAGTCACGTGATTCTTTTCTGGGGTCCTGGACAACAATACTATTTTGCGAATCCAAAGAAAATACCATAAAAAAAAGATAGAGAGAAAAGAGAAAAGAGAAAAGGAAGTAAGAAACATGGAAATAAAACCCAATGAGTTCAGAGTCAGTAAACAGGTTGAGCTTACCGGCTAACAACCTTCTTTACTTGCCAGTGAGTTAAAGAAAAAGAAAAAAAAAAGACAAACAGACAGACACGAATAAAAAGAGACGTAGAAAAACCATGGTCGAAATCGGGCAAAAAATGATGTGGGGAGATACCTGGGTCGGCCGATAACTATGCTGGTGGTTACAAATGAAAAAAAAAAGTTTATAATAGACAACTAAGCAAGACAAAAGACACAGCTGAAATAATATATATATATATATATACATACATATATATATATATGGTGTACCCAAATTTCAATAACAATTTGGCTCTTATCAACCTGTACAATTACCAAAAATTAGAATTACGAATATATATATATATATATATATATATGTATTGTTATGGGGACATATCCTACCATATCCCAAAGATAGACTCGTCCAACTTAAACATATTCTCTGAGCTGGCTCGCTCGGGGATGACAACTTCTCGTTTCTTACGAGACATTTGACAGACAGACTGCAAGCCGAGAATGGCTAGTACTTCTTTTGTATGACTTCCTTTTTTCAATACAATAACGTTCACCTATCACCCGTTGTTTGAGTTGTTCTTCAACCGGTCTTATCTGAAGACCACAACACACACATATATATATATATATATCATTAAGTCTTGCTGATACCACTGAGTTTTCATACTCTCTCTCACCATCCATACCTATCCTCCGTCGCTACAAGCAATTTTTCTAGAGCGCATCCAGTGTTTGCACAAAACTGGTGTATGTAAGTCCTTCCTGGACGAACATCACAGGCGCATTCATGTTTCGTAATTCGTCTATCTCACTCACTATGTCTTTCATACTTCATCCTCATTTATATGATCTATCTATCTATCTATCATTTCCCGGCTTATAAGATGTATGGTCTACAGAATCTTGTAAGGACAACCGCTCATTTCGACCATTCAAGCTCCATAGCTATCGATTCCAAATTTCCAATGATAACCCTCAAGTCGTAATACTATCAGATTTCAATGCAAAACTGTGAACCTTATATGACTGGAAATATCATATATTCACTAGGCATATACTTTCACCAGATTCTTTAATCTTTTTTCACGGTGGTGGGGTTATTAAAGAATCTGAAAAACAATATGGCAAGTTTGTAATATAGCGAGATGAAATAGCAATTAAGATCCATTGCACTGGACGATTCCCCACGAATTTGGCTGGAAAACTTTTAAGAATATATATATATATATATTTGAATACCTGTTTTTCGACAGTGTATCTCTAGTAGAGCAAGAAAAAGAAAGACATACAAAATGACACAAAGAATTATACATATTTCCCAACCCCTCCGCTCGGGCAGGATATGACACAAGGTCAATTGTTTAAGCGGAGTTTAACAGGTTTGAATTCAGAGTTTTCCTTCTCTTAGACTAGTTGCCTCACCAAGGCTGAAGAACGCAGTCTGCCCTACCATTTACCCATAGCTGGAGGGAGACTAATTGGATTCATACCTTTCCCAATGGTATTAGTGCTATGTGAAATGTAATCAGTCTCGTCCAGGATTTGAACTCGTGTCGCCGTGTCCATTTATTGCAACGATAACAATTACACCACGGACACCTCCTTTCCCCATCCACTCGGGCAGGATATGAAACAAGGTCAATTTTTTAGCGGAGTTTAACAGGTTTTAATTCAGAGTTTTCCTTCTCCTAGACTAGATGCCCCGCCAAGGCTGTAGAACCTAGTCTATCCTACTATTTACCCATATCTGGAGGGAGAATAATTGGATTCATACCTTTCCCAAGGGTATTAGTGCTATGTGAAATGCAATCAGTCTCGTCCAGGATTTGAACTCGTGTCGCCGTATCCATTTCTTACGACGATAAGCATTACACCGCGGGCACCTCCATAAGGAATTATAGGATACGCTATCATCAAAACGACCTCCAGGATATCAGATCGTTAGTACAAATTACCAACGTGCAATATGTATTATATGTATTCACAAATAGCGCTTATCTGAGTCATGAAATACCTAATTTGCATTATGATTTTAAAAAGCAAGTCTTAACAAATGACACTCCTGTGTAATTTTATTGATTTTTTTCATTAATGAAAGTAATTACTTCGTATATATTTTTTTACAAGAAAACGAGAAACTAATTCTAGTTTTATACGTTATAATAAATGATTAGAAATTGCAATGGAGGTTAATGTTTTTCCTTAGAAAAATACTGTTATATTGTCCTTTGTTCTACGTTCTATGAATTTGTTATATAGTCATACGTATGTGGGCATAATACTCCGACCTGTCAGTTCTTATTTCTTCATTTAGTTTTTTTTTATTTCCCTTCGTCTCTTTTCCTCTACCTTGTCTTCTCGCCAAGTCGCTTTAATACCTCTGTGGTGTTTCTATCTTTGTTTTATATTCGTGTATAAGAAATAGCAAAGCGAACACATTATCATGGGCACATACCCTCTTAATTTATTCATGGGCTCGTACCCCCTTAATTTATTCATGGGCTCATACCTCTTAATTTATTGGCACCTAAACGAGAGTATAAAAGTGAGAGTATAAAAGAACGTTCAACTTCTCGCGTTGAGAGTTTCTCACTAACTTATTCTAACGCTAGAATCATTTTGGTCATCTAACAGAAATCATCAAATGAAATTCGTGGTCTCAGATGGACCTCGAGTTTAAAAGCTGTCCATCAAACTGGTTGACTCTTGTATTTTTCCATTTAGAATTTAACTTAAATGCTTCATTACGGGTCAAAAATAGATATCACTGATTTATTATGTTAACAGAAGCTGCCAGATACGGCTATGAGAAATGGACATAAAAAGTTTATATATATATATATATATATATATAGAACATAGGAATCTCGAAACACGAAAAACACTTACGACTTCTTAGTTCAGGTACGAAACTTTTTATTACCTTTGAGTTCAAAGGTTCTTTGACATCAGGAGAGAAATACACATTCTTTCTATTCTGGCTTTTTCATCTGCACCCTCCCATCTCGTGCGATACCTTCCCAAGGCCTCGGCGAGCAAGCGAAAGTCGACCCTTCTCGTTCGGTGTCCAGTTCTCAACTCTGACTAACTGACTTTTTCAAAATCCCAAAATCCTCCGCGCGCTTCCGGTGCGTGACGTCATTCGCAATTGCTAGCTTCGTTTCACATCTGGGCTATTGTGACATCTCTGAGTGACACGCCCGCTCCGCGCGTGTGTTAATGTTACACTTAAGTAACCCATGCACTGAGCAGAAAGGTTCTCAGCCTAACTAAATCCAAAGGTATAAAACGAAATCCCTCGGCCATTATATTACACTTAAAATGAGAATTTTTTTGTCATCATACAACGTGTGAAAGCTCAGGGTGGTACTGCCACTCCTGGCGCTACCAAGCAGCTTTTGCCACCGGACAAGGTATTTAAAAGAATTATATATATATATATATATATATATATATATATACGCCAGATCAACTAAAAGCAGAAATTACATTGTACGTTTATCTTAATTTTTTATGCCGTTCGTGTTAAATGAAATGAGAATGTTAGAAAAAATTGTCTTGTGACGGCTATAATGAAAACAAAAAGATAAAAACCAACACGTACACACACAATTATATGGGAACTGTATATATTTTCATAGAGTCAATCAAGTTCTATTAGGGTGGAGTATTTGTAAATAAATATGACTTAAACGGCATGCTAAGATGTATGGGGTTATTTTACGCCAAGAGGTTAAGAAATCCCGATAATTTACGTCCATCTTAACATTTTTGTGAAATTGTTTCTTAAGATTTTTTTCTCTTTTCTCATGGTTATCTGATACCAAGTATTCCTATTCAATATAAATAATTTGCACACAGTTGGATGGCTTTAAATGTCTATAAATGACGGAACATTTCTATTTATCTTTTAGAAGAGAGTCTAACATATGATACCGCCCCGGGTCAGGCTGAACCTGGGGTTAACGGTAAGAAATGGGTATTTCACATTCCCAAGACCGCTAGAACAAGAGCCTCACCACCTGATGTAGTTTAGTGTCATAGCTACAATCTCTTTTTTTTTTTTTGTGAGGAGTGGATTACCCCCTGCAGGGAATACAATCAGTGTATTCAAAGCTCTGCTAACTGGGCTGAGTGGTGTAAGTGTTAAGGTTGGTAAAAAACAATACTTTTGGTATACCGTTACACATATATATAGAAAGAGAGAGTGAGAGAGAGGGGGAGAGAGAGAGCATTTATATATATATATATATATATATATATATATATATATATATATATATATATATAAATGCTCCCCACGAGGGCTGAGCACTCTAGTGGAGAAATTTGCCGGCTACGACATACGCTGAAACGTAATAGCTCCTCTCAAGAATTAAGCACTCTATATAGCTGATAACGTATATGTAGAAGAATATACTTAAAAATTCTTTCACTTATGCTGAGAATGACGATGATTCTAGGACAAGGTGTCCAACTGACGTAAAGTCAGCGGAGTTTCGATCCTAGCTTGAAGGTTTTGCCTTACTGAAGAGTAGTGGTACAACGAAACAGTCTATCTGTGGATGATAATTTATATCCTACTGATTCGTTTTCAATGAACTGTTAGCTTTCTAAAAGTCTTAAATGTTGCTCTTCGACTCTGGTGAAATCTACAATTTCAAAAGTTAATTTCAAACGAATTAATTCCTTGCAAACTTCAAAGAATGTCAATGCCGTAAAACCGTCTTAATAACGTTCAAAATTTTTCATATGATAAATTATCCTTTTTGTATATTGATTAATTTAAACTGCTGTCATCTTAATGTTTGTTAAATTCTTAACGTTTTCGTCGTTTGACTCTCCTGTTCTCATCAGGCGCTTTTAGTATTCCGAAAGATTCTCAAAATTTTTAATCCAATTTTTCATTCAATTTATGAAAACAGCGGTATAAGAATACCATGTGAGTTTTTTCTTTGCTTTTTTGTTTTTCCCTCCCTCCACTTAAAGCTATCATTGTCCTTCCTCTACCCAGACTTCCTTCACTCATCTCACTTCCTTTCTGCTTCTCATCAAACAATGCACCTCCCATTCCTCCCAATTTATTTATTTTTTCTTTTTCTCTTCCTCTGCCTATTCTTTGTATCACACCTCCCTTTCCTTACACTTCCGGCTGAGCTCATTTTTATACGAATTTAAAGGCCGATCCTTTCACAGAAATTTTTATTTTTCCTGTCTGATGATAGCGGCAATTTGTGCTGCGTGAAACTTTTAGTCACGGCAATAAGAACATAATTAATTATTTTCTATACCGCTTTGCTTGAAAATATCCAAGGACTAAAACTTACGGCTCATGGTTACTTTTTATATTGCTTATACTTAATGTTAGTATATATATATATATATAAGTATACATATTAATATATTCAAGTGTGTGTGCGTGTGTATGTTTTGTATGAATAGTGTAGCGATTTATACATACTGAGTTATAAAAAAAAAATGTAACTTAATGTTGTTGCAGAGGAATCTTCCGAGTTCTGTGATAAAATAGTTAATGCTGAAATAGATTATAAATAAAACAAGCAAAACAAATAATTGGAAGCTGAGTTGAAACAGACGTTGCTTTTTTATGTATTGTTTTTGTCAATAAACAATAATTTCCAATGTATGTTTTTGTGTGAGCATTAAGTTTTGTTGCTGTACATTGATGATTTTAGAATTCTTTTTAATTTGTCTAAATTTCTCTGATGAACTTGATAATTATTATTACTTAGAATATTAAGACTAATGTCTTCATCATTATACTCCCAACGTCTCTGCCGATACGTTCTTCGGCCATCTTCAGGTTTTTCAGGTCATAATTAATGGAATTAGAACAATATACCCAGTGGATTAAGTAAAGGGTTTAGTTTGAAGTTTAGTGTAGTCTACCGAGTTCGACATAAAACATCTGAAGAAGACCGAAGGACGCATCAGCCGAAATGTTATGAATATTACAATAAAGATAAAGACAATAGTCCAAATATTCCAAGTAGTAAAAAATCTTTTTTTAATTGCTTACTTGAGTGTCAGTCCAGAATACCTTTGAGGATAAATTTTGGTTTTCGTGGATAGATTTGTTACTAAAATTTATCTTCAGATAACGTCTGACTTCTTCAACTGCTGCACTGATATTGACCACCGTGGTCAATTCTGATATTTAAAAGCATTAGGGTTTTCGCGGCCAAAAAGGGTAAAGTTATTTTTTAAATTTGTGACACACATGAGTTTCTTCTATTTTTCGTTTGGTTTCTTTGTTTAATGGCAAATCAACCTTTGTAGGTCATTTAATGTCAAAGCCATTCTCTTAGAAGAAGAGTAGTGGTACTATTTAACCCATAGCTGGGAGGGTAAGGGGGTTCATACCTTTCTCAAGCGTATTTGCACGAAAGTGAACCTAATAGTTTTACTGGAGTACGAACTCACTACGATTCTGCAGTCCATTGCTTTAACCATTACACCACGAGGACACTCCCCTTTTTCTTTTTATATTTCGTAAAACTTTTAGTTTAGAAAGCGTTACATATGGGATATGTTCGTTATACGTGTACAGAGTTCCAAATAAAGAGAGTGTCAAAACGCAGTGAATATTGAAGGAGTGACAGAAGAGTTTAATCAGTAAGAGCGTGACAAAGATTGCTTTCTGAATTAGACACTTTGTTTTTTTAATCAAAAATGAAATTCAGAAATGATACACTTATATCATGCATGCATCGGGATGGGATATCAATGATGTTTCCTTTGGGTTCACCGGGGGGTGGGTTAGGGTCTTGCAATATCAGACCCCCTCGCCCAAATGACCCAGTTGGCATTGATCTTACTCTAACTCCCATCCCGGCAGCTAACCTGCGCATCCACACAAGACAAATGACCACAGAAATGACTCTATCCACTTTTAATTTTGCAACAGCCAATCAGAGCTAAGCTCTTCTGATGACTTCTAAATCTTTCCTTTAAAATCGGGAAGCCACTTTGCTCTGGCTTTCCGGTCGCAATGACGTCGTTATTCGGCTAAATATTAATTACATTGGTTTGCATAAAAAGATATCACTCTTCGCCATAATTAACCTCATCTGAGAAATCATGAAATCTATTGGATGAACCAAAATGTGTACAATTACCCGGATGTCATTCTTTTGAAACACCATTTTAATTGGTCCTTTTTTTAGTTATGTGACTCTTTCAATACACACACACACACACACACACACACACACACACATATATATATATATATATATATATATATATATGAGGTGCCCGTGGTGTAATGGTTATCGTTGTAGGTAATGGACACGGCGACACGAATTCAAATCCTGGTCTAGACTGATTGCATTTCACATAGCACTAATACCCTTGGGAAAGGCATGAATCCAATTATTCTCCCACTAGCTATGGGTAAATAGTAGGGCAGACTGGATTCTTCAGCCTTGGTGAGGCAACTAGTCTAAGAGAAGGAAAACTCTGAATTCAAACCGGTTAAACTTCACTTAAAAATTGACCTTGTGTCATACCCTGCCCGTGTGGAGGGGTTGGGTATATCTATCTATCTATCTATCTATCTATCTATCTATAGTGATAAGTGTATATTTCAGCAGTAAGTTATTATTCAAGCGAGTTTTGTTAAAGACGATGGTGCACAGTTTATTATTTTCAATTTTATTTTTTTCAAGTATCATTGTTATTTTTCTTGTGTCGGGATCAAGATGGTAAAGGAATTGTCCCACATCTTCTGCCCAAGCACTTTCGATCATACTTTTGGTCGTAATCTGGGGTAGTGTAGTTTTGAGTGGACTGTTTGAGTTTTAATAGTTTTAATTATTTGTAGCAGAAGATATGGGACAATTCCTTTACCATCTAGATCCCGACGTAAAAAAAAATAACAAGGAGACTTGAAAAAATCGAATTAAAAATTATAAAATGTTCCATCGTTTTTAACAAAACTTGCCTGAATATATATATATATATATATATATGTGTGTGTGTGTGTGTGTGTGTGTGTGGAAGTTCCTGTT
>OY757914.1:10320461-10397961 GCA_963585895.1 Sepioteuthis lessoniana | reverse complement strand
CTAGATATTCGAAATGGTTTAAAATAGTTAAGTAAGTAAAGTAAAGTTGTCCCCCTTTAGTCGAGGGTGACCCGAAGGCTCCCTTTTCGATAGCTACTACACCAAGGTTTAAGGGAGGGCGTGACTCCTTTCCCTGGATTGCACTACTTTACCCTTGAGTCGTACCTTATAATGTTGAGTGTTAAGCAAGGAGGCATCAAGTACCATTTTTTGAGTCGACCTATGATTGAACCTAGGTATGACTCGACCTATGATTGAACCTAGGTCACCCGGGCCATTGGCGAACACTCTAACCATCCAATGTCATAAAATTTTCAAATATTCACGAAGAAATTATTTTTTTATTACTTAATAAAGCTTCTCCACAGAGAAATTTGCAACTTTCTTGGTAGAAACGAAAATTATCAAAGTTAAAGCGAATAAGGATTCTTTAATTATTAATCATGATTATCAAATCAATATTAATAAAAAAAAATTCAAATTGTTTGAAAAGCAAGATGAATGAACAATGTTGAAACATTTTTTAATTTAAAAATTATCATTAAAAATGTAAGAATTAATCATGATCATAATTGAGGCGTGTCGACAGCACGGATTCCTTCGACTATCTCTCTCACCTTTTGTTCTTATTGGTCATCGCTCTTGGTAAGTCTTCAAGACGGCATTCAGTGTTCGCACAGAACTGATGAATGAAAGATTTTGCTGGTTCATTAACTTTGGTAAGTCCATGTTTAGTTGTTAATAAAAACGTCGCTTACGAGTTCGTCCTTATTTCACCAGCAGTGTGGGAAAATTTTGCTGAGGCTCTTTGGATATTTTGTGTGATGGAAGGTAAGCGGTCGTACAATTGCTACTTCCAGGATTTGTTCAAAATAGCACGCAGCATTTTTGTATTGTTCCAATCTTAGTTTTTATAGAGTTCAAGTGGTACAAACATACAACAGTATTGTAAAAGAGTGAATGATAAACGGAAATAAGTAAGTAAAGTAGCGACTGTAGTCGAGGTCAACCAGAAGGCTCCCTTTTCAATAGCTACTACACCAAGGCGTCGGAGAGGGCACTACTCCTTTCCTAGGATTGCTCCACTTTACCCTCGATACGTACCTTATAATGTTGACTGTTAAGCAAGGAGGTATCAAGTACCATTATTAAAGTCTTTGGTATGATGCGACCTGGGACTGAACCCTGGTCTTCCGTACCATTAGCGAAACTTATAGCACAGGTTTTAAATTTATAAGTACGACTCCACAGGATTTGTTTGGCTGGCGACAACACCCCACGAGACGCCAACTGTACGGCCACCTGCCTCCCATCACGAAAACTATACAGGTCAGACGAGCTAGACACGCCGGACACTGCTGGAGAAGCAAAGACGAGCTCGTAAGTGACGTACTACTATGGACCCCCACATATGGCCAAGCAAAAGCAGGACGACCAGCCCGAACTTACATACAGCAGCTATGTGAGGACACAGAAGACCTGCCGGAGGCGATGAACGATAGGGAAAAGTGGCGAGAGATGGTCAAGGATATCCGTGCTGGCGGCACGACATGATGATGATGATGATGATTTATATATAAAACATTAAAGTAGGTATTTCATATGCGTAAGGGTTATTTAAAATAATGAAAAACATATTCCTGTTAGAAATAACTTGTTGATGCAAAGAATACACACATTTTAATGAAATTTCAATAAAAATATTCAATAGCCATGTTTTTGGGTGATTTTTTTCTATTGTTTTTTTTTAAATGCATCTTTTTCACGAGTTTACATTTTTTTTGTTATTGAAGTTTTATAATTAAATTTTTAACAACTGAAAGAATTCTTCAAGCGTGAATCTCTGTTTTATTTTAGGCTGGTTGAAAAATAATTTTTATCTTAGAATCGTCTCCAAATCTTCTTGTTTATGGTATGAGCTTTTAGAAAATTGAATTACCTTTCATATGAGATTTAAATAGTTTTTTGCCCATGAGTGTAAATCTTGTTAAAATCTCCTTCTCTCCTCTTTCTCTCTTTATATATATATATATACACATATGTAGAGAAAATTGAAAAACAAAGTAATCCAAAGTGAAGAATTTGATATGTAAGAAAGTCGACGTTTATAACGTTTCGGTTTTAATAAACCATCATCAGGACTTCTTAGCAAAGGTGTTATCGAGTGTCGTTAGATCACCGATGGATTTTTTAATGAAATACAAAACAAGGGATATCATATATATGTAGAAAAAGTGGGGAGCGGCTACCGTTTTTTGAAATATGAACGCTGATTTATTGATTAAACAGTTAGCACCCCCACCTTTTTCTCTGTATATGTTTTGATAGGGGAATCCTATTATATTTAATTTTTCTCCTTGACAAAGCCTATAAATTTTAGACCCTTCTTTGAAAGTATAGGTTTACTTCAATAATGACCATTCCGCTTTGGGTCGATATCATTTTTATTTTTAAATTGCTATGCATATTTCGACAGTATTTTTTTTATGAACATGTTAGCTTATAAAATGCACCCGATAATACGAAAATAACCACTTGATAATTAACAACAAAAATTAAAGTTAAAGGAATAATACTCATGTAATTGTAGAAAGTCTAACAACTTGCTTAGAACATATATTGATAAAAGACAGCGGTTTCAAGCTAACAAAGGAAATAAGCAGAATGTACCCCGCGCAAAAAATTATGGACGCCGACTACGCTGATGACATAGCGATTCTGGCAAAGACTCCCGCCCAAGCCGAAACCCTACTTCTTAGTCTAGAACGAGCAGCTGCAGGCATAGGCCTCCATTTCAATGCACACAAGACGGAATATATGAGCTTTAATCAAAGAGGCGACATCTCCACTTTTAAACGGTAGCTCTCTGAAACTAGTTGACTCGTTCACTTCCCTAGGAAGCAGTGTCTCATCAAGCGAGATAGACATCAATACGCGAATAGCAAAGGCATGGGCAGCTATCGATAGGCTATCGGTCATATAGAAGTCAGACCTGACCGACAAAATAAAACGCAGTTTCTTCCAAGCAGCGGTCGTGTCGATACGGCTATATGGATGCACTATATGGATGCTAACAAAATGGATGGAGAAATAGCTTGATGGCAACTACACAAGAATGCTGCGAGCAATACTAAACAAGTCCTGGTAGCTACACGCTTCAAAGCAGCAGTTGTACGGCCACCTACCACCTATCACGAAAACTATCAAAATTAGACGAATCAGACATGTGGGACACTGCTAGAGAAGTAGGGACGAGCTCATAAGTGATGTACTCCGGTGGACTCCTTCACATGGACGAGCAAAGGCAGGACGACCAGCTCGAAACTACATACAGCTGCTCTGTACCGATACGGGGTGTAGAACTGAAGACCTACTGGAAGGAGCAATGGACGATAGGGAAGAGTGACGAGAGAGGGTCAGGGATATCCATGCTAATTGTGTGACATGATGATGATGAATTGTAGAAAGAATAATTTTGTCTGTTAGAATTTAAATGCTCAAAAAAAAAAACCAATTGAGTTCTAAGATATCATAAAATTAGGCGCGATATGATTTAAAAAGAACGACGGAATGACCATCCGAAGAAAGGATTTAATAATCTCTCAGATTCATTTAAAAATAGGCAACATCAGAAGTTGAAACCGACTTGATGATCGGTATTGTGAAGCTCTTAAAGATGGGTTACGTGGTATTTCCAATTATATATATATGGTTATCGTTTGGAAACAAATACGGATGTATGGGGAAAAGTTTCGCCATCTTTTTACGCCAAACTTTCATTTTTCTAATGATGCAGTACTTATAGTTTTAAAAATTAATCTGATTTTCCACTTAGTCTCCTTTTTCTTATGAATGAGAAAAAGATTTTATATATATATAAAGATGAGAAAAGTTTAAATAAAAAGTGTTCGATTCTGTTAATGCAGTAGAGGTATAAAACTTTAAAAAATGTTTTCATATTGAATAAAAGTTCGATACCCAACACAATGAATACGATTGATTAGTAACCTTTTCACATTTCAGTCTGATGATTGTGCACACCATAAGTAACGGACTTCTAGTTTTCATATATATATATATATATATATATATATATATATAATCCTGTCGTGGAGTAATGTTTATCGTCGAAAGGAATGGACACGGTAACCCGAGTTCAAACCCTGGAGGAGGTTGGTTGCATTTTACTAAGCTCTTATAACCTTGGGAATGGCATCAGTCCAATTCTTCTCCCTCCACCTATGGGTAAATGATAGGGCTGACTGGTCTCTTTTAAACTTGGTATGGCAACTGGTCTAGGAGAAAGAAAACCCTAAATTCAAACATGCTAAATTCCGCTTTAGTGACTTAGCTTTTGTCGTATCCTGCTTGTGTGGATGGAATGATAAATAAATAAATAGATACATATATGCACACACACACACACACACATATATATATATATATGGTTATGTAGAGTGTCATCTGAAAAATAAATGGACCTACCTGAGCAGATTTGTTCTGCAGACACTCAGGTTTGGTAATAAATGATAAACTATGAAAAAAAAAAAAAAAAAAAAATGAAAGGAAAAACAGTAATTGGATGAAAAATACGAAAACCAAAAACTTATCATGAGATTAAATTTGGCACCTTTCAAATCAATTTGAAATCGATAATTACATGTAACACAGCTGTGATAAAATACCAGCGCCCATATAACTTGAATGTAGGTGGTGTATTCAATGTTTCCAGACATTTTTTGTACAGGCATTAAAAATTGTCGTAGACTCTTGAAAATTCCATAGGTTATTGCTATACATCCTATGAAATTACTGACCAATCTTTATGATTTCCGGTTCAAATCAACAGCGACAGAAACAATTGGAATACATCCTCCTACTAAAGCCTGATTGTCACAGCTAGTGAATTTTAAAAATGCAATCTGGACGTGAGGACACTTTAGAAGAACGATATGCAATAAAATTCTGTTTTAAACTTGCAAAAAATGCCACAGAAACTTATGGAATGCTTCAGACTGCTTTTCGGCCATATTGCATGAATCGAGCATCAGTTTTTGAGTAGCATAAGAGATTCAAGGAAGGCAGGGAGTCTGTGATGGATAATGAGAGGTGTGGGAGGAGTAAGGAAGTCAATACACCTGAGTTGATTGGCCATACGGTTAGGGGTAGGGCTAGGGTTACTATGTTTAGGTTTTAAGGGAGTTCAGGAAGAGATTCCTTGGGAAGAGGCCAGCACTCTTCAAATCGGGCCAGTAGCATTTCTTCGAGGATAATGCACCAGTCAACAACTCCATCCTTGTCACAGACTATTTGACCAAGATGGGCATCAAGACAGTTCTCAGCCTCCCTATAGTCGAGACCTTGCTCCCTGTGACTTCTGGTTATTCCCTAAGCTCAGAGGCTGTTGTTATGAGACAATTGAGGAGATGAAAGAGGCTCTGACGAAAGTCATTGACACGCTAACAGAAGAGGACTTCCATGGGGCCTTCAAGAAGTTGTTAGAACGGTACAACACGTGCATTGCAGCCGGAGGAGATTACTTCGAAGGGGACTAGAGTTTCATGTGCGTACTATCAATAAAAGTGCCCATACGAAAACAAGTCTGGAAACTTATTTAATGATCCTCGTATTTATCTATGTCTTACGCAACAGACAGAATGTGACAAAAGGTCAAGTACAAACGTTTTTCCCTGTTCTTGAATTGGTTGCCTTAATAAGTCAAAAGAAATCAGTCTACCCTACTATCTATAACAATGAAAGTGGAGAAGAGATGGATTCTTACATTTCCGAAGGGCAAATGAAGCGCAAAATGAAGCGCAAACATCCTCATCCAGAATTTGAACGTTTTTTTACGACTATAACCATAACACCACGTGCGCCTCTTCATTAGAGTATATGGATTTACAAGCTCGAATCACCACCTAATTATTACAGTGCAAGTTTGATTTTCCTTTGGTCTTCCAATACCTACCAAATCTAAACTGTGCTTATTTCTCATCAGATCACTTAAGTTAAGCAGCGGTGTGCCTTCTCATGACTTAGATGAGTGACCATTTAGTTGGTGTAGATAGTGTAAATGAACTGAGACTTGTATGTCAGACTCTCAGCAAAGATAAGCAAAATACAAGAAAAAGAAAGCAGTTAAAGGATAACAGGTAGAGTAACCAACGTGTGTCAGACTAAGTAAATGCTTTAAAAATAACAAAAAAAGCTTTATGAGTGAAGGACAAGGAAAAATCCACTTGGAAAAAAAAAAGAAAAAAAAAAAAGATTAACGACTTATTCTTGACAACGTGGAAAAACCACAATTCTGTTGTCTGAAGAAATCAAAATAGAAATATTCCACCATCGACACCAGTTCATAGTAGGTGAAATGAAAGTGAGGAAAATAATCAAGCATGTTGGACGATTTATAATATTGGAAGTGACTGTTTTGCCGTCTTTGATACAGGAGACCTTGACCTTATCGATAGAATCAAGAAATAAGTAGATTATCTCCCGTAGAACAGCGAGTACCGACATGACATTTTTTCTTCGGCATGTCTAGTCTAAGAACTTTTGACTAGACGAAAGGCTGGGTTCATGGCTATAAAATCTCTCTGATTCCTTAAATTTAGACATCGGCCTGCACTGAGAGAGAGAGAGAGAGAGAGAGAGAGAGACAGACAGACAGACAGACAGACAGACAGAGAGAAAAAACTGAAACAGCATTTATAGTTTTCGATTCTATAAAATAATATCAAAGATTTATAAATAACTTGATGACCCATGATCCTGTTTTGAACAAGATTTTAACGGCTATCTATGATGATATTAATGTTTCTATTCCACTCGTGGAGGATTCTAATTAGCATTTCATAATAAACAGTGGTCCATAATGATATCAATGATTCTATTTAGTAAGGAGTAAAGGTTTCTAACTAGCATTTCATTGAAAACAGTGGTCCATAATGATATTAATGTTTCTACTTAGTAAGGAATATTGGCTTCTAATTAGCATTTCATTGAAACTGTGGTCCTTAATGTATTAATGTTTTATAGTAAGGAGTAAAGACTTCTAATTAGCATTTCATTGAAAACTGGTCCATAATGATATCAATGATTTTATTTGGGAAGGAAAGAAAGATTTTAATTATAATTTCATATTCAACAGCTTTCCATGATGATTTTGATGCTTCTAATTAAGAAGGAGCGACAGATTCTGCTTTGAATTTCATTGTTAGTTTTGGTTTGGTTTGGTTTGGTTTTATGGCGCATCAAGCATTGAAGGTTATTAAATGCCAAATCCATTTTATTCGCATAAGCAGTTCTATTTCAAACGATTCAGTTTAGTATAAGCACAGATTTTTGTTTACACACAGTTAAATGTCAAAACAGTTCTATTTTAAACAATTCAGTTGAACATAAGTAAACAGATGAGTTCTATTTGACCAATAGATAGGATCCTATCAGATGTTGCCAGTCCGGGCCAGAGGGAACCAGGGAGCGATGGCAATGAAGAGGTACTTTGCATTTCCCAAAGCTCCAGCATTACATGAACATCACCATCAGATTGTTTAGCATTATATCCAGGACACGGTTTGGGGAAGTCTTACTCTGCTGCATAGATGCAGTCGGTGTATTCTGCAGCCCCGGTCGACTGGGCCAATTTCATAGTTAACAACGGTCCCAAATTATATTGATGCTTCTATTTAGGACGGATGTAACGGATTTATAGTTACCACTAATTTTGAAAATTTTGATAATGGTGTCTAATACGAATTTCCTCACAAAATTATAAACAATTTCGAAATGGAGATGAAAATTGTTTCATTCTCTAAATTATAAAAATTTTAAGTGTATTGCTCTATCAAAAAGCTCTCAATGATGTGCTATTTGTATCACGGATATTTTTTTAAATCCATCCAAAACTTAACTAACCTACAAGAGGTCACTTGGGGACACTTCAGATTTCCGTTATTGCTGAATTACAATTCTAGGCGAAACAGATGACATTAAAATTATCGGGTTTTATTCCTAGATTTTGGTCTCAGTTTATTTTGTTGACCTTTACTTATTGTCATGAGCTCTGGAAGTTATTCAAGTGTCATTGTTGACATAAAAGCAACATTTGCTCTATTTAACACACAGTGATGAAAAACTTGCCATAGAAGGATTCGTGTGTCAGCTCTGTGACGCATAGAAGTCCAATAAAGACAATAATCCTTTTTTTTTATATAAAGAAATAAACAGATTTTGAAAAATCCTAATTTAATAAGTTACTGTATTTCTATAAATGATTTTATTCATATTTGTTTGTTTCTACGTGTGGGTGCAGAAAATGTTGATTGGTTGGTTTTACGGTGCGTCAACCCTTGTCGGTTTATTCAATGCTGAAGTAATCTTTTAACGAAATTATTTCTGTTTTGTAATATAAGAATTGGCAAAAAATTAGAGCTTAAAATAACTATGCTTAACGCAAATAATTTGCACACAAATATATGATTACAAGAATTTCAATGCTTTTACATTTAACTGTGTGTTAAACAATATTTTATGTGTAAATAATGTTAAGTGTTTGCCAATGGTCCGGGAGACCTTGGTTCAATCTCAGGTCGCGTCATACCAAAGACTTTAAAAATGGTACTTGATACCTCCTTGCTTAACACTGAGCAATATAAGGTACGTATCAAGGGTAAAGTGGAGCAATCCAGGGAAAGAGGTAGCACCCTCTTCAACACTTCGGTGTACTAGCTATTGAAAAGGGAGCCTTCTGGTAGCCCTCGACTACAGAAGCCAGCTTTACTTTTTACTTACATTTAACTGCGTAAATAAATGATTGATGTTTAATTGACTTGTGAAATATACTTAGCAGTACTTGGAACCATTTAACTTTGTTGCTAAATCAAATTGTTTGAAGAATTCTTTTGCACATATCAATATGGTTACAAGGATTTCAATCTAATTCAAATGATTTGTAGGAAATTATAATAATTAATTAATTAATTTGTAAGAAATTAATTAAGTTGGCGATTGTAGTCAAGGGCGACCAGAAGGCTCCCTTTTCAATAGCTACTACACTGAGGTGTAGGGGAGGGCGCTACTCCTTTCCCTGAATTGCTCCACTTCACCCTTGATACGTACCTTATATTGCTGAGTGTTAAGCAAGGAGGTATTAAGTAGTATTTTTAAAGTCTTTGGTATGACGCGACCTGGGATTGAACCCAGGTCTCCCGGACCATTAGCGAACACTCTACCCACTAGATCAATGAGCCGGTTTTTAAGAAATAAATTAGTATCTTCTAATACTAATGATTTGTAAGAAATTATATTGGTTCACGTAAGTTATTAAGTTAACACTCATATCAAATAGATAAACACTTCATACTTAGTTTTAAGAGACAATGTTTTAAGAGACAATGTATTAAAGTTCTAAATCAAAACACAGACTTCCCCGAACTCCAGAACTTGAGTTGCAGTTTTATTTTATACCCTGAACTGGGATAAAGAAGAGAATTACATAGGGCCATGCAACGTACCTAATTTCACATGCTCATTCAGCAGTTTAACCCATTTGTAACATTATTTTTAAAATGTTTTCTTGAAGTCTTCAACAGGCTATAAAAATAAAACAAAACAACAAAATAAAATCGGGAAACCTTCTTGGTTTGGTTGATAACTTTTGAACACCTTTCTATTTCAATCAATCAAAGGTCTGTCAAGTAAAAAAGTAAAGTTAGCGACCGTAGTTAAGGGCGACCCGAAGGCTCCCTTGTCAATAGCTACTACACCGCAATGTAGGAGAGGGCGCTACTCCTTTCCCTGAATTCCTCCACTTTACCCTGGATGCGTATATTGTAATGCTGAGGGTTAAGCAAGTAGGCATCAAGTACCATTTTTAAAGTTTTTGGCATGACTCGACCTGGGATTGAACCCCGGTCTCAAAGTAAGTTTATTACTAAGAATGTCACGACGTAGTTGGTAGAGTTCATCATCAAGAAGTCATGCTGATAGCACGGTCTCGCTTGACTCTCTTTAATCATCTGTCTAAATCCTCTATCGCTTCTAGCAGGTCCTCCAGACGGCAGTAAGTGTCTGCACAGTGCTGATGGATATAGATCTTTGCCGGTTGGACAACCTCGGTGTGTCCGTCTGTGAGAGAACTTTGCTTATGAGTCCGTCCCAACTCCTGCAGCAGTTCCCAGCATGTTTTTTCTTGTTTGTCTTACGTAGATAGTTTGAAAGATGGAAGATAAGTGGCCATACAGCAGCTATTTGGTGGGATGTAGCATTCCTGAGTAGTTCCCATCTAGCGCTTTGTTAATGTTCAGGTGGTGCAACCATACTATAGTACTGACATGGCTATAGCTTTATATTATTCGTGATTTTTGGTTTCAAGATGGTTGATAATCGGTCAATAGTCTACATCTTTCCGAAGCATTGTTTGACATCACATTCAGTAGATAAGATATCGCTACCAAGGTATGTGAACTGGTCAACAATTTCTAGAGGTTTGTCGTTTCGTGTCGAGATAGGTCTATCACTGTTAATCTTGATTTACTCATTTTAGAACCAGGAGCAATAATATTTCTGTTGTGGTAATTTACTCACGCACGCATGGACTCTCCCTGCTATAAATAGCTGCAGGTACTGCTCTTAGGTAGAAGTCATTATTCCAGCAGATACCCCTGACAGTCGGACCGAAACAGTCTCGCTGGTAAGCCATTCATTTGTATATGTATGTATTACTCTTTGTTAATATATTTGTTTAACTTTGTTCCTCTTTTGTGTCTTTATTTCTGGCCCCTAACAAGGCCACAACAATTTGACTTTTTATTTCTTTGATAAGATTAGAAACAGGTCTTCATCTGCATCTAAGCCATTCGTTGCCAGCTATTAGCACCAGAGCCGGCGGTAAGAAGTGTGGGTCCTAATTAGAGAATTGTTAGTGGGGCTCCCTACCCAACAAAATCATTTCAAAGTCAAATTTTTTTTTACTCTCTCTTGTGAAATTGTTCACCATAAGTGTGTTTAAATTAATCTTACTTTAGAAAAAAAACTCATTTCATTTGTGCACAGGACCCAATATCATCATCATCATCATGTCATGCCGCTAGCACGGATATCCCTGACCCTCTCTCGCCACTTCTCCCTATCGTTCATCGCCTCTGGCAGGTCTTCAGGGCTACATCCCGTATCCTCACATAGCTGCTGTATGTATGTTCGTGCTGGTCGTCCTACTTTTGCCCGGCCATATATGGGGTTCCATAGGAGTACATCACTTATGAGCTCGTTCCTGCTTCTCTAGCAGTGTCCTACATGTCTGGTTCGTCTAACTTGGATAGTTTTCGTGATAGGAGGCAGGTGGCCGTATAGTTGGTGTCTTGTTGGGTGTTGCCGCCAGGACTTGTTCAAGATTGCTCGCAGCATTTTTATGTAATTGCCGTCTAGCTTTTTCTCCAGCCATTTTGTTAGCGTCCATGTAGTGCATCCATACAGCAGTATCGATACGACAGCTGCCTCGAAGAAACTGCGTTTCATTTTATTGTTTAAGTCTGATTTCCATATGATCGATAGTCTATTGTTAGCTGTCCATGCCTTCGTTAGCCGCGTGTCGATGTCCTTTTCGGTTGATGAGACGCTGCTTCCAAGGTAAGTGAATTTGTCTACTAGTTTAATCGAGACTGACATCAACACGCAACTAGCAAAGGCATGGACAGCTACCGATAGCCTATCGGTTATCTGGAAGTCAGACCTGACCGATAAAATGAAACATAGTTTTTTTTCCTAACAGCGGTCGTGTCGATACTGCTATATTGATGCACTTCATAGATGCTAACTAAACGTGTGGAAAAAAAGCTTGACGGCAATTACACAAGAATGCTGCAAGCAATACTGAACTTACCACCCATCACGAAAACTATCCAAGTTAGACAAACCAGACATACAAGACACTGTTGGAGAAGTAGGGACGAACTCATATGTAATGTACTCCTGTGGACCTCTTCACATGGACGAGCAAAGGCCGGACGACCAGCTAGAACCTACATACAACAGCTCTGTGCCGATACAAGAGGTAGTTTTGAAGATCTACCGGAAGCGATGGACGATAGAAAAGAGTGGCAGAAGAGGGTCAGTGAAATCTGTGCTGATGGCGCGACATGATGATAATGATTATTAAGTAGAATTAATTACTTAAGACCATGTAAGTATTAGTATTAGATAGGAATACTTGAAACCAGACAAATTATTCGTACCAGATAAGAATAATTGATTTCATAAAATTGAATGCCAAAAATCTCTTAAAGAACGACTACTCAACAAATATAGATATACAATGTATGCGATTCCTTAACCTCTAAGCACAAAATAACCCTTGATGGATTGATATGCTTATAAAATCAATCAACAAATTATCAGCCTGTGTATATTTACAACGTCCCGTTTCACTTACGTTTTGAAAGTCGTGATAGTACCGAACTCTATTCTTTTCACGTAATACTAATTAAGCCCTCAGTATCTGCAATAGAAAACATTTTTCTTGACTTGCCATTGAATAGTCTAAGCTCAATGACCCTTTGACTTAGGACACCAAATATTTCTACATAACCGCTAATCTGTCCTTTACTCTGAACCCACAGAATCGGATCATAAGATTTAGGCAAAGATATAGTGTTATGGCTTGTATCAAAATAAATAATTGATTATTAGTTTCTGATTAAATCAATCCTAAATTATTATTTAAAAATCATATTATTTTGAATGTTAGTATTTAGCACGGTAAAGGGATAACCAATGATACAAAAACTCTATTCAAGCAGCAGGTTCTTTCGACCAACTTGTTAACCATTATGTTTGGACAACTGTTTATGAGTATATTTGTTTTTTCCAAGCAAGGAAAAATTTTCGATTATGTTGAAATAGTTGAAACCAATGACTAAGCAAGAGGTACTATTTACCAACCCCTCCGCTCGGGCAGGATGTGACACAAGGTCAATTTTTTTAAGCAGAGTTTAACAGGTTTTGAATTCAGAGTTTTCCTTCTCCTAGACTAGTTGCCTCACCAAGGCTGAAGAACCTAGTCCGTCCTACTATTTACCCATAGCTGGAGGGAGAATAAGGGGGTTCATACCTTTCCCAAGGGTATTTGCCCGAAAGTAAACGTAATAGCGCGACTGGAGTACGAACTCGCGTACTACGATTCCGCAGTTCATCGCTTTAACCATTACACCACGAGGACACCCCCCAAGAGGTGTTGCATAGAGCAAAACAATTCATTGCCTGAAAATGACAGTCCAAAAGAATTGATTTCTTTGTCTAATTGCCAATCAAGATTCGTTGGTTATTTAAATATAAAGCCATCCTTTTAGAATAACAATGACTTCCGATCTTGAAGCGAAGTCTATGTACACATTTGTTGGAATTCAAGATTACTGTAGGAACGAAAAAAATTGGAAAACATCCCGAGCTTTGTGTAACTGTTGTGCCTATGTTACTGGCTTCTCCAAGTTCGTTGATGGTGGAATCTGGGTTTAATCATAATCTTTATTTACTAAGAAAACAGGGAAGTACTTGGAACATAGAATGTGATGATTTGTTGTCCAGACACATAAATATACGACTTAATATTCGTGATCCCCACAACACCCACCAAACCCACTCTTCCCATCAAAAATTAATTGAAAAATTAAGGTGCATTTGGACTGATTGTTAACTTGTTCTTTTTGTTTAAAAGACAGGTAAATCAAATTGTATAGAAGAGAGGTATATGAAATTGTATAAAAGAGAGGTATATCAAATTGTATAAAAGAAAGGTATATCAAATTGTATAGAAGAGAGGTAAATCAAATTGTGTAAAAGGGAGGTATATCAAATTGTATAGAAGAGAGGTAAATCAAATTGTGTAAAAGGGAGGTATATCAAATTGTATAGAAGAGAGGTATATCAAATTGTGTAAAAGGGAGGTATATCAAATTGTATAGAAGAGAGGTAAATCAAATTGTATAAAAGGGAGGTATATCAAAATGCATAGAAGAGAGGTATATCAAATTGTATAGAAGAGAGGTATATCAAATTGTATAGAAGAGAGGTAAATCAAATTGTGTAAAAGGGAGGTATATCAAATTGTATAGAAGAGAGGTAAATCAAATTGTGTAAAAGAGAGGCAAATCAAATTGTATAAAAGAGTGGTAAATAAAATTGTATAGAAGAGAGGTATATCAAATTGTATAAAAGAGAGCTATATCAAATTATATAGAAGAGAGGTATATCAAATTGTATAAAAGAGAGGTATATCAAATTGTATAGAAGAGAGGTAAATCAAATTGTATAAAAGGGAGGCATATCAAATTGTATAGAAGAGAGGTATATTAAATTGTGTAAAAGAGAGGCATATCAAATTCTATAAAAGAGAGGTATATCAAATTGTATAGAAGAGAGGTATATTAAATTGTATAGAAGAGAGGTAAATCAAATTGTGTAAAAGGGAGGTATATCAAATTGTATAAAAGATATATAGAGGTATATCAAATATATAAGAGGTATATCAAGATATATAGAGGTATATCAAATATATAAGAGGTATATAAGAGGTATATCAAATTGTATAAAAGAGAGGTATATCAAATTGTATAAAAGAGAGGTATATCAAATTGTATAAAAGAGAGGTATATCAAATTGTGTAAAAGGGAGGTATATCAAATTGTATAAAAGAGAGGCAAATCAAATTGTATAAAAGAGAGGTATATCAAATTGTATAGAAGAGAGGTATATCAAATTGTATAGAAGAGAGGTATATCAAATTGTGTAAAAGGAGGGTAATATCAAATTGTATAAAAGAGAGGCAAATCAAATTGTATAGAAGAGAGGTAAATCAAATTGTGTAAAAGGGAGGTATATCAAATTGTATAGAAGAGAGGTATATCAAACTGTATAAAAGAGAGGCATATCAAATTGTATAGAACAGAGGTATATCAAATTGTATAAAAGAGAGGTATATCAAATTGTACATCAAAGATAGGTACATCAAATTGTATAAAAGAGAGGTAAATCAAATTGTATAAAAGGGAGGTATATCAAATTGTATATCAAAGATAGGTACATCAAATTGTATAAAAGAGAGGTATATCAAATTGTATATCAAAGATATGTACATCAAATTGTATAAAAGAGAGGTATATCAAACTGTATAAAAGAGAGGTATATCAAATTGTATAGAAGAGAGGTATATCAAATTGTATAGAAGAGAGGTAAATCAAATTGTGTAAAAGGGAGGTATATCAAATTGCATAAAAGAGAGGCAAATCAAATTGTATAGAAGAGAGGTAAATCAAATTGTGTAAAAGGGAGGTATATCAAATTGTATAGAAGAGAGGTATATCATACTGTATAAAAGAGAGGTATATCAAATTGTATAGAAGAGAGGTATATCAAATTGTATAAAAGAGAGGTATATCAAATTGTATATCAAAGATAGGTACATCAAATTGTATAAAAGGGAGGTAAATTAAATTGTATAAAAGGGAGGTATATCAAATTGTATATCAAAGATAGGAACAGCAAATTGTATAAAAGAGAGGTAAATCAAATTGTATAAAAGGGAGGTATATCAAAGATAGGTACATCAAATTGTATAAAAGACAGGTATATCAAATTGTATATCAAAGATATGTACATCAAATTGTATAAAAGAGAGGTAAATCAAATTGTATAAAAGGGAGGTATATCAAATTGAATAGAAGAGAGGTATATCAAATTGTATAGAAGAGAGGTAAATCAAATTGTATAAAAGAGAGGTATATCAAATTGTATAGAAGAGAGGTATATCAAATTGTATAGAAGAGAGGTAAATCAAAATGTGTAAAAGGGAGGTATATCAAATTGTATAAAAGAGAGGTAAATCAAATTGTATAAAAGAGAGGTATATCAAATTGTATAGAAGAGATGTAAATCAAATTGTGTAAAAGAGAGGTTTGTGTAAAACATCAAATTGTATAGAAGAGAGGTATATCAAATTATATAAAAGAGAGGTAAATCAAATTGTGTAAAAGAGAGGCAAATCAAATTGTATAAAAGAGAGGCATATCAAATTGTATAAAAGAAAGGTATATCAAATTGTATATCAAAGATAGGTACATCAAAT
Organism: Sepioteuthis lessoniana; assembly: GCA_963585895.1. Classification (NCBI taxonomy): domain Eukaryota; kingdom Metazoa; phylum Mollusca; class Cephalopoda; order Myopsida; family Loliginidae; genus Sepioteuthis; species Sepioteuthis lessoniana. The sequence goes on along the minus strand of OY757914.1, from coordinate 10,381,841 downwards.
TGTATAAAAGAGAGGTATATCAAATTGTATATCAAAGATAGGTACATCAGATTGTATAAAAGAGAGGTATATCAAATTGTATATCAAAGATAGGTACATCAGATTGTATAGAAGAGAGGTATATCAAATTGTATAAAAGAGAGGTAAATCAAATTGTATAAAAGAGAGGTATATCAAATTGTATAGAAGAGAGGTAAATCAAATTGTGTAAAAGGGAGGTATATCAAATTGTATAGAAGAGAGGTAAATCAAATTGTGTAAAAGGGAGGTATATCAAATTGTATAGAAGAGAGGTATATCAAATTGTATAAAAGAGAGGTATATCAAATTGTATAGAAGAGAGGTAAATCAAATTGTGTAAAACGGTAAATCAAATTGTGTAAAACATCAAATTGTATAGAAGAGAGGTATATCAAATTGTATAGAAGAGAGGTAAATCAAATTGTGTAAAAGAGAGGCAAATCAAATTGTATAAAAGAGAGGTATATCAAATTGTATAAAAGAGAGGTATATCAAATTGTATAAAAGAGAGGTAAATCAAATTGTATAAAAGAGAGGTATATCAAATTGTATAAAAGAGAGGTATATCAAATTGTATATCAAAGATAGATACATCAAATTGTATAAAAGAGAGGTATATCAAATTGTATATCAAAGATAGGTTCATCAAATTGTATAAAAGAGAGGTATATCAAATTGTATAGAAGAGAGGTAAATCAAATTGTGTAAAAGGGAGGTATATCAAATTGTATAAAAGAGAGTTATATAAAATTGCATAGAAGAGAAGTATATCAAATTGTATAAAAGAGAGGTATATCAAATTGTATAGAAGAGAGGTAAATCAAATTGTGTAAAAGAGAGGTATATCAAATTGTATAAAAGAGAGGTATATCAAATTGTATAGAAGAGAGGTAAATCAAATTGTGTAAAAGAGAGGCAAATCAAATTGTATAAAAGAGAGGTAAATCAAATTGTATAAAAGAGAGGTATATCAAATTGTATAGAAGAGAGGTATATCAAATTGTATATCAAAGATAGGTACAACAAATTGTATAAAAGAGAGGTATATCAAATTGTATATCAAAGATAGGTACATCAAATTGTATAAAAGAGAGGTATATCAAATTGTATAGAAGAGAGGTAAATGAATTTGTGTAAAAGAAAGGTATATCAAATTGTATAGAAGAGAGGTATATCAAATTGTATAGTAGAGAGGTATATCAAATTGTATAGAAGAGAGGTAAATCAAATTGTGTAAAAGGGAGGTATATCAAATTGTATAGAAGAGAGGTAAATCAAATTGTGTTAAAGAAAGGTATATAAAATTGTATAGAAGAGAGGTATATCAAATTGTGTAAAAGAGAGGTATATCAAATTGTATAGAAGAGAGGTATATCAAATTGTATAAAAGAGAGGTATATCAAATTGTATATCAAAGATAGGTACATCAAATTGTATAAAAGAGAGGTATATCAAATTGCATATCAAAGATAGGTACATCAAATTGTATAAAAGAGAGGTATATCAAATTGTATAGAAGAGAGGTAAATCAAATTGTGTAAAAGGGAGGTATATCAAATTGTATAAAAGAGAGTTATATAAAATTGTATAGAAGAGAGGTATATCAAATTGTATAGAAGAGAGGTATATCAAATTGTATAGGAGAGAGGTAAATCAAATTGTGTAAAAGAGAGGTAAATCAAATTGTATAAAAGAGAGGTATATCAAATTGTATAAAAGAGAGGTAAATCAAATTGTATAAAAGAGAGGTAAATCAAATTGTATAAAAGAGAGGTAAATCAAATTGTGTAAAAGAGAGGTATATCAAATTGTATATCAAAGATAGGTACATCAAATTGTATAGAAGAGAGGTATATCAAATTGTATAGAAGAGAGGTATATCAAATTGTATAAAAGAGTGGTATATCAAATTGTATAGAAGAGAGCCATATAAAATTGTATAGAAGAGAGGTATATCAAATTGTATAGTAGAGAGGTATATCAAATTGTATAGAAGGGAGGTAAATCAAATTATGTAAAAGGGAGGTATATCAAATTGTATAAAAGAGAGGTATATCAAATTGTATATCAAAGATAGGTACATCAAATTGTATAAAAGAGAGGTAAATTAAATTGTGTAAAAGAGAGGTAAATCAAATAACCTTGTGTCAAATCTCGGCTGGTAAGAGGTTGGATGAATATCAAACACTGGTAAATCAGTTTTGTTTTGTAATTTAATACTTAATCTATTCGAGGATGAATGGAAATTAAATTTGGTTACTTGTCAGGTGGGGGGGGCATTCAACAAAAAAGATTGTGAATCTCAGATTTAGACACTAATTTATTTATTTTAGTCCCTTCTTCTACATCCAAACTTGTTTCCAAGTGACTGTCAGGTTCATAAATGAGATTCCTTTTTTAATGTTCCAGATAAACATCTAGGTGAGGTCGGTTTCTCTAAGTTCTTATAAACCGTTCTTTCCCAGTTTTTTATGACATGCAAGCTGATTACTCTCCGTCTCGAAAAGGTGTCCTGGAAACAACACCCAATACCATCCGATGGTGCAAACCCCAGTTCTTCAGTTCTAGGAAGCATGGAACCACTCCTTCATGACCATTACTTTAATGGACCGCTCAAACTTGGAGTATTAGGACCAATGAAAGTCCTATTTATAAATTTTAGAAATACTTAAAATGATAATGAAAAACAATTGCTCTTAAAATATTGATATCACAACTGAGTGGGAAGTGTTTGTTTGTTTAAGAAAGATTGTAAATTTTATCAACACGTTGGCTTTTAAAACATTGATATTGCAATACTTGAAACTACAGAACAGTATTCAACATGCAGCTATATAATTTCATGTATTGGAATATAAATGTTATACGGTGCTCGTTGTAAAAAATGGAATAGGTTCCTCGAGTTGAACCCTGGATGAGACTGTTTGTATTTTACATAGCGCAAATACCATTGGGAAAGCATTACAGCCTACTGTTTCCCCACCAGCTATGTGTAAATAGTAGGGTAAATTGTGTTCTTTAACCTAGGTATGGCAACCCGTATAGAAGAAGGAAAGCTCTGAATTTAAACCTGTTAAACCCCGTTTAAAAAGAATTGACTTTGTGTTGCATCCAGCTTGTTAAATACATATGTAGCTGGATGAAAAATAGTTAAAAAATGATTATCATTGGGTTCTCGAGTGGTGTAATGGTTAACAAGCTAGACTGGCAAACCATTATTTATGAGTTCGAGTGTTATTGAGTATCTCATACATTCGGCCTTGTGCCACAATTAAGAAAAGCTTAGTAAATAACCAAATGATTATTACCAAATAGAAATAGATATTTGAAACCATACAACTGCTAGTAAAAACGACTGGCTTCGGCATTAGATATTCTGGTAAGAATAAACTAGCCTCAAAACGAACTTTTATCAATGATGAACGGTTCACTAATTGTTGATAAATAAAGAGCTTTAGGCGCCCTGCATAGTGTAATGGTTAGTGTGGTAAACTAGTAGACACTGATAGTGATTTCATTTCTCACTGGGTACCTCATACTTTGGGCTTTGGACTAAATTTAGCAAAGCTTAATGAATTATAACAATAAGGAAGTGAGTAAAAGTCATTTCTACGATCTCCTTAACATTTTGCTAAACATCGTCGTCCAAGGTTTATAAATGAAATGATTTTTCTGTTCGTTAATTATTTCGGATTTATTTTCTAAATGAAATGTCCAAGTGAAAATCAATTTTAATTACGAAAGAAAATTAATTAGCCTTATTTGCGAAGACGTGCTGTTCTGACAATTTCTATGGAGGTGTTATTTTGAGACGCTGGATGGCCGAGAATTTGTTGACATGTCTATTTTTTTTAAACCGCCGAAAGTTATCAAATGAGGTGTCCTTTAGGTACACGCTAATATTACCAAATGATCAAGAGTGGATTTTTTGTTGTTGCTTTAAAGCTATTTTTTATTTGTATGAAAATCTGATCTCTGATAAAATAAAAAGAGACTACTTCCAAGTCGTAGGCGTGTTAGTACTACTGTGTAGTTGCACCACTAAGACTCAAATGAAAAGCTTGGCATAAAAGTCAGACGTGAACTACTCAAGGATAGTGGGTGCAAAATGTTAAACATCAGGAACTGATCTCCAGACTAAAATTGACCCTAAAATAAAATATATATGTTGTGCAATTAACAGTCTCCGTAGTTGGGCGCCTCGGCTGGTGTAATGATTTGCAAGCTGGACTAGCAAATCTTCACGAGTAAATTCGATTCTCTCTGAGTGCTCCATTCATATGACTTTGAGCCTAATCTAAGCAAAAAGCTTAGTTAATTACTAACTGCCCCAGTGGCGTAAAGGCTAATGTGCTGGACTGTGATATCGTAGTTAGCGAATTCAAACTACAGTCCCGCTGGTTTGGTTTATTTTTATGTCACATTGTTGGTTATTTAATGCCAAATCCGGTTTATACATATATATCAAATATTATTTGTTAACACACTTGTTGGTACTGTTACGCCACCGTGTGCCCGGCGGGCTTGCAGGGTGCTGTTCGTTCCTGCCAAGTCCACCAGTTAACACAGGGCACAGACGTTGCCTGTGGTCTGCCGAACGCTATTTAGTGTCACAGATATCACCAACTCCCAAGAGGAACCACATTTTAAAGCTACTTGGCGAGTTCTAGGTGAATTATTAAAAGTCAACACAGCTAACTGGCAAGCATTCCCTCTCAAATACAAGGTCTTCGACAAACACAATTCTTCCACAAGAAAATAAGGACTCTGAACTGCTGTGTTTGACTTAACACGATTAATAGCAATATTTCTTTTTATTGAATAAAAGAAAGAAACAGAGACAAAAAAAAATTCAGGTAAAAGTGAGGAGCGAGAAAGTCTTTCTGTATCTCGGAGGAGCCTCCACTAAAATATCCATATCCTGGACTAAGCCCACATGAAATATCTTTATCCCTGGACGGGTCTTCCATAAAATATTTGTTAATGGCGGAAGGTGAGAAGGTAGTTCGATAACGATAGACACGGCCCGCTTTCCTGCCGACTATGGGATTTAATGGCAGAGATCATGCTCCAAATCTTTAAGTTTATCATTTCAGTATGAATGCAGCAGGATAAAGTTGAATATACTTAAATTGTATGTTCACTTACTTGAGATGCTGTGGAATTTATTCTCTTCTTTTTTCTCTCGTTATTGGATTTCTATACCACGTTGGTAGAAGGATACACGTCTTATTTAAGAGAAGACCAAGATTAATAATTGTCTCTTTTCTCGTGGACAAGTCTTTCCTTTGAGTATTCGTTTAACGAGGCTTACCATACATCGGAGTGCTGGTTCATTCAAAAGATAAGTTCTTTCTTTTCTCTCAGGGTTCTCTGCGCGGCATTATTTTGGAATTTAGGTTTCTTCCATATCCCAAATTATGTCTTCATTTGAACGAAAAAAAGGCAACTGCTCGTGTGTCTTCACCTTTCGACTACATAGCAACACTTTATGCGTCTCCACCCGGTGATGAATGAATGGCAACTAACTTGTTTTCCGTAGTTTGAAAATTCACCACGTGTTAATTTTTTTAGCGGGCTCTTCCTCGGTACCAACCATAATCGAAGGCCTGCCTCCTCACCGACACACACATTGCTAATAGAGAGGGAGGTCCTCCCATGCCTATCTCACCTTGTAATGATAGAGAGGGTGGGAGAGAGAGACAGCATCTGGCGTTATCCTGTAATTCTTGCTTACTACCCTATTTACCAACCCCTCCGCTCGGGCAGGATATGACACAAAGTCATTTTTAAAGCGAAGTTTAACAAGTTTGAATTCAGAGTTTTCCTTCTCCTAGACTAGTTGCCTCACCAAGGCTGAAGGACCCAGTCTGCTCTACTATTTACCCATAGCTGGAGGGATAATAATTGGATTCATACCTTTCCCAAGGGTATTAGTGCTATGTGAAATGCAATCAGTCTCGTCCAGGATTTGAACTCGCGTCGCCATGTCCATTTCCTACGACAATAACCATTACACCACGGGTACCTCCATAAAATTCTTGCTTACTACTATCGTCCGCTGACAGTTAAATGTATTAGGGTGTCACATTTCCTCGTCACAGTACGCACACTTAAATGACAAACAGTTCTATTTCTAACAATTCAATTTAGCATAAGTTAGCAAGATGCAGTTGGTGTATTCTACGACCCCAGCCAACTGGGCTCCAGTCACGCTTGTACCTTCACTTTCAGACTAATACCCTTGGGAAACGTCTGAACCAACTTATCCCACCCACAGCTATGTATCAAATAGCATCCCTAGAAGGATGGTATTGGCATTAAATAAGCCACGAAGGTTGATATGCCATCGAATGAAGAAACCAAATGAAAGCAATCATAATATCTTCATCAAGACGAGTCGATGGCAGGGATTTCTTTCTCACTCACAACATCCACACCTATCGGCCATCACACTTTTTAAGTCTTCTAGACAGCCCCCACTAACCACACAGAGTTCATGAATATAAGTTGCTGGTCAGCCAACATTAGCATGTCTATGTCTTCGAATGGATACTACGCAAGGATTCAGTGTGCTGTTGTGAAAGCATACTGGAAGCAGCACCTCCACAAAACAATAGCCGTACGGCCACTTACCTCCAATCTCACAAACCATCCTAGAAAGTTGTGCAAGGCATTCTGGGTACGGCTGGAGAAGTAGAAATAAACGACGTTCTCCTATAGATTCTTGGACATACCAGTGTTAACCAACTAGCAAAAAATTACATACATCAGTACTGTCCGAACACTGTGTGTCGTCTAGAGGAGTTAACAAATACGATAGCTGATAGGGATAGATGGTGAGAGAGATTCACAGGAATCCCTGCTATAGGCGTACCTAGATTATGATGATGATGATGACAAACTTGTTTCAATATAGCAGACCAGGAAAATAAGAATAAACAAATTTTGCTCTCTAGATATTTGGCGATCCATGAACTCATTTGTTCTCGTCGTCGCATCGATCATTGATGATATTGAAGTTTCTATTTAAAAGATGATTGAAGCATACTAATTAGCATTCCGTAGTTATTTCCATTATATCAAGAATTTGGATTATCCAAAACATGGCAGCACGGCCAGCTAAGCCCAAAATACAACAAATTATCTGTCAGTGTATATTTACAACGGCCTGTTTCACTTACGTTTTGAAAGTCGTGATAGAATCGAACTCTATTCTTTTCACGTAATACTAATTAAGCCCTCAGTATCAGCAATAGAAAACATTTTTCTTGACTTGCCATTGAATAGTCTAAGCTCAATGACCCTTTGACTTAGGACACCAAATATTTCTACATAACCGCTAATCTGTCCTTTACTCTGAACCCACAGAATCGGATTATAAGATTTAGGCGAAGATATAGTGTTATGACTTGAATCAAAATAAATAATTAATCATTTGTTTCTGATTAAATCAACCCCAAATTATTATTTAAAAATTATATCATTCTGAATGTTAGTGTTTAGCACGGTAGAGGGATAACCAATAAAACTGAAACTCTATTCAAGCAGCAGGTTCTTTCGACCAACCTATTTGGACAACTGTTTATGAGTTTATTTGTTTTTTTCCAAACAAGGAAAAATTTTCGATTATGTTGAAATTGTTGAAACCAATGACTAAGCAAGAGGTGTTGCATAGAGCAAAACAATTCATTGCCTGAAAATGACAGCCCAAAAGAATTGATTTCTTTGTCGAATTGCCTATCAAGATTCGTTGGGCCAGCTAGGCCCAAATTACGCTGACAGTACCCACCTGCTGCAGAGATGTATGCCCCACCCTGGAAAAATGTCTTGAGTATGACATTAAACTGCATTTGATTTTAAGTCTTCAGTGGTGAAATCTTGTGAGTTTGGCAAACTCTTCATTGACATTACTCCAAGTTCCACTCCGTCTCGAAGTGATAGTACCTATTAAGGTCCAATTTAAGGGTCAAATGGATCTATCTTAAAATCATTCGTATTTGATAGGACCATGTGTAGTAAAAAAAAACTCTTAGAGAAAAGCTACAAAAATGTAAGTATAAACGTACAATGACTCCAATTCCCTAACCTCTAAGCATAAGATGATCTAAGACGGGTTGACATGCGTTAAAGTTAATCAATCAATAAATCATGAAAGATATAAACGATGTAGACCTAGTCCTTTGCAATCTGGACTGGAAATTATTTTATTTTCAAACTTAGAGTATTCTAAGAGTAATGATGTACGAATCTGCAAGAAGGGCCCCCTGGAGGGTTTTCACGTTAATCAATAAGAGAAGACAACACTAAAGCTTTGATTCAATGTGAGAGACAGTACTAATGCCATGACATGGTTAAGGAAGTTGATATTGCTAAATCAGTGGTCCATGAAATCAACCACAATATGATGTGATGTTGGAAAGTGAGTCTCAAAATTGATTGAAAGATAAAAGCTGAAACCAATGATTTGCTGAAGAATTTATAATTGTTTACTAAAGATTATTATTAATTACTTGTGACCTTATAACTGTGTGAAAACAAATAACAATTGATAAATTGTTATAACTAATTGAAACTAAGTATTAGTATTACATGAAAATATTTGAGACCATACAACAATGCGAAAATTTGTTTAGTTTCTTTGTTTAATGGCATATCAAACTTTGTGGGTTATTTCATGCCAAAACCATTCTTGTAGAAGAACAATGGTAGGACTATTTAATCTATAGCTGGGGAGATGAAAGGGTACATATCTTTTCCGAGGATAATGTGCTAATTATTTAATTGGATCGTAATACTTGATATCATATAACTGTGTAAATAAAACTCTTAAAAAACAACAACATAAATGTTGACATTGCACTGTGTATAAAGAACGCAATTCCCTAACCTTTAGGCATAAAAGAACACTAGACGAGTTGACGTGCCGTTAAAATCAATTCAACAACCAATCCAATTGTTATGGTATCCCTTGCATAGTTCTGATTGATGCCTTTAGACTATATCCTGTTTGGGCTCCTTAAACGACATTTATTTGGGAAGCTGATCCGTTGGGATGTAGCTTTTGTTGCAAATGTGAAAAGAAGATTTAAGTGTTACTTGGTGCAGTCGACTGAATCTCAGCAGAGAGATAAGATCTCCACCTCCAATGAGTGTCCTGATTATATGACACTAAACAATCTGATGGTTATGCAGCAGTACTGCTGAAGCTTTGGGAAAAGCGGAGTTCCCCTTCATTGCCATCGCTCTCAGGTCCACTCTGGCCCGGAGTGGTAGCACTAGATGGGGTCCTATCTATGGGTTAAATAAAACTAAACTGTTTACTTATCTTAAGCTTACCCTCAGGAAAGGTACGAACCCCCTTATCCTCCTAGCTATGGGTTAAATAGTACCACTACTGTTCTAGTATAATGGCTTTGGTACTAAATAACCTACAAAGTTTGATATGACATTAAACAAAGTAAACCAAACCAAACTATTTTAAGCTGAATTGCTTGAAATATAGCTATTTCTGTTTATAAAAATGGATTTGGCATTAAATAACCAACGATCGTTGATATACCATGAAACCAAACCAAACCAAACCAAACGATATCAAATATACTTTTTTCGAGGAAAGGATCTATGCTCCTGAACATTAATAAAACGAGTGCATCAATATCGATGACGTCTACAAGGAAAAATACTTTGGACTAGTTGTTTGCCTTTAATTTCAGAGAAATGCTTTTGGGAAAGGCATGAACCCAACTGTGACGAAATGATTTTTATGATTTCATAGGTGAATATCAGAACAGAATAAGTTCTTCAGCTTTAGTTGGAAAAGAAGGAATATTCTTAATTCAGACTGCTTTAATATTGATATTGTGTCACATATTGCCCATGGCGGGAGGGTTGGGTTCATGTAGAAGTAACATAGTGGTACTGGTAACATATGAAAAATGTTTTGTGTTACAATAAACATGTTACAATCATCATCATCATCATCATCATGTCGTGCTGCTAGCACGGATTTCCCTGACTCTCGCTCGCCATTCGTCTCTCTCACCCACCGCTTCCGGCAGGTATTCTATCTTATATTCCGTGTCCGTACAAGGCTGTAGTAGATAAGTTCTAGTTGTTTGTCCAACACTTGTACGTCCGTGTGAAAAGGTCCACAGGAAAATTCCGTTTTGAGTTCGTTCTTACTTCTTCAGCAGTGTCCCGCATATCTTGTCCGTTTTATTTGGATGGTTTTAGAGATAGGAGGTAGGTGGCTTTACAGCTGCTGTTTTGTGAGATGTTGCTTCCAGGATTTGTTCAATATAGTTCTAAGATTTTTTGTGCATTCACCGTCTACCTTTTTCTCTATACGCTTTGTCAGCGTCCATGTAGTGCATCCATATATTAGAATTGACACGACCGCTACTGGGAAAGATCGCGTTTTATTTTATCAGATAGGACTGTCTTCTATATGATCGATAACCAATCGATAGCAGCCCATGCCTTCGCCGGTCACATATTGATGTCATTTTCAGTAGAAGAGACGCTGCTTCTGAGGTACGTGAACTTATCCACTAGTTACAGAGCATCATCATTTAGTGTGGAGATGTCTTCTTTTTTTTATTAAAACACGTGCACTCCGGTTTTTCTGCGTTTATATGGAAGACAATACCACATGCTGCCAGCTCCGGATTATGCAGCAGGGATTCAGCTTAGGTCGGTGAAACTGCCAGGAGCGCTATGTCACATGCGTAGTTGGTTGATTAATGCTGAGAACAGCTTAATTATCGTCTCCTGTTATTAAGAGTATAAAGCCATACATCATTTCAAACACGTAAACAATATATTTATTGTCCAGTCGGCTGGGGCTGTAGAATACACCAACTGCTTCTCTGCAGGGGGATAAGACCCCCCCCCCATCAACGAGTGTCCTGATATGATACTAAACAATCTGATGGTGAGGTTCCAGTAATGTTGGGGCTTTGGGGAATGTGGAGTACCCCTTCATTGTATAGCTCCCGAGTCCACTCTGGCCCGGATTGGTAGCCTATCATAAGGGTACTATCTATGGGTTAAATAGAACTAAACCGTATTTGAGTTTACTGTTTTTTGCATTTAAACTGCGTGTTTATACTAAACTGATTAGTTTAAAATAGAGCTCTTTTGACACTTAAACTGCGTACTTATGCTATAATGAATTGCTCGAAATAGAACAGTTTAATAGCTTGAAATATAAATGTTTTTGACAATTAACCTGTACTTACATTTAAACTGTGTGATTATGCTAAACTGAATTGTTTGAATTAGAACTATTTGACTGAAATGAATAGCTTAAAATAGATAATGTTTTTGACAATTATCTGTACTTATATTTAAACTGCAGGCTTATGCTAAACTGAATTGTTTGAATAAACACAATCTGTACTTATACTAAACAGAATTTGCTGAATTAAAATTGTTTGACTAAACTGAATAGCTAGAAATAGAATTGTTTGAAATAAAACTTTTTATTTGCATAAAAATGGATTTAGCGTGAAATAACCTACAAAGGTTGATATGTCATAAAACTAAAACAACCAACCTATCAACTATATATTTAGTTACAGTAACAATATTTAAAGCTGAAAGGGATTTAAAAAATACATAATCATTTTAAACAGGTAAACACTACATACTTAATTGCAATATCAATATTTTTAAGGCCAGTGTATGAATAAAATTAACAATTATGTTAAATAGGTAAACACTTCATACTTTGTCAGAATATCCATATTTTAGGAGCCAGTGTATCAATAAAGTTTACAATCAATCTAAACTGGTAAACACTTCATACTTAGTTGCTATATCGATGTTTTAATAGACACAGTTCACTATCATTTTCAGCCGGTAAACACTTCATAATTACTTGCTATATAAGTTTTCTAAGAATCCATCTATTAATAAAGTTCAAAATCATTTTAAACATTATCTGAAACTGACGAGCCCGACTTATAGATGAGACCGTGACATGCCCTACGGGGGATTATAGTGAGATGATGAAGATGAGCGTCTTCCATTTTTCTTGAATGCCAAGTCGATGCAAAATTATTGAGTCGATACGTCTCTTATTCCTGCACACACACACACACACACACGCACACACATACACATATATATATGTGTGTGTGTGTGTGTATGTGTGTGTGTGTGTGTGGTATCTTAGTATTTACTTACGTATTTGTACTTCATTTCCTAGTTTGTAACGAGTGTACAGCTTTCATTACTCGAATTTATATTTCGTCTTCGTTACTAGTTTTTATGTAATAAACAACTTTTTGTAGTTTATAGGTCGGTACATGAATAAGACCAAAGGGTCGCGCTTTGTACATCTATAATCAGCGTTAAAATTGAAATTGACGTCTCGAGTTCAATCTTTAAACGGTGCTGTTAATATTTCACTAATCGCAAGTGTTTTTAGGGAAAGGAATGAATCCATCTGTTCTCCATCCAGCTCTAGGTAAATAGTGAAACAACTAAGGAGAAGGAAGGCTCTTAAATAAAGCCAGTTATGCTCCGCTTAAAAACTGATCTTGAGTCACATCTTTCCCGTACAGGAGGGGGTAGGCAAATATATATATGGATAAATCCTCAGTTTAACTAGAGAAAATGATTTATTTTACTCAGCAACTATCTTTAAATAATCTTATCCCTGTCAGTTGGGGCTACACAATACACCGACTGCGTCTCTGGAGAGGGGTAAGACTAACCCCACAGTTTCCAGCATTGCTGGAGCTTTAGGGAATACGGAGTGCCCCTTCATTGCCATCACTCCCAGGTTCATTCAGACCCAGAGTGGTAGCACCTGATAGGGTCCTATTTATGGGTCAAATAGAACTGTTTGAAATTTAAACTGAGACCGAATAAATGACTTATGCTGAATTGAATTGTTAGAAATAGAACTGTTTGGCATTTAACAGTGTGTAAACAAATGACTGATGTTTAATTGAATTGTTCGTGATACGTAGCAATACTTGGAATCATTTATCTTTGTTGACTTATGCTAAATTGAATCGTTAGAAATAGAACTGTTTGATCATTTAACTATGTGTATCTACAAAAGATGTTTACAAATCAGATAGTTAATATATATGTAAAAGCAGGGCTTGGCATTGAATAACCAACAACGGTAGGTATGCCATAAAACCAAACCAAACCTTAAATAATCTCTTTCCTTGTCAATGCACTTAATTTAGTGAATATTAATCACATAGATCGAAATTTATACGGGGAAAATTTTAAGATCAAAATTCAGTGAATAATCAAGTGTCAGGTTACAAACATTAAACTGACATCGTATATCATATTGGCAATTTTACATTTGAAATCAAATCCGAATAGTGTTATTACAAAATATAGTCATCTGTCTTTATTTATACCATTATTCTGGCTATCAGTAAGTGACAGGATGTCTTCCCAGTAGCTGATTCGGAGTCTCGATGTATTGGCTTTGAAAGACGACCAAAAAATTGGGACAGACACATTGGGAGATGAATCAAAGGTAGTTTCTCTCTCATCAATTCTTCCACAAAGTTAAACCAATAGCATTCATCTAGAGCGAGTTTGCCCGCCAAAACGAAATAGAAACTATAAAACAAAAAGTAGACAAAAATAAAGTGAACAATTTCGTCAAAACGAACAACGAAATCACGCGAAGGCCTCGTTAAAGTCGAAACGGTAATAATCTTCCCATCGTGCCTTGCGCGATTTGCAGACAAAACTCGGCTTTCAAATATGACAGTCTGAAAAATCGCTTTGTTATTAAGTTTCTAAATTCCTGACTTGCTCGTTGACGAAGTTAGAATTCAAAGACATATCTGATTCCTGTTTGTTTCCTTATTTATCCTGGCACTGATTTCTTTAACGCAACTATGAAAGGAGTTCAGAGATTGATTGTTTGTTTTTTTTTTTTGGTTTTTTTTAATTTCCTTACATTGCGTTCTGTTCAATATCGTTTTCTGATTTTATTTCCCGCGTACTTGTTGCTTCTGAAGAAATATGAGTCTGGGTTATTGACCGGCCATTTTGCTTTATACGGATTTTCTCATCAAACAAATTTCTTACACGTCTAACAGTTTTCAGTTCATATCAAAAGACTTTTCGCTGACAACATTTTCATATATTTACGAAGAGAGTACCCATCAAAAATTACGGGATCGCCTATGTAGAAATCAAAAGTTCTGCTTATGATCACAGTATTTATACAGTCTACTTAGAATAAAATTGCCATCCCCCAGTTTTTCTGCTTGGGAGCAGAGAGTAGTATGTGTATCTATGTAAATCTTTAAAAAGTATGAATAAAATATCCAGACTGTATCAACTATTAATTATAGGATTAATGATATATATATATATATATATATATATATATATATATATATATATATATATATATATGAGAGAGTTTAATTGTGTCTGCGCATCATTCTGTTCTATTTTATCTACACTCTGAGTATATATATATATATACACACACACACACACATATATATATATATATATATATATGTTTAGGGACTTTTTTTTAACCGTATTTGTCTATCTCTCTGTCTTTGCGGCTATCTATCTATCTATCTATCTATCTATCTCAGTCTATTCGTATCTATGTACCTCAGTCTATTCGTATCTATCTATCTATCTATCTATCTATCTATCTATCTATCTAAAAAGTATCTTACTACACATTGCTTTAAGTTAGTTGCCTAGTATTTAGGAAATGAATTTTTGCATAGCATTTAAATATAAAAAGATTTATTGAAATACTAGTCAAATTCAATCTATCTATTTATCTATCCCTCCATTCCAGCATTCCTATCTATCTATCTATCTATCTATCTATTATATAATTACGGAATGATTATTTTTTTTATATTAATCAATTTTCGTTAATTATATTTTATCATTCGGTTTGGTTGGGCTTTGAACTATTAGTGCAGGTGCACACACATTGACTACAGTTCACGCTCGTGTGCAGAGGATATGACAATCACAAATGTCATAATAAAAACCCCAGATGGTAAATGAGACTGGGGGTGAATGACGTCACGCCCAGAAGCGATGAGCTGAGAATTTGATGATTTTGAAAAAGACGTTAGTTTAGATTTGACTCTGGGCCGGGCCAGTCCAGCTGGGGGGTTGACTGTGAAAAAATTGTGCCTCTCTCTCCTTGTGTCGAAAACTAAAGTCAAGAAGTTAATAAACGTTTCGTACCTGAACAACGGAGAGTCGTCAGTGTTTCGTATTTCCCTGCATCTGTATATTTGTATAGTTGTATCAGGGCTATACAACATATCTATCTATCTCAGTCTATTCATATCTATCTATCTATCTATCTATCTATCTATCTATCTCAGTCTATTCGTATCTATCTCCCTCAGTATATTCGTACCTATATCAGTCTATTCATATCTATCTATCTATCTATCTATCTATCTATCTATCTATCTATCTCAGTCTATTCATATCTATCTATCTATCTATCTATCTATCTATATCAGTCTATTCATATCTATCTATCTATCTATCTATCTATCTATCTATCTATCTATCTATCTATCTATCTATCTCAGTCTATTCGTATCTATCTCCCTCAGTATATTCGTACCTATATCAGTCTATTCGTATCTATTTATCTATCTATCTATCTATCTCCAAGTCTGCATCACTTTTTCTAAGCTATCTAGCGAAACACCCAGATTTATTTATTTATTACCCGCCTTCTATCAGCGTTTTTCTTTTTACTGGTCAGCACGGTTATGTTATAAATGATTTACGTCTTTTGTCAAAAGGAAACTGCTCGTTTTTAAAGAGATCAGAAGTTGAGGAAAGATTTAAGTTTTATTTATTTTTTAATGAAGGGTTATTTGAAGCGAATTCCTTCCACAACAAAGAATTTATTGTATTGTCGAGAGACTGATTTGCTCACATCAGTTTATCTACAAGATATATTTAGGAGGACTATGATGATAGGATATTTAGGAGGACTATGATTAGGAGATGTACTCTTATGGACTCCCACACATGGCCGTGCAAAAGCAGGACGACCAGAACGAACATACATTCAGCAGCTATGTGAGGATACGGGATGTTGTCCTGAAGACCTGCCGAGGGCGATGAACGATAGGGAGGAGTGGCGAGAGAGGGTCAAGGATATCCGTGCGACCAGCGCGACATGATGATGATGATGATGATGATGATGTCTCAGTTAGAATATATAAATCATTACTTATATTCATAGATGGAAAAATATTTCATTAACTTTCATCTAATAATCAAATCTGTCATGATCCTAATGTGAATATATTTCCATCATAGCAAGATTTTCGGTGGAACAGTATGTTTAAAATACTCGACAGGGTGCATGTCTACAAAGTATTTTACATACTAGAGTCGGTCAAAAAGTTTTAAGCTTCACCCAAAAAGAACAGCGTTGCTGAACATTTTTATTGTCTCAACACGCTTATACTTGTCCTCGTGGTGTAATGGTTAAAGCGATGAACTGCGGAATCGTAGTACGCGAGTTCGTACTCCAGTCGCGCTATTACGTTCACTTTCGGGCAAATACCCTTGGGAAAGGTATTAACCCCCTTATTCTCCCTCCAGCTATGGGTAAATAGTAGGACGGACTAGGTTCTTCAGCCTTGGTGAGGCAACTAGTCTAGGAGAAGGAAAACTCTGAATTCAAAACCTGTTAAACTCCGCTTAAAAATTGACCTTGTGTCATATCCTGCCCGAGCGGAGGGGTTGGTAAATAGTAACACGCTTATACTTCTTATAAAACTAGAAAAACTAATTCAGATTTTTCAACTTAAATAAAACGTGTTAGTGTATTGTTACCACAAAGGTGTTCAGCAATTGCTTTTCTTTCAGTGTGAAGCTTAGAACTTTTTGAACAACCCTCCTATGAAGATGGAACATTTCTTCAAGCTGATTATCTCTTACCCATTTTGAGGAATTGCTGCATTGATGTGTAAAATAAGACTTCTATGTTGTTTTTATACTCTTTAGATCTCCTTTAAAAATACATTTTGGTACTGAAAGTCTTCGTAAAATGCAAACTTTTCTCAGTTGAAAAGAATCATCAAAGAAATAATCTTGATGCCTGAAAACAGAAAATGCCCATGCAAAAGATTCCGATCTTTCTCTTTAGGCGTCAGAAGCATTTTTACCTGCTAAAACAACTTCGGGGACTTGATAAGAAAAATTAAATATTGTCCAAATGTAATGTTACAATTATGTACAGCTTTCTCATTGCATTAAGTTCACACACACACACACACACACACACACACACACACACACACACACACACACACACACACATATTGTATAATTGATGTAATTTTTTCTTACTTTAGACACCTAAAATATTTCTTTTTTAAAAAAATTTATCTTTGCCTAAAAATAAATTGATGAATATCATTTTTGACTGATTATTTTCATAAAGAAATCAGATTTAAAAAAACAAAACAAAACAAAACAAAACAAAGCAAAAAAAGACCTCCACCACGTAAAAATGCAGTCCTCATTCTTTCAACACCTTTCCCTACCTTTCCTTTACGAACGCATTTAGAAGTTTTGTCTCAACTGATTTTGTAGATTACACACAGACAACTTTTAAAAACATACAAACGCTTTCATTCTAAAATTCAATCATTTGAACACACATATATATATATATATATATATACGATGGTTCTGTGTTTAGCTAAGAATGGTACAAGGCTAAACATCAAATAAATGCTGGAGGGAAATAGAAAGCTACTCAAGATAAAACTATGAAGCAGAACCTTATCAAAAGAATAAATAACTGGGCTGAACTTTTTAAAAGATATTTGGGACCATTCTTGAAGTGGACCAGAGAACTTAAACAAATGGACCAAAGAACAAGAACATTAATAACCCTGTATAAGGCATTACAGCCCAGAGATGATGTTGAAAGACTACATGTTTCAAGAAAGAAGGGAGGAAGAGGACTTACCATCATTGAAGACATCGTTGACGTATCGATACAACGACTCGAAGACTGCATAGAAAAGCGCAGGGAAGGATTGATTAGAGCCACCAGAAACAATAGTAACAACACTGAAACCAACAGAATGACAATAAATAGGAAACAAAAAATGGGAAGAAAAACAACTCCATGAACGTTTTAAATCACTAATCAGCAACATATCCCACGAGAAAACCTGGACGTGTCTAAGAAAGGGAAACCTTAATAGAGAAAATGAATCTCTCCTAAAAGCAGCACAAAACAACGCCATGAGAACCAATCATATCAAAGCGAGAAAAAATAAGACACACCAAAATAGGAAATGTAGGTTATGTGGCGATAGAGACGAAACGATCAATCACATAATACGCGAAAGCAGAAAATTGGCACTGAAGGAGTATAAGACTAGTCACAACTGGGTGGGCAAGGTGATCCACTTGGGATTATTGTGCAAGAAATTAGAAATGTGACCATACGAACAAATGGTATATGCACATCGCAGCATTTGTCCTGGAGAATGAGATACATAAACCCTCATGGGATTTTAACTTACAAACGAGTCACTTAATCTCGGCCAGACGACCAGACCTTATAGTAATCAACAAAAACAAGAAAAATTGGAAAATTGTGGATCTTGCTGTCCCGACTGACCACAGATAAAAATTGAAAGAAAATGAAAAGAAGGATAAGTGCCTGGACCTTGCTCGGGAATGGAAAAAACTATGGAACGTGAAGGGGACAATTATACCAATCGTGATTGGTGCTTATGGTACAGTCACCAAAGAATTATAAAAAGGACAGAGGGATTTGGAAATTAGAGGATGAGTGGAGACCATGCAAGCTACAATTTTATTGAGAACGGCCAGTATACTGAGAAGAGTCCTGGAAACTTGAGGAGACTTGCTGTCACTCAAACTCCAGTGAAAGACCATCAGCTAACGCTGATGTAAAAACTCTATAATAATAATAATAATCCTTAGTAAATAATTATTCGCTTCAAGTAACCTTTTTTTTTGTAAAATAATTTTCTTGTATGGCATCAAGTATTCCAACCGAATACGAATAATTTTCAAACAGATCTATTTTACCCATAGATGGATCTCTAACAGGTCCTACTCTACTCGAGGTCAGATTGGACTTGTAGTAATGGCAATGATTTTTCGACATAGTATCCCAATGATCCCATTATTCTTTGGAAACGTCCATTCACTGCACAATAGAAAATATTACAAAATCAGGAATGTCTTTTCTCCCAGCAGAAAAAGTCAGCGAGTAAAATCCTCCATAACTTTGTTTAACATGCTACAGCGTGCGAAAGCAAATTTAGGAATATTCTAGTATGATAATAAACGACTCTATTATAAAACAAGATTAATTTTAGTTTTAAAATACACACAACAAAATAAAAAGATAGACACAAAACAGTAAATTTACTCAATATGGCCGCCATTTTTCTCAATTTGATTCAACATGCCTTCAAAACGATTTGCATGCCTTAAAAATAAATTCTTCAATTCTGCAGTTCTATATAGTTTTGCTAATGGCATCAAGTTGAACTGTGAAGATGCCGAACTTGCCTGATACTCAACGAGTGCTACGGACTGGATTTGATTCTATAGCTTGGAGCACGACCTTGTCGATGTTCTTGTAATCCGAGTGATATGTCTTGAACAATATAGTTTTATACTATGATCAACTGAGCCTTCACCTTCCGCACAATACATATTTTTCGTTGCTTCCGCGACATAATGGCCTAGTTTAAACTCGTAAAACAAAAGCTCCTGAGAAAGAATTTTACGTTCATCAATGTAGATTTCAAATCATTTACGAAGAGAAAAAATACACAATATATCAATGTACCAACTACCACGATACTTCCAAAGACAGTGAGTAGTGACCATGGCTTAAACTGCTTCGATCACGTGATACAGCTTCTGCATACAAGCACGTACCAAAATATTGCAAAACTTTTGACTCACCTTCGAATTCTGTGTCAGAACTAATTATCTACTGTCGAATTTTTTATTTTATTTCTTATGTTTCTTCTGCACAAGATTTCTCATAGGACAGACAAGCAAATTCTTCAAGAAAATCATTTTAAAATCGTAAATTGGTCTGTCTTTCTCTGTTGAAGTTTTCACATATTTTTTTTTTGTTATTTTTTCCATGCTCTTGAAAAAATATATATAAAAAAAAAACAAATCAAGACGGCTGACATATACAAAATGAATCGCAAATAGAAAATATTAAATATAAAAGAAGCCACAATATGAAACATTTGTAAAGCGAATCTATTTTGTTTGTCTTTTAAAAATTTCTGTTTTGTCTTTTTTGTTTTGTTTAGATCTTGTTATTACAAATTAAGAAAGCTTCTACAAAATTCACACACAACCAATAGCCCCGGGAAATTGTCTTGAAACAAAACAGTAACAAAAAGAAAAGAACTGAAAAACAAAATAGCGGCATTTTTTAAAAACTTTAAAAGATGATTGTAGAGAAAACACACTATATGTTGCAATATTGGAACTGTCTATTTTGGCGTTGTAACAGGCTCTGGAAATTGCCGCGATGTCACCGTTTTCTTTGGTTCCGTCTAATTTTCAGTTTTCATGTCTATCAGGGAATTGTTAAAATTAATAATTTAAAAAAATCTCTTGAAATATGCTGCAATATTGGAACCACTCTTTTCTGCATTGTAATTAGCCATACAAAATGTTGAATGTTCGTGTTTTTGTAGGGGGGGTTACACGTCTTGTCACAAATGTAACTCACTACTTTATCTCTGTCACAGTCGATACTGCTCTATGTTGACAATTTTATCCAGAACAGCATCATTCCGACATAACATGTAATGAGCACGAAAAGCACTCTAAGAAACTAATATCATTTTTTTTTTAAATCAACGAATTGAAATAAAAATGTATTTGTAATTTTTTAACATAAATTACCAGTCTTTAAGAAATGTTTCAATAACAAACGCACGGTGTGCACCGGTCAAACCTATGATTATAATAGACCAAATCTAGAAACCCCCCCCCAATACAAACAAACAAGAAATGTGGTAAATGGAGCTACCGTTACCACTTACTAAGTTTTCTTTTACCACGCAAGAAACTGTTTAAAATTTGATTTGGTTTCTTTGTTTAATGGCATATCAACCTTTACAGGTTATTTAATGCCAAAGCCATTCTCCTAGAAGAACAGTAGTGGTACTATTTAACTAATAGCTGGGAGGATAAGGGGGTTCGTACCTTTCCCAAGGGTATTTGCCCGAAAGTGAACGTATTAACGCGACTGGAGTACGAACTCGCGTACTACGATTCTGCAGTCGATCGCTTTAACCATTACACCATGAAGACACACCCGCTGTTTAAAATGTGAGTAGTATTTCTGCAACACTCGGTATAATCTTTAAAGTGGTGCACAATCTATTTTTAATATCATTTAAATCTGTTTTTAATATCATTCAAATCGATTTGATTTATATTTTTCAATTTCAATGCAAATCTTATAAAGCTATTAATATAAGTTGTATATCTAGTAGGTAATTAACTATGTGATTTTCTCTGTGTGTTTTTGCATATATAACTCTTATCATTCTACAATAAACTTAAAGAAGAGACAGTGAACAAACAGACACAAAATGGGATATACTGTATGTGTATGTGTGTTCGCAACCGTTCAATGTGATATTATAACTACTACTACTACTAATGATGATAATAATAATAATAATGATGTTATCACGGAAATAATTGCCTCACTGATTTTTCATGAATAAAGATAATAATAAAAAAAAACTAATGTCATTTATTTATTTTTTTTTTTTAATCTACGATGTGAAATTCAAATATATTTGTGATTTTTAAAATAAATTACCAAGTATATATTAAGCCGTCCCAGCCATAAGTAGGATATATTTTAGACTAGTGGGAAGAGTGTTCGCCAAAGGTCCGGAAGACCTGGGTTCAATTCCAGGTCGTGTCATATCAAAGACTTTAAAAGTGTTACGTGATACCTCCGTACTTAACACTCAGCAATATAAGGTACGTATCAAGGGTAAAGTGGAGCGATCCAGGGAAAGAAGTAGTGCCCTCCCCTACACCTCTGTGTTGTAGCTATCGAAAAGGGAGCATTCAGGTCGCCCTCGACTACGGTCGACTACTACTCACAACTTACTGCTGGATCGAATTCAAAGTTTTCCTACACTGGTTGCCCTACTTCGGCTAGAGAACCTATCTATCCTTCTGTTTATCCATTGCTGATGGAGGGAGCAGATGAATTCACGTCTCCCCTAAGGGCATTAGCAAGAGACACAGTTTTGTCCTTGATTTGAACTCTGGTCACCGATTACATTTTCTCCGACAATAACCGCTACGCTAAGAGCGTCTCCAAACAGAATTCTAATAAAATATTAACTCAGAATAAAGAACGTGAATATCATATTTATTCCGGACATTTCATGGTAGCCCAGCCTTTATTTTTATTTACATAATGAGAAAAGATAATTTCTTTTTATTATTCAACAACGAAACAGTTCATCTATTTTATTTTTCCGAAAACAAAGGGGATGCTACACGGCCAGGTTCTAATTAAAACAAAACTCAATGATAACGTTTAGGGAAGCATGTAACTACAATATTCAATTACTATTGATTCGAACCAATGAAAGATTTAATTAAGTTTTTTTTTAAAGTAATTAACTAAAACCATATTAATTTTTTTGAATAATTATTCAATAGAATATTGCACAAAGTTAAACTCAGACGTTGAACATTCATACAGAAGAAGACTTGATATTTTAAGTATCTCAATCAGCTGTTGAATACACCGACTGCATCTCTACTGAGGGGTAAAACTCCCCCTTAGCGAGTGTCCTAGATATGACATTAAACAATCTGATGACGACACTCCAGCCTTGGAGGTTTAGGGAATGTAGAGCACCCCTTCATTGCCATTGCTCCCAGATCCACTCTGACCTGAGATGGTTGCACCTTATAGGGTACTATCTATGGATCAAATAGAATAAACTATGTGTGCAAACAAATGACTGATGCTAAGCTGTGACTGTTAAATAGCAATACTTGAAACTATTTAACTTTGTGCAAAATAGAGCAAAGACTCGTTTGAGAATATGATTCTTAAATACATTTAGTTGATTACATAGTTAAACGAGACTGGGTTTATTTTTTCTCACAGAGTTAATTTGTTTCAAGTATTGATGTGTAACAATAACAATCTAACATAAGTCCTTGGTTTGGACGCATTTAAATAAATATACATAGGTCTGATTAGTTTATTGGTAATTTAATTTTTAAATGAGTTAGAACTCATCTTTTTGCACACTAGTATTGCAATTGTTTCTAGATTGTTAAATGGCTTCAAGTATTGCTATCCAACACTAATGATTCTATTCAATATTAATGATTTGTTTACACTCAGTGAAGTGGTTACAAGTATTGTTATTTATATTTACCAACCCCTCCGCTCGGGCAGGATATCACACAAGGTCAATTTTTAAGCAGAGTTTAACAGATCTGAATTCAGAGTTTTCCTTCTCCTTGACTAGTTGCCTCAGCGAGGCTGAAGAACCAAAGCTGCCCTACTATTTACCCATAGCTGGAGGGAGAATAATAGGATTCATACTTTTCCCAAGGGTATTAGTGCTATGTGAAATGTGTGACGGTGTCAAAAATATTTATCCCAGGACGGGAGTCTATTTTACGCGCGTGTGAAGTCGGGGCAGTCTGGCACTTGATCCCCCGCAAAATAAGTCCTAGTTAAGAGTCCTTTTTCGGGCATTTGGGAACTGGCAGATAATGTGGGGGTTAACATGGGGCTAGACTGACCGCCGCTGGTAAGGGGGTTTCCAAATTTCACATTACACACACACCCACCAGACCACTTCGTCTTCCTACCCCCTAGGATAAAGGAAAGCATGGGCTTCTAGGTTGAGATAAAATATTATTATTTACCGTAGTCGGCAATTCCATTTTTCTGAGAAATATTTTTAAAGGCGAATAGGACATTTAGCGAGAATAACTTGAGGCGAAACGAAGCTGGTAAGGATATACATGCAAAAGAAGGCAACTCGCTGGGTAAATAACACAACAAATAAATTTCAACGAGGGGACATTTAAAATATAACCAAAATTTTAATAGCCAAGGTCCAAACAAATATTTATAGGGGTCGGCTATGTTTCCCAGTAAACAGTCTCCGACATAAATGTCTCTTCTTTTTATTCTTTTCTTTATACTTTTCTATCTTTTCTCTTGAACCTTGAAAAGGTAGCAAAGTCCACTCATATGTTCACAGTTTATGAAATGAATCTTTTCATTCCATTTCTTAATGCATATAATTCTCTATATGCTTCTTTCTTTAAATTGAAAGAGAGAGCATATAATTGGAATACTTAGGAAGGGTGGAGGGAGAAAACGGTTTTAAGGTTTGCTTAGCTACTTCGACGGGTTTCTTCTGAGATTTCTTTTCTTTCACGGGCTAGCGGGATTCTGTAGAGCTTGGCTTGAAGGCACCAGTTATCTCCTTGTCCAAGATTTTTTCCGCTCTGCCCCGGAGTTTCGGCGACAGTTTCAATACATCTTGTCACGCCAACTGCTGTCCTAAAACTCAATTCCTTTCTTTTCACCGGTTAGGTACCCGGGAGTTTGTTTGGCATCAGGTCAGCACGTCCTCTCACGGTGACCTCCGTCCTAAAAACTGAATTCTTTATCCCTATTTCCTCTGACGAAGAGGGCATTACTTCCGTTTTTTGGCCTCTTTCTTCTTCCTCCACCTCCTCCTGTCATGCTATTCATTCGAGCTACTATACTGACCTCTATGTCCCCTTCTCCATCCACCCGGTCACAGAGTGTAGACATCTCTTAGCTTTCATTCTGACCTGGATTCGTTACTTCCTTCAACAGGCAGTCCGAGGAGTTGACCTACATTCCTTATTCCTCTTTTAACGGTCAATCTTTGGGGCCTGTTAAAACACGGAGAGGTAGGGAAAATTGATCTTACCTCGCTCCTCTCAGTGGCAGACCACGTGACAAATGCAGTCAGTCTCGTCCAGGATTTGAACTCGTGTCGCCGTGTCCATTTCCTACAACGATAACCATTACACCACGGGCACCTCCAAAGTATTGTTATTTAACACTAATCATTCTATTCAACCCAATTCATTTATTTGCACACAGTCAAATGGTTCCAAGTATTGATATGTATCACTTATGATTCAATTAAACATCTGTCATTTGTTTGCACACAGTTAAATGATCAAACAGTTTTATTTCAAAGGATTAAATTTAGCATTAGTCATTTGTTTGTTCAGAGATTAAATGTCAAAAAATTCTATTTGACCCATAGATATGACCCTATCAGGTGCTACTACACTGGGTCAGAGTAGACCTGGGAGCGAAGGCAAAGAAGGGGTACTCCGTATTTCCCAAAGGTGGAGCCTCAGCATCAGATTGTTTAATGTCAAATCTAGGACACTCATTGGATGTCTTACCCCTCATCAGAGACGCATTCAGTGTATTCTACTATCCAAGCCGCGACTTGGCTGAGAGAGAGAGAGAGAGAGAGAGAGAGAATTGAGATTGATATTAATACACTAAGATTGATAAGGACAGACTAAGATAGACATGAAGATTTGATAGATAGATAGATAGATAGAGAGAGATTCTAGGGAGTCTGTGCTATCAGTATGACACGATGATTATTAAGATATTAGTATTATCAAAATAGTATAATTAATTTTCGATAGTATTTTCTTAAATCCCTTAAGTTTTATTTGCTTTTTATCGCAAATCACCCGGTTGGTCAATCATCAACCGAACAGCTTGGTTTTCTTTGGTTTCTTTTATGTATAGTATACGTGGGCATTCAAAAAGTTTCCAGACTTTTTTGTGCAGGCATTTAAAATTGTCGTAGGCTCTTGAAAATTCACTATGTTATTGCTATACATCTAATGAGATGACTGACCAATATTTTTGATTTCACGTTCAAATGAACAGATACAGCAGCAATTGGAATACTCCCTCCGACTAAAGCCTGATTGTCACAGCTGGTGAATTTCAAAAATGCAATCTGGACGTGAGGAAGAATGATATGCAATAAAATTGTGTTTTAAACTTGGAAAAAATGCCACAGAAACGTATGGAATGCTTCAGACTGCTTTTCGACAATATTGCATGAATCGAGCATCAGTTTTTGAGTGGCATAAGAGATTTAAGGAAGGTAGGGAGTCTATGAGGGATGATGAGAGGTGTGGGAGGAGTAAGGAAGTCAATAGACCAGAGTTGATTGGCCAAGCGGTTAGGGTTAGGTTTACTATGTTGAGGACTTAAGGGAGTTCAGGAAGAGATTCCTTGGGAAGAGGCCAGCACTCTTCAAATCGGGTCAGTGGCATTTCCAGCAGGACAATGCACCAGTCCACAACTCCATCCTTATCACAGACTATTTGACCAAGAGGGGCATCAAGACAGTTCCCCACCCTCCCTATAGTCCAGACGTTGGTCCCTGTGACTTTTGGTTATTCCTTAAGCTCAGAGGCTGTCGTTATGAGACAATTGAGGAGATGAAAGAGGCCGTGACGAAGGTCATTGACACGCTCACACAAGAGGACTTCGATGGGGCCTTCCAGAAGTTGTTGGAACGGTACAACAAGCGCATTACAGCCGGAGGAGATTACTTCGAAGGGGAGTAGAGTTTCATGTGTGTACTATCAATAAAAGTGCCCATACGAAAAAAGTCTGGGAACTTATTTAATGATCCTCGTATCATCCTTCGTGTATTATTTAATGTCAAAGCCATCCTTGTAGTTACACAACAGTGGTACTGTTTCAATCAGAGAAGGTTTATACCCTTTTTCAAGGCTATTAGTCCGACAATGAACGTAATAGCGCGACTGGAGTACGAACTCGTATACTACGATGTCATGGTTAATATGTTAGCCACTACCCCATAAGAAATCCACTTCACCAGCGCAAGGAATAGCTCATATTAGAGCAAGAATAAACAAGATATAGATAATCCAAAGTAATTAAAATATAACACTGAATCTAAAAATTCTACTATGCGCTTTAAATTATTCATTTGTATTTTGTTGATTAAGCACTGTCACTTATTTTATATCTTGTGTGTTTGCTTATATTTTCATCTGTTTTGTTTTTTCTTTTGTATATCTTTTTTTTTTTTCGTATGTATGCTAATTTATTCGGGTTTATTACGATTATGTACCGGACATTGGCATAATGGTTAGTGTTAACTAATGGCCCGGGAGACCTCGGTTCAATCCCAGGTCGAGGCATACCAAAGACTCAATAAATGGCACTTGATGCTACCTTGCTTAACACTCTACATTATAAGGGTAAATTGGAATAATCCCGGGAAAGGAGCGCCCTCCCCTACACCTTGGTGCAGTAGCTATCGAAAAGGGAGCTTTCGGGTCGCCCTCAACTATGGTCGCCAACTTTACTTACTTTGCAATTATTATTGTAAGCTAGTTTTAACTTATTATTATTTTCCCTGAAGCCTTGAATGATAGTAAATCTTTTCAGAACTCTACAAAGTATCCAAACCAATTCCAACTGTTCTTTGGTTTGGATAATCTCTATTCTTCCATTGATCCATAGTTCTATTTGTCTCTTTTAAAAGCCTTTAGAAACTCTTCTAATTGGCATCAAACACAATCAGTACCACCACCATTCTCATTCTCAGCGTCTTCAACTCTCAAACTAGATCCAATTATTTGTTTATCTTTTTTGTTTTCTTTCGTCTTCCCGGGTTCGCTGGAACGATAAAATCTACAAGATAACAAGTTCTTATATTTTTGTTAATTAATACTAATCCTCGTCTTCAGGTTGGTATCAGCCGAACCGTTTATATCTCCAAGTTTCTGAGAATCTAATGCGTTTTATCTTCTTGGACAGGAGGTCTGTTTTATGCATATACCATTTGATATAAGGGTTAAGTTTTAATCTCTTGTAAAATTCCCTGTGGATCACCTTCCTCCCACCACTCATGTATAGTTTAATATTCTTTTTATTAACTTTAAAAAGATTGAAAATATTTATGAAAAGACTTTTAAAATGTCCATTTTAGCTTCGAACAACATTCCAAGGTTTTATTATAATTTTCATCGTTATAAACAAATTATTTATTAGTCTTCGATCTGCGCTCGAAAAATCTTATTTATAGAAATTGATTTTTTTTTTTTACTTTTCATTCTTATCAAGGTGGTAGGATGAATTCATTTTAATTGAAAATTTACTCACATGAGATTTTGTCTAATATACAATGTAGACATTAACGAAGCAAGAAGATCTGAAAGCAAACAGCAGCCCTGGTTGGCCAATGTCTTTTGACATGAAACAACGCCCGTCCAGGTTTGCTAAGCAAAGCATTGATTACTGTTTAATACCACACTTCAGGAGAAGGAAAGACAGAGTGAACAAACAACACGTCACGTTACCATGGCAACCATCTGAACCAATCATCATGTCAAACGGTTGTTTTGAATTCCTGAGCACGCGCACAAAACGGAAACTTCATTAAGGATCTTTCAGCACCACGTGAAGCGACAACATTCAGTGGACATGACGACATCCGGTTTGCCATTGTTTTTGTTATTTATGGTTCACTTCTTCTTCTTCTTCTTCTTCTTCTTCTTGTGCTTGTTTAGCACTGCTTGCCATTAATTAACAGAAGAATATTGGTCTTTGCCTCTGGGGATAGACTCGAAGTTCAAACATTGGATTCCTGGTTTCAAGAGTCATGGTTTAAATTCCAACAACTCGAATAACGGCGACACCATGACTAAAAGAAATTCATAATCAGAAAATAATAAAGTATTTAGATGCAGTATCGTTAAAACGTTCAAGACAATTTGAAGAATTCGGAAAAAACAAAGCAGGATTCTGGTGGAATTCTACAGAAAAATCTCCGGAAAAATTTCTCGTCTTCCTATAATCGTGTTATAAATTAGTTTTCTCATAGAACATTTTTCACAGATTGGCATTATAATTTGAGTCTTACAGACTATTGCCCAGTCGGCTGGGGCTGTAGAATACACTGACTGTAACTCTGCAGAAGGGTAAGACCCTCACCCCAACGTGTGTCCTGGATATGGCACTAAACAATCTGATGGTGAGGTTCCAGTAATGTTGGGGCTTTGAGGAATGCAGAGCATCTCTTCATTACCATTGCTCCCAGCTCCAATCTGGCCTGGCGTGGTAGCACCTGATAGGGCCCTATCTTTGGGTTACATAGAACTTACAGCATACTTATGTTTCACAAAACTGAATAGCTTAAAATAGAATAGTTTTTGACAATTAAACCGTATTTACATTTAAATTGCGTACTTATGCTAAACTGAATTATTTGAAATTGAACTGTTTTTTGACATTGAAACTGTATTTACACTTAACCGATTTGTTTAAGATAGAACTGTTTTGACATTTAACTGTGTGTAAACAAAATCTGTACTTATACTAAACCGAATTAACTGAATTAGAACGGTTTAAGTAAACTGAATAGTTTGAAATAGAAATGTTTTTGATGATTAAAATATGCACTCATGCTAAACTGAATTATTTGAAATAGAACTGATTATTTACATAAAAATGGATTTGGCGCTAAATAACCCACAAAGATTGATATGCCATAAAACCCATCTACCAACCAACCAACCAATCTTACAGTCTACTTTTTTGACGGAAATTTCCGACAAAAACATCGTGTCGGCGAGGCTTACAATACACGTACTGTACCCACTGCAAACGGATAAGACCCATCCCCAAACAATGAATGTCTTGACTATGGTTCTAAACTACATCTGATGGGGGAAGATCTTGTTCTGGTAATCTGGAGAGTGTAAAGAGCTCCTTCATTACCATCACTCCTAGCTCCCCTCTAACCCAGAGAGGTTGTACCTCGTAGAATCTCATCGGTAATCCTGTCGATAACCCCCTAAAGGATACTACCACTCAGTGCAAAAATCAAATACCCCCCACCAAAAAAAACAAAAAAAAACTATGAACGTAAAATAAACGCAATTCTCTTACCTCTTGTTATGAAATAAGCCCAGACGGGTTGACATGCCACTGAAATCATCCAATCAACTCGAATAAAAGGGAATAACTAAAATAAACAAATGGTAAAATCATTTTTTAGTGATTTTTTCAAAACATTTTCCTCATCACCATGTCACGCTGCCAGCACGGATATCCCTGACCTTCTTTCGCCACCTGTCTCTATCGTCCATTGCTTCCAGGCTATACCCTGTATCGACACAGAGTTGTTGTATATAGGTTCTAGCTGGTCGTCCCGCCTTTACTCGTCTATGTGAAGGGGTCCACGGGAGTTTATCGCTTAAGAGCTCGTCTTTACTTATCCAGCAAGTCCCGCATGTCTGGTTGGTCTAACTTGGAAAGTTTTCGTGATGGGTGGCCGTATAGCTGCTGTTTTGTGGGGTGCTGCCTCCAGGACTTGTTCAATATTGTTCATAGCATTAAAACGTTCAAGACAACTTGAAAAACTCGGAACAATAAAATCAAGAATCTAGAGGAATTCTCTACAAAAAAATTCAGGAAAGGAGTAAAAACATCTTGTCTTCTCATAATTGTATTATAAATTCATTATCTTATATCAAACTTTGCATAGATTAGTTTCACGATTTGATTGGTTGATTGATTGGTTGGTTGTGTTTTATGGCATATCAAACCTTGAAGGTTAATTTATTCCATATCTTGCTTATATATATATATATATATATATACTTGTTTGCTGGGGCTGTAGAATACACCGACTGCTTCTCTGCAGTGGAGTAAGACACTGTTGTGGATCAGTAAATGGTCCGGAAGAAAGACACGAACTCGGGATTATGTGAAACAAGTATATTGAACGAAAGTATAAATACAGTGTTGAACGTCAGTGTTAGGGCGGAGAGAATTTAGGTATTTGTGTTCCGTCCCACCACCAGAAAAGTATGGCACAAGACCGTTTTTAAGGTGGATCCGGTCGCAGGACCGAAGCCAACACGCATTTTACCAAAAATACCTTCGGTCACGTCGGCATTTCCCTTATTAGAGGCGCCTCAGGCGCCAAGCAATAAACCTAACCCCCTATAAGGGGGTAAAAGCCTGGGAGGATGGCCCCCTGAGGCCGGAGGACATAGTGAGTCAACAAGCCAGCATTTGGCCAGATCCGTGCCCTGAGTCAAACACGGCTGACCGAGGCTGGAGAGAACTTAACACCGAGATGAATATTCTCCCGGTATTCATAGTGATAGGAAGAGTTCGTTATAGTCCGTAAGGTAAGTACCATAACAGACACCCACCAATGAGTGTCCTGAATATGACATAAAACAATCTGATGGTGAGGCTCCAGTAATGCTGAAGCTTTGGGGAATGTGGAGTACCCTTTAATTGCCATCGCTCCAAGGTCCACTCTGTCCTGGAGTGGTAGCACCTGATAGGGTCCTATCTATGGATCAAATAGAAATAAACTGTGTAATAATGTTAAACTGAATTGCTTGAAATAGGACTCTTTTGAGATTTGAACTGCGTACTAATTACAAATTGAATTGCTTGAAATAGAACTGTTTTTGTATAAAATGGATTTGTCATTAAATAGCCTACATAGGTTGATATGCCATAAAACCCAAACAAACAAACGTATACTTGTGACGTTTCATAAAGTAGCAGCCAATAGACACACTGGGAGAGGAGAAGTGGGAGGTTGTGGACCGGAAGCCCATAGAGTAAAAAGAACGAGAGTCTTTTTACCTACCGGCGTGAATTGGAAGATGAAGGCGGAATACCTTGAAATGAGTCAGTCGTGCAGAGACCCGCAGCGTGAATGATCGGAAAACAGAAACGCGGCATAGTCCGTTGAGAAAGAAAAAGCAACGTCGGCAATTTGGAAGAAAAGGCGCAACCACGTTTGGAAAAATGGGCAGCAAAGAAAAATCATGACAGAACATAATTTTTTTTCCATGTCTATATATCGAGTATTCACGTTAAACATCATTCATCAAATAAGTCCTATCCGCATATCTTTTGAACTTTATTAACTATTTATATTATTTTGTTTGTTGAATTCTAACGGAATAAGTGTATTTTATATGCTGTTGAAATTGCCTTTGTATTTAATTTGATTTTGTTAGTCATTCTGATACGTTGTTACCGAGCAGTAATTCCTCAAACTGTTGTCGATATCTTTTATGTTATCATTACCCATGAAATATCCCTATGAGGCACGTGGGAAATAAGACGACTTATAAATTTGTATTCGTTTACGTACTTCTCCGACGACGTGTCTGGGACAAGCAGGAATGCCAAAATATCGAGAATATCGACTGGACACGAGAAAGGGACGTAACACACACACACACACACACACACACACACACACACACACACACACACACACACATATACATATATAAATATAAGTAAACAAATAGTTCGTAGGTAATATAATTTTTAAACACGCGAGAACTCATTTGTTTGCTCATAGTAAAATGATTTTTAGAACTGCTATTCAACATTAATGTTTCCATTTAACATTACTTATTATTGACAGTTAAATAGTTTCAAGTCTAATAAATAATCTATGGCAATAAAGGGTTGCTCCACATTCCCCAAACTCTAAAACTGGAGCTTCTTCATACGAAGTAGTTAAATTTCATATCCAGTACACTAAATAGTCCAAGTATTTCTATCAAACACTAATAATTCTATTCAACATTATTCATTTGCGTGCAAACAGTTAAATGGTTTCAAGTCCAGTAAATGATTTAATAGTTAGTTGACCAAATTTCTGAGATGAGGCTTGTTGATTTTTATCATTAAGGGTTTTCGGACTATTGTCTTTATTGTTATTTCCACAAGGTCGGAGGACATATCCACCGAAACGTTGTGGAAATAACACTAAATTTTATATTGCCATCTTCTGATTCATGCAGAAATATACATATATATACTGGATACATACCGACGCAATGATAACAGACGCATGATAAACGACAGACGCAGGAATGAAGAACGCAGGAATGAAGGACGTAGGAAGACTTCTTTACAAATATATTTACCTCTCACTTTTTTGCAAGGATTCGAAAGGGTTGTTCAAGGGTTTGCATGTGAGAGGGTGCTGGAGACCGAACATAAACTTCATATTTTGACCCCACTCTTATGACCGTCATGTTGTGTCTTTCTTGTTCTCCTGATGTTGGGGTCTACTCCATCGGGGGTTTTCCGAGGTCCCCCTTGGTCGGGTGTGGCCTTCCCTACCACATCTGGTCTCTAGGTGTCTGGAATTCTACTGGCAACTACTTTGACACCCAACTCAACTCAATTATATAATAATTCAACGCCCACATGATCGCCTACTGGATCTTTGAATCGAATGTTTAATCGTCATCAAGCGGAAATAACTGTCATGCAGTTCAGAGGTTACTCTCTTCCGGTGCATCACTGTAGTGGCACAATGGGACCTTCACCTTGTCCCATATCATAAGCCTTAATCCGCCCACGCGATCTCTTTCGATTACTGGCCATTGGAATGTGTCCCTTCCTTCCGGTGTATCACCTTGGAATAGCATTTTTGGGCCGGGGCGAGGGTCAAAATATAACATTCATCCGTTAATTATTTTTCAGAATTCCACATGTGGAATTTTCTTCACGTTCGTCTCCATCACCCTCACATATATTTTACAGAATGATTTACAAGGACAATGATGGCTGAAAACACAAAAAGAATCACTTGAACTACAGCAACAAAATCTTACTTAGAAGGCGACCTTCTCTCTATGTAACACTTGCCCGGCTAATTATTATCTAAATTTCTCTTACTATCTTTGCGTGGTTGGCCATCTTGACATGTGTGCATCAAGGTACCATACGGATGCATTTTTTATCTTCTCAACACAGCGGGCCCTCCATAATTCCTTGAAGAAATTTTAAAACCCTAAAAGGACCATACTCTGGTCCCATATCCTGGTTACAAACTTAGTGATCCTGGTCATTCCAGCAATATATTTCGCCTGGATTCCTCATGACCACACTCCAGTTCATTGCTCAACAGGTTCCTACCTGGAGTAACCGGAGAATTTCATAAACTAAAACACAATATCTTCAAGGCCCAAAGCATTCCACAAAAATCAACAAAAATCATGGCCCAAAACAAAGTATCACAATACATCCGAATGTATCACAATCTGGCACGCATGCTGTAAACCACCTAAAATAGTCCACGCAAAATACTAGTTAGCAATGTGTTACCCATTTTTTCATTAAGTTTCTGTTCCTATGACCATTGGTTTGCAAGCCCTTGAGGAAACATGCTTTACCTGATCAAACCCGCGCCGAGTTTCTTTTCAATTTAATCAGGAACCCTCGTGGCTACCAATATATAGGCACCTCGCCCTTTCCAGATCCGTTTCACTTTGTCAAATCACACATGAATCCAAAACACCATCGTAGCTGAAAGATTCAGACATCATCCACAAAATTTTAGAGTAGGCCACGCCTTTTTCTTTTATTTCATCCTCGGAATTCCAAACTAAAAAGATAGAAGCCAAATAGGGCCTCAACAGCTTCATGGGTTGGCGAATTCTTCGATAGAATTGCTTTCAACAACAATCTGTAAATCCACTTGAATGAATGTCTGTCCTACTCACACGTCAGCCACCGATTCCTCAAAACAGAAACCCCCCAAAAATATTTCCTATTCCACGAAAACCCCAAATTCTAAAAAAAAAAAAAAAAATTTAGAATCAATATAATTGCAAATATTTGTAAACCTAGAATAAAATCTTCTGTAAATGGTTTTCATAATATGAACAGGAAAAAAAAATGTCTAATGTCGCCTTTAAACTCAAACTCAAAAAATTTTTTACTTTACAACAAGTCAAAACAATATTACAATCACAGTTCAAAAATGTTCAGTTTTCTTTTCTTCTTTTTTTCAATCTATGTAGTGATGTACTGTCTATTTTACTAAAAATGTCTGTTCTTTCTTTCTTTCTTTTTTCTATATGCTGTGTTCAACAATGTTCAAGTTTCTTTTTCTTTTTTTTCTTTTTGTTTTTTTGTTTTTGTTTTTCTCCATTTTCATTGTCCTGTAGCTTTTTGTTTTTGTTTTGGTTTTCATTCCTTTTTTCTTTTTTTTTTCATAATAAATTGCTCATTCAATGTCCCTTTTTTTTCAACCTTATATCTACCTCTCTGTCTTTACCTTAACACGATAACTATAGGTTCGCTTCCCAGCTTATTCAATTTCAGTCTATAGTACCATAAATTAAGTCTGATTTATAATACAACTTTTTCAATAGCTTACGAGCATTCTTCTTTTTTTTCTTTTCACAAAATATCCCGGGTTTTTTTCTAAACAACCCAAACTTTTATAAATTCTGCCAACATTTCGCAATTCAAATATTTCCGAATCTGCGAATCTTCGCCACACTTGGTTCTGTCAAAATTCCGCGCATCTCTTAATTACATCCAAAACTCTGTTTCAAAATATCTTCCCCAATAACAATCTCAAAGCTTCACTCCAGGGGGGACTCACAAAATACCTGTCTGCCTCGTCAGACACAAAAAAACATCTGTCTCTTAGTTACTCTGCCTCCACGGCAAGACTATTTCCAATCCATTCGGACCACGACAAATCTGAAACGATACCCATGTCTTCAATAATTGGTATCTAAAACTTCCACAGAAAAAACCGGCCTGATTCTACCAGCGCCGAAAATATCGATTCTTCCAACTTCATAAATATCGAAAAATTATATGCGCATTATTCAGAGAAACCACCAATGTGCGAAATTCTTGAACAATCCCATTGATGCACCCAGGATTACATTTCTCGGATTAAAATTCTCATTTTCAATCCACAAGTTCCAAACATAAAAACTTGCCCAAAAGGTCTTAACTACAGTTATGCGGGATTCCAGATCTTGGACTGAAACTCTAATTTTCAATCACCACTTGTCTGGACCACTGACAAGTTACTACAGAGACCTAATTACGATAAAAATCCCATTCATAAATTTTATTTACTATTGCTGTCTATCAAAAAACGGACAGCGACTGTCCCCGAGTCATCTTTTGTTTTCTTTCTCTCTTCTTTTTTCCTCCCTCACTTCGATACAATATTACACGTAGCAGTAATTTCAATTTTTATCTAGGGACCACACATTTTTTAAAAATATTATTTCCAAGTTTATGCTTCTAGAAAGGCCCATGTCATTAAAACAAATCTTTCACTATTATACCCAATTTAAATAACAGAGAGAGATAGAAGTTACATGAATGAGCAATCTACTTACATTTCCTGTTTTTTTTTCTTTCTTTTCTCTTTTCTGTTGCTGGTTTGTTCTTGTTTCTTGTTTTCTTTTCTTCTTCTTCTTCTTCTTTTCTTCCAGCACGTTGCATTGTTTTCTTCTTTTCTTTCTGTTCTTTCCGCGCCGGTCGGTTCCTCTTATTATTGATGGTTTGTTCTTGTTTTTATTTCTTTTTACTTCTTTCAATTCCAGCATTTTTCTTTGTCCCTCTTCGTTGATGTCGTGTTGTGATGCTTAAGGTTGCCGTTTACGGTAACCAGGTTCGTTTTGAATCCTTGAAGAACTTTGCTGGCACAAGCACCAAATTAATATATATGTTATATAGTCATCTACAGCATCACAACGACACAACGGTAAAGACGCAAGAAGGAAGACGCATGAAGACTCCTTTAACAATATTTTTACCTCTCACTTTATTTGTAAGGTTTGCGGTTGAGAGGGTGCTGGAGACCGAACATAAACTTCATATTTTGACCCCACTCTTATGACCGTCATGTTGTGTCTTTCTTGTTCTCCTGATGTTGGGGTCCACTCCATCGGGGGTTTTCCGAGGTCCCCCTCGGTCGGGTGTGGCCTTCCCTACCATATCTGGTTTCTAGGTGTCTGGAATTCTACTGGCAACTACTTTGACACCCAACTCAACTCAATTATATAATAATTCAACGCCCACACGATCGCCCACTGGTTCTTTGAAATCGAATGTTTAATCGTCATCAAGCGGAAATAACTGTCATGCAGTTCAGAGGTTACTCTCTTCCGGTGCATCACTGTAGTGGCACAATGGGACCTTCACCTTGTCCCATGTCATAAGCCTTAATCCGCCCACGCGATCTCTTTCGATTACTGGCCATTGGAATGTGTCACTTCCTTCCGGTGTATCACCTTGGAATAGCATTTTTGGCCCGGGGTGAGGGTCAAAATATAACATAAAGAAGAAAAAATTTGTCCGAAAACCCTTAATGATAAAGATTTAATATTTCTATTTGACCAATAGATGGGACTCAAGCAGATACTACCACTTCGGATCCAAGTGGCCCTGAGTATTATAGTAGTGAATTGGCAGTCTCCATTCCCCAAGGCTCCAAGATACGAGCCTTGTCATCAGATTGTTTAGTGTCATATCTAGGACAGTCGTTTTGGGAGATGTCTTTCATCTCTGCGGAGATGCAGTTGGCATTTTCAACAGCCTTATCTGACTGGGCTGTTTCTGATTTGAGTCTCGTAATCAACTTCGTCAACTTTCCGACAAAAGAATTCTTAATCCCTAATGAGATGATCCATTTTTTTCTTTATACATCCCATTCAAAATTGTTATCATTCTTTGATGAAGTATAGCATTGATTATGACAAATCAATAATATCAAATCAATTTCGAGTAATATTTAATCTATGTTCTATACCACTAAAATTAAATACGGCAAGTGTTCAGTAATACAAGATAAACTTTCTATAATATCCAATCAGCAGTCATTATTATGAAATAGACTTTCAGTGGATTAATTTTTATTTATTGCAGATTTTTTGTCATCATCTTGGTAGTTTTTTGTGTTGTTTCTTCTTTCACTGCGTTACTGCCAAATTTCACCTCTGTCTTTCAGTGATATCCAGTCAGCTGTCAGGAATATCAAACTGACTTTTAATAAAATCCAATAAACAGTCAGGAATAGCAATTTGACTTTTATCCAACAATCAGAAATATGAATTCAATTTTTTTATTATTTTAAATAGATTTTTATACATAATTTTTAATAAAATGAAAGCTATTTTTGACATTGGAAAAAATGCATGATATGATTCACAGACGAAATGAATTCTTTTCTTTTGACGGTCAGAATTTATCAATCATTATCGATTAATGTATGGATCAATTGAATTTTGACTTGAAGAAATATGAAGAAATCTATAAAAACCAAACTTGATTTTTTCTGCTTTGGCAATAACCATCTACCATCCTGACTTGTATTTTTCAGAGCTCTTTAAAATTAGATTGGATTATTTGTTCTTTGTAATATTGAACAGGTCCTTGAGGCAACATCCCACAAAGTATCAGCTGTACAGCCACCTACCACCCATTACGAAAACTGTCCAAATTAGACCAACCAGAAATGCAGGACACTGCTGGAGAAGTAGGGACGAGCTCATAAGTGATGTACTCCTATGGACCCCTTCACATGGCCGAGCACAAGCAGGGCGACCAGCTCGAACCTACAAACAGCAGCTCTGTGAGGATACGGGATGTAGCCCTGAGGACCTGCCGGAAGCGATGAACGATCGAGAGAGGTGGCGAGAAAGGGTCAGGGATATACGAGCTGATGGCACGACAAGATGATGAGATGAGATTTGTTCTTTACAGCATATCAACCTTCGTGGGTTATTTAATGCAGAAGCTATAATTGTAGAAAGAGAGTAATGATAAAATTTAACCTATAGTTTATAGGGGGTTAAGAAAGTTCACACTTTCTCAAGGATTTTTGTCCGAAAGTGAACATAATAGCACGACTGGTGCTAGAATATAAATACTACAGTCGAGAACGTTAGCCACTAGGGCACGTTGACCCCCTCGACCCTTGACCCCTTTTGGATATTACCAGTTTTATTCCTTGAACCATTTCTTATCTAGTCATTTCGCTATTTCGCTCATTTCTGGACTCATACCCTTGAGTGTTATAGGATTTCTTTCAGCAACTGGATAAATAACTCTTCAACAGTTTTTCTACAAGGATGACTTTGACGTAACATAACCCAAAAAGGTTGATATGCCATTAAACAAAGAAATCGAAAACAAAATATGTAAATACAAACTTTAAAAATACGCAATTCCCTAAACTTTTGGCATAGAATAAAACCCGCACAAGTTGACATGCCGTCAAATTCAGTGAGTTTATGAATCATAATAAATCGTATACTGGTTCCTTGATATTTCTCGGACAAGCGTGTTTTAAAGAATATAAAAAAGAATTGCTTTTGTAAACACTCATACATTTTCGTTATTCTTCGTTCCCCTCTGCTCAGGGTGTGAATTGGGGTGGGTAGCAGATGTTGAGATCTCAGAATTCATGTTATGATCTCATCTTTGAGACAGGACGCAACAATTATATTATCATATTTACCAACCCCTCCGCTCGGGCAGGATATGACACAAGGTCAATTTTTAAGCGGAGTTTAACTGGTTTGAATTAAGTTTTCCTTCTCTTAGACTAGTTGCCTCACCTAGATTGAAGAACCTAATCTGTCCTACTATTTACCCATAGCTGGAGGGAGAATAATTGGATTCATACCTTTCCCAAGGGTATTAGTGCTATGTGAAATGTAATCAGTCTCGTTCAGGACCTGAACTCGTATCGTCGTGTCCAATTCCTATGACGATAACCATTACACCACGGGCACCTCCAACAATTATATTATAATTCTCTCTCAAGTGTCGTTGAGAATATGCATTTATGCTTGACTCTATTTTTGGTTTGGTTTGGTTACTTTGTTTAATGGCATATCAACCTTTGTAGGTTATTTAATGCCAAAGCCATTCTCCGAGAAGAACAGAAGTGCTACTATTTAAGCCATAGCTGGAAGGATAAGGGGGCTCATACCTTAACCAAGGGTATTTGCCCGAATGTGAACGTAATAGCGCGACTGGAATTCGAACTCGCTTACTACGATTCCGCAGTCGATCACTTTAACCATTACACCACGAGGACACGTAGTCATTGAAAAATATCTCACACTTTGTGTGTTCTAGCTTCGCTCTATACCGGTCTAAAATTAGGAAGATCTGACGTGATATTCTTTTAGTCGATGAAGGAAAGATAATCATATCCCATAAAACATAGCTCAACTCTAATGTTTGGGGTGGAGGACGGCCCCGCTGGTTCCTTATTCGTCCAGAGCCGGTCACAAACGAACTGGGGAACAAACTCTTTTAGAAATCCATCAACACACACATGACTGTTTCTCGTACTTTCAGCGAGTTTCGCAGTTAACGCTTTATCGGTCAGAAGTTTTCTCAAGAATGAGAAGGCCTTTGCTGGATGAATCTATTGGGGGAAAATATTCAAAGGAAAAATGTTGGAAAGTTTTGCATCAGCTAAATATAAAGGGATGTTTAATTTATCTGAAAGGTTATATATAGAAAGACTGTTTTGCACCAATTTTTAATCATACTGTTTGTGTCATAGAAATCTAAATCTTTGCGAGAACATCGACCCGTAGCATAGAAGGAAACATACACAACCATCTCAGCCCCAAGGTAATCTATCTCCTGCCTTCTTTCAAATATCGATTTGTACATCGATCCATTTATAGTAACGACATAAACCCTGCGATTATCTCACCGATTTCTCACCATCGGCAAATAAATCCCTTGATCTTTCATTAGTTCACTGATTACAGGTGAAGAAGAAGAAGAAGAAGAAGAAGAAGAAGAAGAAGAAGAAGAAGAAGAAGAAGAAGAACTATCTTAACTTTAATCTTTCTTATTAAACAAGTCTTTTTTTACGTTTTACTGAAAGTCTTTTTTCAAATTTTTAAAAGTTTTCTACAATTGTCTGTAATATTGTAATGTCTATGTTAAACTAATCGATGTACCAATGATCAACCTATTACAAAAGGTCAAAAAGTGTTTTAAAAATATGAGGTTTCTTTTAAAGCTAAAATCAAACATCATCTAAAAAGGTTTGGAATATCGATTAATTCTTTGAATTTGATTATTACACAATTCTGGAGTAGAAATTTACCATTTTTGTTGCAGCATTTTCCAATTCTCTCTAGATTCTAGTGGTGCGATTTCCAACAAAAAAAAAACAAACAAACAAAAAAAAAACAAAAAACGATTGTTTCAAAATACTTAATTCTAAAACCTTTAAATGACTATAAAATGTGATGATAATAAATTCAAATGTCATGAAGTAGTGTTAGAACCATAAAAGAATATTTTCCGAATAAAGCCAGTAAATTTATTGCTTTATTCTCGTTTCTGTGTCTTTGTAGTCACTAATTTCCTTCAATTCTTAGTTTGAACCATTTACATTAGGGTGAGTCAAAACTTTTACAATAATATTCAGTACAATTTGGCAACTATGAATGCTTTTGCCGAGGTTGTGAAGGTAAAAAATCACACTGAACTGTAAGGTGCTAAATCACCTGATACTCTCCGAGTGCTACTTTCAAGATATGGCTTGGAGCATAGCCTCGGAATCAACGATTTTAGATCGACCTGCCTTGCCTTATTATCAAGGTTCCTTCAAACCGATCGAAATGCCTTTAACAATCTGGTTACTGTATGCTTTCATCTTTTTACACAAGTATTTTTAGTTGCTTTTCCAGTTCAAATTCGTAAAGCATAAGTTCTGAAATTAGGTTTAGAATTGTGCATTTATCTCTGCGAATTTCAGATCACATCCGGAGCGAAGCAATGCAGAAAATGTCAGCGCACCTACTACCGCGATACTACCAACCACAGCGGGTTGCTACCACGGCTTGAACTGCTTCAGTCACATGATGTAGTCACTGCAAACTAGTATGTACTTCCAAAATATTGCAAAATTTTTGACTAACCAAGGTGAGTTCAAAGTGGCTGATAGAGTTTATCTCTAAGAGTTTTCTAGGCTTAAAAAATATGGTATAATAGTCTAATTTGGTGTTAAAATAAACTGCTTTTCTGTAAAAACATTTTCTAACAAAATATGGTATAATAGTCTAATCTTGGTGCTAAAATAAACTGCTTTTCTGTAAAATTTCAAATCTGGTGGAAAAAACCATCAAGCGAAACTTAGGAATAAATTCGACTATAATCACACACAGCAAAGTGCCAGAAATTTAACATTAATAACATATATTTGATTGATTGATTTCAATGGCACGTCTGGGCTTATTTTGAAGACCCAATCAGAACTGAGAGAAGTCCAAGCCAGCTCCTCCTCGACTCTTCATCGACATTTCAACGGATCTATCAACACAACGTTGGAGCGGAAAGTCCGAACGAACAGGTCCAACGGAGACAGACCAACCTATAAGTGGCTCGAAACGCAACACGCACTACGAGCACCACACCAATCTAGTGAGAAAAAAACGAACAATCAGCGAAATTTTGAAAGAAATTCGACTATAATCGCACACAGCAAGGCGCTAGAATTTAACACTAGACACGTATGATTGATTGATTGATTGATTGGTTTCAGTGGAATGTCTAGGTTTATTTTACACCTGGAGGTTAAGGAATTGCGTACATTGTATATTTATATTTTAAGTTTTTGTGTAGTTGATTCTTAAGAGTTTTTGAACATGATTGTATGATATCAAGTTTTCCTATATAATGTAAATCATTTGCAAACAGATATATTTGACTCATAGATGGGAGTATTGCAGGTTTTTGGGTTTGGTTTGAGTTTATGGCCTTTCAATCATTGTAGGTTATTTAATGTTAAATTCATTTTTATAAATATTTCAAACAACTCAGTTTAACATAAGTACAGAGTTTAGTTCTATTTGACCCATACATAGGAACCTATGAGGTGCAACCACTCCAAAACAGAGTGGACCTGGGAGCCATGGCAGTAAACATGTACTTCGCATCCCCAAAAGCTCCAGCATTCCTGGAACCTCATCATCAGATTGTTTAGTGTCATATCCAGAACATTCATTGAGAGAGTCTTACTCCTATGCATATATGCAGTCAGTGTATTCTATAGTCCCAGTCAACTGGGTCCACAGGACACTCATTGAGGGAGTGTTATCCCTCAGCTGATATGTAGTCGGTGTATTCTATAGCCCTAGTCGACTGGTCCATTATAACAGGTACCACCACTCTAGTCAGAGTAATAAGGACTAAAAAGAAAAGGAAAATGGCAACTTGTATTTTATGCTAAGAAATTTAGGAATCGCATTCTTTGTACTTTATATTTCCAATTTTAGAGCATTCTTTAAGAGATTTTCTAAATGCTTGGTTATGACATCAGCTATTTTTATCTAATATAAATAATTTGCACACAGTTGTAAGGTTTTAAGTATTCCTATCTAATGTAAAAAAATTCACTCTGTTTTATTGTTTCAAGTATTCCTGTCTAATACAAATGATTTCCACTCAAGTGTATTTTTCAAGTATTCTTATCAAATACAAATAATTTGCAATCACTTGTATTGCTCCAATTTAATATAAGTCATTTGCACTTAGTTTTATGGTTTCATGTATTCCTATTAAATACAAATAATTTGCTCTCAGTTGTATTGTTTCAAGTATTCCAATCTAATACAAATAATTTGCACTTAGTTTTATGGCTTCAGGTATTTCTAACTAATACAAATAATTTGTACTAAATTGTATGGCCACAAGTGTTCCTATCTAATACAAATAATTTACATTTAGTTGTATGGTTTCACGTATTCTTATCTTTTATAACGTCTACATATGAATAAAAAGAAGAAATAATTGACTGACAATTAAGTGATTCCCAACTAACTATTCCTAATGAAGATAATTAAGGGTTTTATGATATCATCATCATCATTATCATCATCATGTCGTGCTGGTAGCACGGATATTTCTGACCCTCTCTCGCCACTTTTCCCTGTCGTTCATCGCCTCAGGCAGGTCTTCTGGACAGCATCCCGTATACTCTTTTCTTATGGAATAATTTTCCCTCGTTTAATTTTCAAACATATCTATTTGACCAATAGATGGGACCCTAACAGGTACTACAACTCTGGGTTAGAGTGGAACTGGGAGTTATGGCAATAAAGAGGTACTCCACAGTTCCCAGTGATTAAGAACAGAAGCGTCAGTATCAAATATGGTTGAGTGTTATGCCGAGGACACGCTTTCTTTTGGAGAGAGGATACTCATCTAATAGGGATACAGTCAGTGTATTCTAACCCTTGTCAACATAGCGGAATTGTCACCTTGTTTGAGAGTTAAATTCCATTGATAAAAATAAATAAATAAGTAAATAAATAACTGCTTAGTTTTAGCACTCTTTATGTTCGGAGGGAATAGATTTATAATTAATTCCTGCCGAGTGCGTTCATTTTGTTACAGCTTTTTTTTATATAAACGCAGGAGGTTTTGTACCTTCTGACCGTAAAAGTAAGCCACACGAAATTGAACCTCGAAATAAAAAAAAGTGTAATAAAAAGCAGAATTGGAGAAAGAGAAACTAGTGAGAAATGAATGAATGTAAAATGAATTGAATAACTGGTGGCATTTATTTTTTAGGATCTATTGACTTGTTTAATTTTTGTATAAAGTAAGACTATGTGGTACAAATACAGTCTACCTTAAGTATGCGTAAACAATTTAACTGAATTTAACTAATTAATTCAAATTAATTCATACCAATGTATTTACCCAACCCTTT
Organism: Sepioteuthis lessoniana; assembly: GCA_963585895.1. Classification (NCBI taxonomy): domain Eukaryota; kingdom Metazoa; phylum Mollusca; class Cephalopoda; order Myopsida; family Loliginidae; genus Sepioteuthis; species Sepioteuthis lessoniana. The sequence continues at coordinate 10,337,121 of OY757914.1, read as the reverse complement.
CACCACGGGGAAGGTGTAACATAAGGTCAATATTTCAACCGAATACAGCTGATTTAAAGTCAGAGTTTATTAATCATGGCTAAAGAACCCTGTATGCTCTTTTGTTCACCGATAACTAGAGGAAGGACTGATAGTTTCATGCCTTTCTCAAGGACATTAGTACGAAGTGAAACACAAATAGTCTTGTCCCAGATTTGAACTCAGGTCACTGATTCCATTTCCATGACGCTAAGCGTGCCTTCCTTTATTTTCATTTTTATGTTCATTTATCTATATCTATATCAATATATATATATATATATATATATATATATATATATATATATATATATATGCAAATTTCATTAAACATAATAGACATTTTATGTCTACATATTTTCTTCTGGATCCGTTCGAATTCCCGCCTAAATATACATACATATATATATATATATATATATATATATATATATATATATATAGCTAACATAGCACACAGAATGGAAAAACAATTTGGTAGAGTGGTTATATATTCATAATGACGTTTCAACCTGTATGAGCTTCATCAGAGAATGATATTATCACACACACACATTATATATATATATATATATATATATATATGTATACAAACCCAGTAGGCTGGGGCTGTTGAATACACCGACTGCATCTCTGTGGAGGAGTAAGACCCTTCCAACTAGTGTCCGGGATATGAAACTAAACAATCTAATGGTGAGGCTCAAATTCTAGAGCTTTAAGGAATAGGGAATATCCCTTTATTGGCATCACTTCAAAATCCATTCTGATCCGGAGAACGTGATAGGGTCCTATCTATGGCTCAAATAGAACTCTTTGACCATTTGACAGTGTATAAAAAATAACTAATTGAATTGTTAGTGATACATAACAATACCTGGAATCTTTTAACTGTGTGCAAACAAATAAGCAATGTTGAATAGAATTATTAGTGTTCAATAACAATATGAATCTCTTTAACAGTTTACTTAAATTGAATTATTGTCTTTACATAGCAAAAATTGAAGCCATGTGACTGTGTGCAAATGCGTGAATAGTGTTGAATAGCAGAATTAGTGTCAAATAGCAATATTTGTAAGAATTTTACTGTCTGCAAACAAATACTTAAAATTGAATAACATCATTGGTGTTAGATAAAATTAATTGAAACCATTTAACTGTCTAGAAACAGTGGCAATACTAGTGTGCAAACAAATTAATTGTATCTCATTTAGGGTGGGTGTCCTCGTGGTGTAATGGTTAAAGCGATGGACTGCGGAATCGTAGTAAGCAAGTTCATATTCCACTCGCGCTATTACGTTCACTTTCGGACAAATACCCTTGGGAAAGGTATGAACCCCTTTATCCTCCCAGCTATTGGTTAAATAGTACCACTACTGTTCTTCTAGGAGATTGGCTTTGGCATTAAATAACCTAAAAAGAGCTGATATGCCATTAAACAAAGAAACCGAAACTGTATCTCATTTAAAAATGAAATTATCTACAAACTATTCCCCTTACAAATCATATATGTCTATCTGTTTAAAAGCACGCTAACAATTGACTGATGTTAAATTCTTAATCTTACATAGTGTTGTACTCCCTACATAATGGACTCGCCTTCCTCCATAAATACACGTCGACGGAGCGTCAGGGAAGTTGACCAGACCCACGTGACACAATCACGTGTGATATCATTAGCGTAGTGGACGGATAGCCACTACCCCACTGGACTCTCAGCTTCCTATTAATTGACTCCTATTTAACCAGGTTCAATTAACATCAATCTTTTGTTTACGCACAATTAAATGTAAAAACAGTTCTATTTCAAACAATTCAGTTTAGCATCAGGATACAGTTTAGGTTTATTTGACCCATAGATAGGACCCTATCAGGTGCTGGATAGGGTGGACCTGGGAGCAATAGGAATGAAGAGGTACTCCACATTCCCCAAAACTGGAGCATTATGGAAGCCTCAACATCAGATTGTTCATTGTCGTATATCAGGACACTCGTTGGGGGAGTCTAACCCAACTGCACAAATGCAGTCAGTGTATTCTGAAGCCCTGGCCGGCTTGACCATATATAATAATCAGTGTGTTTGAAACATCTTCCTTAGTTCAAAATTCCAATAAATTTAGCAATGATCAAAGTTGTTATGACCGATTATTAAGGGTCAATAAATAAATAACTCAACACGGAGATATGAGGTGCCAACACAAATGTATCCAAGTCTCTGAGGAGGGTTTCCTTGGTTCAACGTACACGAAGACAGGCAAGGTGTTTACTGCAGCTGCTGCTCTCCGCTCAACCAGCTTAGTTCTTTGGGTAAGTCCCTTATTCTAGTCATAGGTGAGTCACCTACAACAAAAGTATAGAATTTTTCAGCCCTGCTTGGATTCTCTGACATGAAAACCAATTTAGTAGAGTGAGTAAATATCAATATGACGTTTCACCCGGTGTGGGCTTCATCAGATAATAATATCATTATCTGATAAACTACATACAATGTGAAACGTAATGGTAATAATATCGTTATCTGATGAAGCCCATGCAGAGTGAAACGTTAGAATTGATATATAGACTTTCCTATTAATTGGTTTTAACCATATGTATACATAATATTAATATATAACTATATGACCAGATACACACAGGTGCTCACATACACATACACAAACGTATATAATGTGCCCTTTTTGTTTCTTTGTTCACCTGTCGATTTTCTACAAATCGAATTAACACTAAGTATGCATAAACGATTTTATACATTGATTTATACTTATGTACTTGGTGTATTCAATAAGTTTCCAGACTTTTTTGTTCAGGAATTTAAAATTGTCGTAGACTCTTGCAAATTCACTATCTTATTGCTATACATCTTATGAGATGACTGACCAATGTTCATGATTTCAGGTTCAAATGAACAGCTACAGCAGGAATTGGAATACAGCCTACTAAAGCCTGATTGTTACAGCTAGTGAATTTCAAAAATGCAATCTGGACGTGAGGACACTTTAGAAAATTAATATGCAATAAAATTCTGTTTTAAACTTGCAAAAAATGATGCCACAGAAACGTATGGAATTCTTCAGACTGCTTTCCGACAATCTTGCATGAATCGAGCATCAGTTTTTGAGTGGCATAAGAGATTTAAGGAAGGTAGGGAGTCTGTGAGGGATGATGAGAGGTGTGGGAGGAGTAAGGAAGTCAATAGACCAGAGTTGATTGGCCAAAGGGTTTGGGCTAGGGTTACTATGTTGAGCTTTTAAGGGGGTTCAGGAAGAGATTCCGTCGGAAGAGGCCAGCACTCTTCAAATCGGGTCAGTGGCATTTCCAGCAGGACAATGCACCAATCCTCGTGGTGTAATGGTTAAAGTTATAGACTGCGGAATCGTAGTACGCGAGTTCGTACTCCAGTCACGCTATTACGTTCACTTTCTGGCAAATACCCTTGGGAAAGGTACGAACCCCCTTATCCTCCCAGCTATGGATTAAATAGTACCACTACCGTTCTTCTCGGAGAATGGCTTTGGCATTAAATAACCTAAAAAGAGTTGATATGCCATTAAACAACCAAACCAAACCTAAATATATAAATTTATATATATAAAAAATTATATATATATATGAAAATGTATCTATAAAAATGTTCTTTTTTTGTTGGTCCAAAGAAAGAAATTTAAATATTACAAATTGAATAGGTCCACAAAGAAATCTATATCTTTCAAAAATCTATTTATTCAGTTCTTACGTACGTTTCCAGCAGGTATTTTAATGTTGCTTTTGTGGAGTGATATCCTGCTATTGAGAGCCTGTGTCGATCTTATGTATACTTCTTTACATATCTTTACATTCGATTATGTAGGCTTCCTTTTTTGACTTGCAGATTAAATCTTTATTTATTATGAATTTTGGTTTCTGATTTTTGAAGATATCATATTTTCCTTCTATAATTATATCACTTACTCCACATTATTCTTGCATTCAATAACTCCTTGTGTTGTGTTTTTCCAAATACCAGAGAATAGAAAATTAAATGTAACTAATTCCCTATACGAATGTAGCCACGAAGAATTCAGAACAATGCTTGTATATCAAACTAACGACCACGTATTACTTCAAATAAAAGAAAAACCTTCATTGAAAAATTCAAGACCACACTAGATAAAACATAAGCTATACACAGAGAGAGAGAGAGAGAGAGAGAGAGAGAGAGAGAGAGAGAGAGAGAGAGAGAGAGAGAAATAGTAAGAAGTAGTAACCAGTAAAATTTTAAACAAATTCAAAAGAAAAAAAAAAAGCTTCATAGAAAAAATCAGGCCGCCACTTGTTATATAATTAAGAAATTATTTCTTATATTAACATTTTTCGTTAATTATTTTTTATCATTCAGTTTGGTTGGGCTTTGAATCATTGGGTGCAGTTTTACGCAAGAAAGAAAGTTAAAGAGTTGAGACTAGACACTGGACGAAGACGGTCGACTTTTGGGGCTCGCTGAGGCGAGACGATTTTGCGCGCCATGGGTGCCGCACGAGATAGGGGCCATATGAAGAAGCCAGCATAAAAAGAGTGTGTCTCTCTCCTTACGTCGAAACCTTTAACTCAAAGTTAATAAAAAGGTTTCGTACCTGAGAGAGAAGTCGTTACGTATTTTCGAATTTCGAGATTCCTATGTTCTTTATGTGTTCTACGTTATGTATATATGTAATGAACGTCCCATGTACATTTCGCAAATAGCCATATTCGCACATGGCCATATATGGCTACGTAACACTTTTTTGATATCTGTATTATTATTATTATTATTACGGACATCACAGTATACAACATGAATGTATTTGGTGTGCAGTGACTTGCTATGTCTTTTGCAAGAAGAAAAAAAAAGACATAGGTTGATTTTGATCTTGGTTTCTGGTTTCTTTGTTTAATGGCATATCAACTCTTTTTAGGTTATTTAATGCCAAAGCCATTCTCCGAGAAGAACAGTAGTGGTGCTATTTAACCCATAGCTGGGAGGATAAGGGGGTTCATAACTTTCCCAAGGGTATTTGCCCGAAAGTGAATGTAATAGCGCGACTGGAGTTATTCACGGTACTTTAGTCGATTAGAAGCGGTTAAAAATGATGGAAATCAATTTTAGGCGACTGTTGTTTCAGGTGGGAGAGAAAGAACGTAAGATAAACAATAAGAACCTCAACTTCAAAAAATACAAAATAAAAAAAAGAAAACAACCGTGCTACTCCGACCGAAGAAGAAAACAGCAGAAAGTAAAAAAATCAACTAAAAAAAAAAACAAAAAAACAAAAAACAAAAAAATTGTGGTACCCCAGAACGAAGAAGGAGACAGCGGAAAGAAAAGAACCCAACTCAAAAGACAAAAAAAAAAAAAAAATGTAGCACCCCAACCAAGAAGAGCGGAGAGAAAAAGAAGAACGAGACGAGCAACAGGTTAGAAATAAGAAGAAAAAATGTTCGACACAAGGCCCCAGAAGGAAGAGGAAAAAATTAGAACTAAAGAATCGAGAAGAAGGCATGAAAATAAAAAAAAGAAGAAAAATAAAGCTCTTGCTCATTGTATAAATTTTATGTCTTTCTCTGTTGTTTTTAAGTTGGGTGGTTCGTGCCCGATAGAATTTATTTGATTACGTAAAAAAAAAAAGAAAAAAAAAAAAGGAAAAGTGGTAGGTACATTGCTCAAATTAAGAAAAATAATTTTTTCCTTCTGTGTATCTTTGAATTTCCTGGTTTGCGTCGATAAAATTTTGCTAATTATGAAAAAAATTCTTTGTATTTGTCTTTCAAGCTTTTAAGAGTCGCGTCCAATAGAAATCAAATAATTATAAAAGAAAATTGGAAATCGGTGACAGAGTCCAGTGTATTTTACATATGAGTTGATACAGTTTACTGCTATGTTTTGGGACTATGAATCGGGGTGGGGGAGAAAGAAGAAGGAAAAAAAGAGAGAGGAACAGAAAATATTGTTTCTGTGATATTTCAAAAAGTGACTGGTTGTAAAAACAAGTTTCGAATTGGGGGACAACGAGAATTTTGGACCTTTCATGAATGAACTTTGATAGTAAACAACATTTTTGTGAATGAAATTTTGTAGTAACTTGTGGATGCTATCGTAAAGCGTAGTAAATTTATTGTGGGATATTTTTACTTTGTGTCATTCAATTTCGAGCTCTGAAAGGATCTGGGCATCGACGATATATTGTCTGGAAAATCCTAATATACTTTTAGATCCGTAGTTAGGTCTGTGGGACGGGTTTGAGTTTGGAAAAGTTGTGGAAATTGGAAGCGTTCTGTGAAGTCTCCCAAGAATAGGATCGATATTTTGGGTACTGGTAGAAGCCATACCAGGTTTTGTAAAAGTCTCCCCCAAGAGAGAGGTCGAGAAATTTGAGGTACTGGTTAGTGGCCAGGCCAGCGTTTGGTGAATTCCCCTAAGAATGGGTTTGAGATTTTATTTGAGGTACTGCTTAGTGGCCAGACCGGGCTGTGAAGGTCCCTCTGTAATGGGATCGAAAATTCGGGGGTTTGGTAAGGGGCCAGACCATCGTGTTGAAGAGGATATTTTGAAGCAGAGGATGGGAAATTAGTGAGTATGTGTGCAGAATCTTGACGCGTCTCGTGGTATGTACCGATAAATTTATGGACTCGATTTTGAATTGTTCTTGAGGGAGAAATATAATTGACCAAATAGATAAATAAATAAAGTAACCTCGTTAACTATTAAAAAGGAGAAAGAAGATAGACTGAGAGGCAGCAACAGAGTAAAAGGGTTGGGATGCTTAGGAAAAGAAGCCCCAGGATATTTTAACTCATCTTTGGAAGTAAGCAAGAAACTAGTATTGTGTTGTCGTGGTCGGAATAAGTAAAAATGAAGAAATGATAGCTGGACACAAGCCATGCTTTTGTAGAGATATTTGCTGAAAGAAAAAGAAAAAAGTAATCGTTAGATACTGAGACGATGAGTGATAGACCGATTAACGGTGGTCATAAGTTGAGAAAAAAGGGAACGAAAACAGGAAGAGTTGGTGTTCGTTGGAAAGAAAAAAATAGGTTCCTGGCAAATTTTACCACGTTTACCTTGGTTTGATTACTTAGTTGTAAAGGACGCTTATTGGAAAATGTACATGGACACGGACAATGATAGTGTGCGTTATTAATATATCATCATCATGTCGCGCTGGTAGCACGGATATCCCTGACCCTCTCTCGCCACTCCACCCTATCGTTCACCGCCCCGGGCAGGTCTTCAGGACAACATCCCGTATCCTCACATAGCTGCTGAATGTATGTTCGTGCTGGTCGTCCTGCTTTTGCACGGCCATGTGTGCGGGTCCATAAGAGTACATCTCTTATGAGTTCGTCCCTGCTTCTCCAGCAGTTTCCTGCATGTCTGGTAATTAGACGAACCAGACATGCAGACATTAATATATATATATATATATATATATATATATATATTCCACAAGACTAAGTAGCCCTTCATATATATATATATATATATATATATATATATATATATATATTAATGACAGAGATTACGAGAGAAAAAGGTTAGACGTAATGAGTTACGGATGTAGAAGGAAAGCAAAAAAAAGTAAAAGACAGATTGATCCTAAAAAAAGAAAAAAATAAAGACTGAAGAGAAAAAATACATCTCAATTGGTAAAGGAAAAAAGATATTGAAAAACAAGAAAAGAAGAACCAGAAAATATTTTTAAAAAATTGAAAAAAAAAAGAAGAAAATGAAGGACGATACGAACACTTTTTTTTTTTTTTTACTGACTTTTAGTTTTTGTACTGTTGAATGATTTATAGTGTTGTTTTTTATATGTTCTTCTGAATCGTTATTCTTGTTGTTATTGTAATTTCATTGGTCAAGTCGACATGAGGACGAGTGTTATATTGCGTAATTGTTACCGATTACAAAATCAGAAAGGAAGAAAATAAAGAAAAACAAAAGGAAAATCCTTTCAATTCGATACATTAGTTTAAAAAATATTTTTTTTATCTTCTGTAACAAAATGATTTTATTTTGTAGGTAGGAAAGGCGTGTTATATAATTAAGGAATGATTTTTTTAAATCATTTTTAGTTAATTATATTTTATCATTCAGTTTAGTAAGGCTTTGAACTATTCGGGTTAAGAGTCCTGGTGCTTAGTCATTGGGTACAGTTTTACGCTCGTGCGCAAAGGATATGCCAATCACCATTTGTCATAATTACCCCCTAGATAGGAAATAGGGCTGGAGTGTGGATAACGTCATGCCCAGAAGAGATGGTCCCGAGAATTTGAGGATTTTAAAAAAGAGTCAGTTGAGATTGGATCATTGAGGCGAGAGTTGGATTTTGCCGTTGAAAGAGAGAGTTGGATTTTAACTGTTGAAAGATGTAGTTGGGTTTTTCGGATATCTACCGATGGAGATCTTAGACATCACAAAATGTGCCGCGCGTTGGGGTGGAGTCAGCATAGTATGGTTAGAAAAGACTTTTAAGAATTCTGTCTCTCTGCTCGTGTCGCCATGGACCGAAGTCAGAAGTTTATAAACCCGTTCGTACTTGAAATGACAGAGTCCAACTGTGTTTTGCATATGTGTATGTATTGTATTACTGTTGTGATTGATCTCATCACGGTATACAACACACTGAATAAAGTATAAACTATATATACACACAGAGAGACAGAAACACACACACACACACACACACACACACACAGTGAAGGAAAAGTAAAAAAGTAACTGTCAGTTGAATTCTATACCATATTAACAAAAATATATTAAAAATATCAACTATACACACAAAGAGAAACATATGCACACAAATACACAAAATGACACAGAGTAAAACCATAAAAAAGCTTTATATCATATCAAATATCAAAGATTAATTAAAGACTAATTAAATTTAATAATGAAAATTTAATAATTAAACAAATAAATAAGTAAAGTTGACGACCTTAGTCGAGGGAGACCAGAAGGCTCCCTTCCCAATAGCTACTACACCGAGGTGCAGTGGAGGGCACTGCTCCTTTCCCTGGATTGCTCCACTTTACCCTTGATACGTACCTTATATTTTGAGTGTTAAGCAAGGAGGTATCAAGTACCATTTTTAAAGTCTTTGGTATGACGCGATCTGGGATTGAACCCATGTCTCCTGGACCATTGGCGAACACCCTACCCACTAGACCAATGAGCCGGTAAATAAACACCCCAAAATTCTGAAAGCAGCATTCCACAAAGCAGCAGCTATACGGACACTTGCCTCCCATCTCACAAACCATTCTTGTTAGAGGAATAACATGCACTGGGAACTGCTGGTGAAGTTTGAAAGAACTCATAAATTACGTTCTCCTAAGGATTCTTACACATAAACACAACTATCTTGACTAACCTGCAAAAATCTATATAGATCAGTACTGTGCGGTCACTTGGGGACTGCCAACAGAGAACGAGAGAGGGTGGATTTCTAAAGAACCCATGCTATTAAAATGACTCGATAGTGATAATCATTTAAGTCTGCTCTCAAATATTTTCTCTGATTTTCTATTTGCATGTGTTGTGTCTCATCTCAAGTCCATCTTCCACACTAATATGAGTTGTCAAATCTTGTCCTTCCTACGCTCATATAACACAAAAAGAAATTCCCCATGTTCTGTTGTGGAAGTTAATTTTCTATCATCTCAGACATCCCTCCACTTCAAGAGATCTTTGGAAGAAACCGATATGATGAGCTCAGTACTGGTTTGTTAAGTAGAACGCAGATCTGATTTACGAATTCAAATCATTAGAAAAGATATTGGACGTGGAAAAATTCAAGAGATAAGAAACACATGCAGTCTATTCCTCCCCAAACCGTACAGAATAAAACTTATGTAAAAAAATTCCTCGAGGGATTAGCAGAAAGAGTAGCAGCCGAACGGTTTGAAAATATCATTAATCTAACTTCCGAATGCTTTTATCTAAAACCTAATCCCATTTAATGTAAACGTATTGTATGTAAAATTCTAAGGTACAAATGTTTTAAAGATATCTACTTGAAAAGGTAAGTACCTTAGAATTTCAAATAAAATTGTGTTGGTTTCTGTTTCTTTGTTTTGTTGCATATCAACCTTTAAGGGTTATTCAATGCCAAAGCCATCCTTGTAGAACACTATTCAACCGATAACTGGGGAAGAAGGAAATAAAATTTATAATTATATCAGTTTTAATAACTTGATAAACACAACAATAAAGATTTTATTGTCTCGGGAACAGTTCTTGAAAAAATTAGGTTCTCGCTGAAATAGAGCTCGATGATGATATTAGTGCTTCTATTTAAGAAAAGGTAAAGAATCATTATTTGTATTTCATTGCTTTCCCAGTTATAGCGAGAATTTAAAGTATTCAAAAAATGACGATCAGTGCTAAGGTATATCTCTCCAAATTATCAATAAGTTGCAACTTAGACAGGAAATTGCTTTATTCTCTAGGCCAGAGAATTTTAATCATACTAATTTGATAAATAATGCGCCGTTTTGTTGGGCTACAGTACATGCATAAATGTTTACGAATATAATGGTAAATTTAATATATATATATATATATATATAAAGATGAACAAAAATGATTTGATAAATAGTCATATTTATTTTGCTTTTTATTCTTTGGTCGTTGTCAACTAGTTTTAGACCTATGTGACGGCAAATTGAACTAAAATCCCAAAATGGGACTTTATTTTCGCACGTGTGAAGACGGGGCAGGTTGGCACTTGATCCCCTACCGAAATAAGTCCTGTTCAGAGTTCTTTTCTCAGGCAGATAAGAACTGGCATATTACGTGAGGGAATAATTTAGGGCCAGACTGGCCACCGCTGGCAAAGGGGTCCAAAATTTCACACTATCACACACCCACCAGGCCGCTAAACTTCTTTCCCTTAGATAATTGAAGAATACGGGCCTATAGGTCTTAGTTGTAATAATATTAATATTGCTACAGTCGGCGACTCGGGTTTCCCGTGTGATGCTTTAGGAATTAATAGGACAGTTCTAAGCAAGATAATGTAAGGCGAATAGAAGCTGAAAGGAAAGCATGGAATAATAACATAGACCACATGGTAAAATGAAAATACATAGGTTCTTTACTACGGTTATATACATATATATGTTCAAAGTGTCAAAAATATATAATAGGATAGTCCATGAATATGAATGTCTTTTCTTGGCTTTTATCCTTTTTCCAAATTGAGAGAGAGAGTGGTAACAAAATTTGGGTGTAAAGGGAAAATGTACCAAAGTTACTTATCTTATTTTTTTGACGGGGTTCCACTGGAGAATTTCTCTTCTTTCACGGGCTAATAGACTTTGTACTGTTTTTAATGCTGGCTTGAAAGATTTAGGAGTCCTCCATGTCTCAGTTAGTCTTTTTGTCTTTAGCCCGGAGTAAAATGGCTATCGTCCGTCTGCCACGAGCGTTGCCCAAAAACTGCCTTTTTTTGTATTTACTTCCGTTGAGGGGAAGGGAACCCCACTTCTGTTTGGGGTCCCCCCACCAATCATTTGGCTTCATTTTCTCCTTCCCCTTCCGATGTCCGGCGACCCAAGGTCACTTAAGTGCGAACATCTGTGTGACCCACATTCATTTCTAACGGTCACTTTTTGACTGCTAGATAATTTTAGTTCAACGGGGGGAGAGTATCATTCCCACCTCCTCGTCTCCGTGAGCCATCACGTGACACCTATTTCATCGTTAGGCGAAGAGTATTTCAGAAGAAAAGGTGTTTCTGGCAAGGATATATATACATATTTACATACACACACACACACACACACACACACACACACACACACACACACACACACACACACACACACACATATATATATATATATATATATTTCGTTTGTGTGTATATATATATATATATATATAAATTTATATATATATGTATGTACGTATATATATATATATATATATATATGTACGTTTATATAGATGTGTGTATAAGTATATATATATATATACACACACACACACACATATATATTATGGATATGTACCCGGCTACAACGTGTGATTGCGGCAGAAAATTCAACAGCTTGCGAGTATCACGAATCCACAAGGCGTGCTGGTACGAAGAACGTAATTCTCCTGCCGGAGAATGTAAATCGAATGATGGGCCTATGAATCAGGTTTACCCCCACAGTATTCACGAGCCCATTGCTAACCATCAGCGTCCTGGAGACATTTTTTTGCAAGCCAAGAATTTAGTGGCCCAAGGGTAATCAGATAGCTACCTGGACAAACTTAGACCAGGAGCTTTCTTTTTACTCACCACCCATCTTGAGGGCCCATTGATCAAAAAATAAAATCTTTTAGCGGAATTATATATAACGTTTGTTTCGAGTGCTTTTGGGCAGTAACGCATAAATGAAAGAAAACGAACCGAATAGATAACGGTTATAGAAAGGATTTCAACACGAATGTTATACACGTGGAGCCACCTTTCTCGTGTAATTACGCAAAATCAAGTAACGGTTGCTATGACATCTAACGGCCGTAAGTAAACGTTTTTTTAAATCACAAACTGCACCAAAATGAAGATGAACGAACGTCCAATGTAATGTCTGTCCGCTTTTAGTTGATCTTGTGTATACATAGATATATATTTCTTTTAAATACCCTATCCGGTGGTAAAAGCTGCTCGGTAGCGCCAGGAGTGGCAGTACCGCCTTGAGCTACCGAAAATGTGTTATCATCCTGGTTGGCAGCTGATGAGGCTAGGGTATCACACGTGCTTTCACACGTTGTATGATGAAAAAAAAAAATATATATATGTGTGTGTGTGTGTGTGTAAGTTTTTAAAAAATCATTCTAAAATTTGTTTGACCACTTGAAATTTTTTATGTTTTTGGAGTAATTTGATTTCGAAGGAACGCACTGTTTTCAATTAACAAAAATAATAGATAAATAAATAAATAAGACAAAATAAAAAGTCGAATAAGATAACGTAAATAGCCAATAAAAAAAAAAAGAAATAAAATCAAAAACACATTAGAAAAGTATATATTCACCAAACTCCTCCAACACAAACAGAATATGACACCAGGTTAATCTTTAAGTGGAGTACAGTTAGTTTAAAAAGAAAGTTTTCCTTCACCTAGATTGGTTACCTCAACAAGGCTAAAGACTCTCGTCTATCCTGTAATTTACCCAGCGCAGAGCAAACAGCTTCGTCCAGAATTTTAAATTGGATTGCAAATTTATTTCATACGACAATAACCATTACGTTAAATGTATGCCTATGTACGCACGGTAGTGTGTAGGTGTGTCCTTATTGGTAGAAATCAAGAAGTTTATGTCTGTCTCTAACATTTTAATTCAGTGGTTTCAAGATTTTTTGATTATAGAACTCTGGCTCAAAACCCTCACCCCTTAAGCTACTCATGAACTATAAAGAATACGCATTCCTTCCTTGTAAGTTGTTAAACTTTGATTAGTCATACACCCAGATTTCAGATTGCTCACCTTCGTAAGTATTGAATAAATTTAAGTAAAGTAAAGTTGGCGACCTTAGTCGGTGGTGACCCGACAGGTTCCTTTTTAATAGCTAGACTGATAAAATAAAACACAGTTTTTTCCAAGCAGCAGCCGTGTCCATACTGCTATGTGGATGCACTACATGGACGCTAACAAAACGTATGAAGAAAAAACTTGACGGTAATTACGCAAGAATGCTGCGAGCAATATTTAACAAGTCCTGGAGGCAGCCCCACTTCAAGGCAGTTGCTGTATGGTCACTTACTACCCATCACTAAAACTATCCAAGTTAGACGAACCAGACATGCGGGACACTACTGGAGAAGTAGTACAAACTCATAATTGACATACTCCTGTGGACCCCTTCACATGTATAAGGAATGGCAGGACGACCAGCAAGAACCCATGTACAACAGCTCTGTGCCGATACAGGATAAAGCCTTGAAGAACTACCAGAAGCGATGGACGATAGAGAAGGGTGGTGAGAGAGGGTCAGGAAGATCCGTGTTGGCTGTATGATATGATGATGATACCGAGGTATAGGGAAGGGTGCTACTCCATTCCCTTGATTGCTCCACTTTACCCTTGATACTTACCTTATAACGCTGAGTGTTAAGCTAGGCGGCATCAATTACTATTTTCGGAGTCTTTGGTATGACTCGATCTTCCGAACCATTGGCGAAAGCTCTACCCATGCTTAACTTTCGTGATCTCACAGGAACTGGTGCTTTTTGCCTAACTGGTTATCAAGTGAAGAGAAACAAACGAAGTGAAACAAACAGTTTCATCCAGGATTAAAATCGGATTTCTAATTCCGTTTTCTTCGATGCAAAGATAAATGATAAGCTCGCCTTCACATTGGAAAAGCAAAACAAAAACAAAAAAAAAAAAATCAACAACAAAAAACGAAAACAAAAAACAACCTGTTAAAATAGGCCGATATTATCCCCAGCAGACCCACCCAAATAAGAGCCCCCCACCAAAAAAAGGTACCGTGGGTAGGACAATAAACTGCATCTGGTGGTGAGGCTCCAATTCTGGACCTCTGTGGAGTTTGGTTTAGTTTGGTTTTATGCCATATCAACCATTGTGGGTTATTTAATGCCAAATCCATTTTTATACATATAAATAGTTCTATTTCAAACAATTCAGTTTAGCATAAGTCATCATCATCATCATCATATCGTGCTGGCAGCACGGATATCCCTGACCCTCTCTCGCCACTCCTCCCTATCGTTCATCGCCCTAGGCAGGTCTTCAGGACAACAACCGGTATCCTCACATAGCTGCTGAATGTACGTTCGTGCTGGTCGTCCTGCTTTTGCGCGACCGTGTGTGGGGATCCATAAGAGTACATCTCTTAAGTACACAGTTTAAATTTCAAAAACTGTTCTATTTCAAAGAATTCAGTTCAGCATAAGTACACAGTTTAGTTCTATTTGACCCATAGACAAAGCCCTATCAGGTGCTACCACTCCGGGACAGAGTAGACCAGGGAGTGATGGCAATGAAGAAGGGTACTCCACATTCCCCAAAGATCCAGCATTACTGTAACCTTAACATCAAATTGTTTAGTGTCATAGCCAAGACACTCGTCTTACCCCTTTGCAGAGAAGCAGTCAGTGTAATTTACTGGAGCTCTGGAGTGTGTGGTGTCCATATTCATTGCTATTAATTCCATGTATTCTTTGATCCAATGTAATAGCACACCATTAAGGACCTATCTAAGAATCAAATAAATCTGTTTAAAAATTGTTTGTCTTAGATAGGAATATTTGAAATTATATCTATCTCTTTCTTCTTGTTCCTGGTCCCGTAAATTGCATTGGCCATAGGGGCCTTTCTTATGTAGTGTGTCTTTGGCAAGAATAGCTTGTCTTAGCCCATTCCTCTCCAGGTCTATGATTTGAATTCAGAGTTTTCCTTCTTTTTGATTGGTTGCCTAACAAAAACAAAAGAATCATTCTGCTCTACTATTTACCCAAAGCTGAGCGGAGAATAGTTGTATTTATACTTTTCCGAGAGTATTAGCGTGTTGCAAAATGCAAAGTGGGTTTGATCTCGAGTTGCCAAGTCCATCGTATAACTAATAACTACGTGCAAAAAAATCTTAAGAAACAACTACACAAAAAATAAAAATATGAACGTACAATGAATCCGATTCCCTTACTTCTAAGCATAAAATAATCCTAGACAGGTTGACATGCCATTAAAATCAATAAATCTATAAAGGCATAAGAAGTGTACAATTTTTTGTTGCAATATGCGAAAGTAGCGTCTTTACTGGCTGAGCCGTGTTTTGTATCCAACAGCGTAACTATTTCCTGGTTTGTATCAGCCCCATCTTGTTCCTCTTCCAAAAGGGGCCACTCCTCTGCAATAAAGGCCCCGACTGGTATTCAAAGTGTTATGTTTGCATATCACTTCTTGCAGGATAAGCAATAAAGCAGGCCGGACCGTTCGACTGACCTTACCAGTGCGCTTAGAACAATCGAAGGGTGAAGAATTTTTCGCCCGGGGGTCAACAAGAAGGATGCAGAAAGTTCTTGACGGCTCCATTACTGAACAGCTATGTCATGCATTAGTAAAAGGCTGTAATCAAATAAACACGATTTCAGTAGCTCCGGGCGAACTAGTGCGGTGGATAACACAAGCAACCCTTTTGCGTCCGTCGAGTACCTTTCGTTGTAACGATATTGAAAACAAAGACAATTGAAGAGCGGTCTCACATCAGTCCAGTGGTTCTTCCTGCTGCCCCCACCAAAAAAGGAGGACGGAAGGGGATTCAGGGGTGTATATAAAGTGGTGATGGTGGAGGAGGT
Organism: Sepioteuthis lessoniana; assembly: GCA_963585895.1. Classification (NCBI taxonomy): domain Eukaryota; kingdom Metazoa; phylum Mollusca; class Cephalopoda; order Myopsida; family Loliginidae; genus Sepioteuthis; species Sepioteuthis lessoniana. Next base: position 10,320,774 of record OY757914.1, on the reverse strand, counting down.
CTTTTTCTTGATAACAAAATTAAAGACCGAAGAAGAGGCATGTAAAATTATGTGATCCGTACCAAACCGTGATATGACCAAAGGGTTCTGTTAGAGTTGTAGCGTGTCAAAGCTGATTGCCAATATCGACTTTTGCTAGCAATAAGGAAATTACAAGTTCGTAAAAGCTGGTCAGCTGCAGGAACTTGGTTATTTCCTTCAACTCACTTCTTCTTCTTCTTCTTCTTCTTCTTCTTCTTCTTCTTCTTCTTCTTCTTCTTCTTCTTCTTCTTCTTCTTCTATAAGTCCCTTATCTAGTGTTTTCTTCTTCTTC
>OY757914.1:10272961-10317961 GCA_963585895.1 Sepioteuthis lessoniana | reverse complement strand
TTGAATTTAGAAACCAAACATTCTTTCTCTTTTGAGAGGATTAAAGCAAAGTAAAACTATTAAACTTTAATAATAATAATAATAATAATAATAATAATAATAATAATATGATAAGCGGCAAGAAAATTGCAAATGTTGGTTATCTAGTAATAAAAACAAAACGATCAATCACATAAACGAATGCAGCAAAGTAGCACAAAAGAGTATAAGACAAGACACGACTGGATGGGAAAGGTGATTCACTGGGAATTGTGCAAAAAGTTAATATTTGCTTATATGAACAAGTGCTATATGCACAACCCGGAATCCGTCCTGGAGAATGAAACGCAAAAACTTTTCTAGGATTTTGAGGTACAAACGTATCCCCTAATCTCAGCCAGACGACCAGACATAGTGATAGTAAAAAAAAAATAAAAATAAAAAAAAAATAACAAAAAACTAAAAGTGAAGCTGCTAAAGAGTGGAATTTGCCGTCCCCGTAGACCACAGAGTAAAGACGAAAAGCGAGAGCAGCGCCAAGACTTTGTTAACGAACTGAACAAATTATGGAACATAAAAGTGACGGTGATACCAACAGTAATTGGTGTGCTTCGTACCGTCACCAGAAGATTGGTAAAGGGACTGGAGGACTGGGAAATAAGAGGTCGAGTGGAGACCATCCAAACTACTACATTATTGAGATTGGCCAGAATTCTGAGAAGAGTCGTAGAGACATGAGGAGTCTTGCCATCCCTCAGACTCCAGTGGAAGACCATTAGTTAACGCTGGTATGAAAAACTCTCAATACCATCATAAACGAATAAAACAAACTGACACAAAAGAAGTATATGACAAGGCACGATTGGATAAGGAAGGTAATCTGCTGTGAATCATGTAAGATATTAAAATTTGACCATTTTAACATATACACCAACGAGAATCTGGTCGAGAGAATGAGACGCATACAATTCTCTGAGATTTTGAGATACGAACGGATCATCCAATCCTGGCCAGAAAACCAGACAAAGTGTTAACTAATTAAGAAAAGAAAAAAAGAAATTGCTAACCTTTGGATTTTGCCGTTCTGGTGGATTACAAAGTGGAAATGAGCTAAAGTTAAAAGTGAAGCTAATAATTGGAGGTTGTTTGAGAACTAAAAAAAAAAAGTGCAACGGAAGGAATTGGAAATCAGAGGAAGAATTAAGACCATCTAGATCTGCTTGAATACTGAGAATAATATTGGAGATCTATGGAAATTTCCTGTCACTCAAACTCCAGTGAAAGACCATGAGCATTAGTTGATGTGAAAAAACTATAATAATAATAATAATAGACTTAAAGACTTGGAAGTATGCGGACGAGTGGAGACCATCAAAACTACAGCATTTTTGAGAACTGCCAGAATACTGAGAAGAGTTCTGTGGACTTGAGGAGACTAGCTGTAACTTAAACTCCTGTGAAAGACCATCAGCTAACGCTGATGAGAAACCTTGCCAGAAAAGTAAAAAGCTATGGACCATGAAGTTGGTGGTGATACCAATTGTAATTGGTGCACTCGGAACGATCCGCTAGGACTTGGTAAAGGGCTGGTAGAGTCAGAAATCGGTGGACGAGCAGAGACTATGCACACTACAGGATTGTTAAAGTCAGTCAGAATACTGAGAAGAGTCCTGGAGACTTGAGGCAACTTGCTGTCACTCAGGCTCTTGTGAAAGACAATCAGCTAATGCTGGTATAAAAAGCACGCAAATAATAATAATAATAATAATAATAATAATAATAATAATAATAATAATAATAATACCAACAACCGGATGCAAGAGAAACTGGACAATTTTGGACTAAAATAAAGCAACCAAGAAAACATAACGAAAAAGCCAAATGGATAAACAATTTGACAAAAGAATCAGGAGGGCTCAAAGAAGGCCCGAAAGCGGAAATACACATACTGAGAAGAGTCCTGGAGACTTGAGGAGACTTCCTGTCATTCAAACCTCAGCAAAAAACCATCAGCTAAAACTGATGTGTAAAAGTTAGGAGTTAGTAAATAATAATAATAATAATAATAATAGACTGAGAAAGAGAGTGACGTAGATAGATAGAGAGAGGGGAGAAATATATGATACAGATCAAATATATATAATCTATATTATATCTCCCTCCTTTCTCTCCCTATCTATCTATCTATCTATCTACTTCACTCTCTTTCTTGGTCTATATTATTATTATTATTATTATTTACTCATTAGAGTTTTTCACATCAACGTTAGCTGATGGTCTATTACAAGAGTTTGAGTGACAGCTAGTCTCTCCAAGTCCACAGAACTCTTCTCAGTACTCTGGCAGTGCTCAAAAATGCTGTAATTTAGATGGTCTCCACTCGTCCGCATATTTTCCAGTCTTTCAGTCAATTATTATTATTATTATTATTATAGTTTTTCACATTTGCTAACGCTGATGGTCTTCCGCTGGAGTTTGAGTGATATATTATTATTATTATTATTATTATTATTATTAGTCTGTCGTCTGAAAAAAGTGTTTCCGTAATTTTCAGGTGAAAAATACAGTCTGTAAGGGCACACACACACACACACACACACACACATATATATATATATATATATATATATATTTAAAAACATGAAACTTCTTATGAAAGTTCTTATTTAACTAAAATCATCGGACAGGAGATAAATGCATGTCAAAAAATGAACTGAAAGACAAGACTGATGTCTTATAAAATGTGGTTATGCGCATGACCGGAAGGAAAGAAACTGGCGCTATACACTGAAAAAAATATTCTAGGAATACTTTGGGTAAAGAAGCAAATGAGATGTAAAACATAAAAGTCCCGTGTTAGAAATTATTTTGATAGAAATAATAAAAGTTCTTGCCTCTTCATGATCAAAGAAGGATAGTAAAGAGAATGTCCGGATGTTGAAAATGAATAAGGTTGCTATAAAATGTATTGTTTGTAAGTTAAAAAGATTGAAAATAAGTTACAAATGTTATAGTGTCATCAAGCGCTTTCTCGAAAAGACATTAAGAGATTTGGCCAACAGCAGAGTGAAGCACTGCAAAATAAATGAATAAATAATAGAATTAAAAAAATAAAAAATGGCGAAGTGCAATGTCAAAAAGGTGGGAATAAGTAGTTTTGTTTGGTTTCTTTGTTTAATAACATTTGGTTTGGCTAAAAAGTGAGAGGACGTGTTAAAGCTGATGAATAAAGAATAATGGCGATTAATTATGCCAGGGTATTGTAACACACACACACACACACACACACACATATATATATATATATATGTGTGTGTTTGTTTGTGTGTGTGTGTGATTTTTTAGGTAAAAATTTGTAAGTAACTTTTTTTCAAAGAGTTTTTATATCTCATTTATTTGCACACAGTTAAAGGGTTAAAAGTATTCTTATTTAACAGTAATCTTTTTAATATGAATGATTTTTTGCCCTCAGTTAAATGCTTTCAAGTATTCATTTTTGACACTAACAATTCTATTTGATATTAATCATTTCATTGCACACTGTTAAATAGTTTCAAAAATTCTTATCTAACGCTACTGATTCAAATCAAATATTAAACATTTGTTTGCACACAGTTAAATAGTTACAAGTATTCTTATCTGACACAAATAATTTTGTTTACAAGTAATCATTTGTGTGCACTTAGTTAAATAGTTTTAAGAATTGCTATTCAAGATTAGTAAGTCTATTAATCACGTATTTTTATGTGATATGAATAATTTGATCATAGCTGTATAGTTTCGAATCACTAAGAAGCGGAAAGCTTTGAAGAGAAGATAGAATCAGATTTACGTTAAAGATGATCTGGTATGTCTGTTGGACAGTAGACTTACCAAATATATCTTTAAGATATTTCTTTTTTATAGTTGTTATGAATATACTAAAAAACGAAGAATTCTATTATATATATATATATATATATATATATATATATATGTATATATATTAATGTGAAATGAAATATTCATAAGCAATAAATTTTACACGATGACGTCATATCTGCTGTTGCTGACATTTTTGACGAATGAGATTCAAGCACTGCAACATCGATTGACGAAGTTTATGGATCCCAAGGGGGTACTATGTAGAAAAATAAATCTTATTTGGTCATATTCAATGAGAGTATCAAGATTATTTCGATCATTCTATGAACTAGTCAGTCGAAATTCGGATATATATATATATATATATATATATATATAAGTGTGTGTGTGTCTATGTGTGCTGATTGTGTCCGTTTACTAGTTGCTTGGATGTGTTTCATAATTTTAAAGGGATTCTGTTTAGATGACAGTTACATACTTCTTATATGTTTTTGCATATATATATATATATATATATATATATATATATATACGTGTGTGTTAGCGCGTGTGCATGTGTGGTTGAATCTTTCAAATTGTCTAGATTTGCTCTCAATGTCATTTCAGTTAAATTTTTAAAGGATACGTTTGTGTGCGTGTGTGTGTTTGTGTGTGTGTGTGTTTGTGTGTGTGTGTGTGTTATTTAATGTGTAATTGGTGTTTCACTACTTTTATTGAATATAAGTACATGTGTTGTGATTTTCGGAAATGCGTGTGTGAATCAGTATATTCCTCTTTCTGTGTGTGTGTGTGTGTGTGTGTGTGTGTGTGTGTGTGTGTGTGTGCATGTGTGTGTGTGTGTGTGTTCATGTGTGTTTACTCAAGCGTGTAATTAAACATGGGTGGAAATGCGAAACGGAAGAAATGTTCGCCACAAAAAAGTAAAACAAAAAATGACAAAAATCAGCTATTGGTAAGAGAGGAGAGAGAGAATAAGAGTGAGAGAGAGAGAGAGAGAGAGAGAGAGAGAGAGAGAGAGTGAGAGTTAGTGAAGAAGAAGAAGAAGAAGAAGAAGAAGAAGAAGAAGAAGAAGAAGAAGAAGAAGAAGAAATGTAGATATTAAGATGGAAAAGCCAAAAAGAAAAGCTGGGATGAGTGTGTGAATAGAGAAAAGAGAAAAAATTAAGAGATAGGAGCGAGAAAATGTGAGCGAAAGGAATAGGAGAAGACGTTGGAGGGAGAAGTGATAGGAAGAGAGGAATGGAAAAGAAAGAAGAGGGCTGAGGTGGTGGGTGAAAAAAAAAAAGAAAGATTGGAGGAAGAGATGAATGAAGAAAAAAAATGGAAGAAAGAGATTAAGAGGGAATTGAAGAGAGAAAAGAGGAGAAAGGCATGGATTAAGATATAGCCGAGAGTGAAAAGAGAGGCAAAGGAGAGCTGAGAGAGAGAGAGAGAGAAAGAGAGAGAGAGAGAGAGAGAGGGAAGGAGGAAAAAGAGAGAGAGAGATGTAGGAAGATGAGTGGAGTAGATGGGGGAAGGGTGTTTAGACCATTTGAATTTGTTTCTTTTGAGAGTTTACAGAAGCGTAAACGAATCTTTATTCCAAAGAAATAAAAAAACATAGCTATCACACACACACACACACACACACACACACACACACTCACACACACACACACACATACACACACACACGTGCATACATGTATACGTCTGATTGCGTATATATACATATTCAAACATAGATATATAAAGAATGTGAGAGAGAAGGGGAAAGTGATGGGGAGAAGGGAAAGAAGATATGGAAGTAAGGAGAGAGAGAGAGAGAGAGAGAGAGAGAGAGAGAGAGAGAGAGAGAGAGAGAGCGAAATATATAGAGAGAAGGTGATAGAGAAGGAAAATTGAGATACAAAGAAAGAAAGAAAGAAAGAAAGAAAGAAAAAATAGATAAAAAAGAGAGAACGAGAGAGAAGAGAGAGAGAGAGAGAGAGAGAAGAGGTGAGGAGAGAGAAAGAGTGAAAGAAACAGATAGTAAAAAGGAGAGCATACAATAGAGAAGGTAAATGATTGAGAGAGAGAGAAACAGAGATATTAAGTGAAAGAAAAGGAGAAAACGAGGTAGTGAAGAGAAGAGAGAGAGAGAGAGAGAGAGAGAGGGAGTGGGAGGAAACATAATTGAAAGAAAAACAAAGTGAAAGAGAGGGATAGAGTTAGAAAAGGGATCATTTTGAAAGAGAAAAGAAAGGGAGAGGTGAAAGAGAGCAAAAGAGACGGAAAAAGAAATGCGGAGAGAGTATGAGAAAGAAAGAAAGAAAGAAAGAGAGAGAAAGAGAGAGAAAAAGAGAGAAAGAAAGATCAAGAAAAATCATTATGCTGAAGAGAGTGAAAGAATGACTGTGGTCTCTCTCTCTCTCTCTCTCACACACACACACACACACACACACACACATATATATAGTTAGAGAGAGAGGGAGAGAGAGAGTTAGTATATATGAGCTTATTGTCGTGTAGAAGAAGAAAAAGATAATAATAATAATAATAATAATAATAATAATAATAATTAATAATAATAATAATAATAATAATAATAATAATAGCTGCACTAGTAACAGCAGCAGTAGCAGCAGCCGTAGCAGCAGCAGCATTAGGAAAAACAACGAGGAATACAAAAGCCCAAACAGAACGAAATTTGCCACGAACGGTTTGACTGAATCACTGCCCTATTTCAGACCCGGATTATGTCCCTTTGCGCTTCATTGACTTTATTGATTCTTTGAAAGAGAATAACACTGTCTGTTGAATACCGGCTTTATTTATACACATATTTTTTGTTTCGTTTCTTGTGTTTCCTAACGCGTTCAGATTTTACTTGATTTCGTCCAGCACTATTGTACCATATTTTTCGTTTCCTTCTTCACAATTTTTTCCCCATTTTTTTTGGCGTGAACGAAGAAGAAATTTCTCGACAAAAATCCAACATTAATACTTCAATACGTACGTTCGCACTTGCAGATGTTATCACGTTAATGTGCATTGACCACATACCGGTACGATTCTATGGTTGAAAAATTGAGGATTATACTGTCAACATCGTAAATTAGACATCTAGAACAGTATTGAATAATAAAAACTAACCTTTAGAAATATAAAAATAACCCCTCCAACCAGAGGTATATTTCAATATATTTTTAAAAATGAAAAAAAAAATTACTTGGGCTCAACTGATCTGATGAGAGGTCATCCTACTGGAAAACACTTGTGCAGAATTGCAAACACATAACAGATTACTGGTATGGAATTCCACCAGCTGCGATGTATTCTCATCACGTCAGCCCCAGACCCAACATCGGAATCCACCCAGCCTAATCGAGGCATCGAAAATTGCTCAACATAAAGTCATTATATAGGTGCGGACACCTCGCGTGGTATAATGCTTAGTGTGCTAGACTACCAGACGACTAAACTATATTGTGTGTTAATTTGGTTTGGGTATCTTTGTTAATGGCATACTTTGTAGGTTATTTAATGTCAAAGCTATTCTCCTAGAAGAACAGTAGTAGTACTATTTAACCCATAGCTGGGAGGATAAGGGGGTTCATACCTTTCCCAAGGGTATTTGCCTGAAAATGAACGTAATAGCACGACTGGAGTACGAACTCGCTTACTACGATTCCGCAGTCCATCGCTTTAACCATTAATTTCTCACTAGGTAGACCGTGTTTCTAACCTGGTACAAAACTCAGCTTAGAATATAAAAGATTTATTATAATTTATAATATTTACCAACCCCTCCGCTCGGGCAGGATATGACACAAGGTCAGTTTTTAAGTGGAGCTTAACAGGTTTGAATTCAGAGCTGTCCTTCTAGTTGTCTCACGAAGACTGAAGAACCTAGTCTGCCCGACTATTTACTCATAGCTGGATGGAGAATAATTGGATTCATACCTTTCCCAAAGATATTAGTGCTATGTGAAATGCAATCAGTCTCGTCCAAGATTTGAGCTCGTGTCGCCGTATCCATTTCCTACGACGATAACCATTACACCATGGGCACCTCCTTTTAAATTATAATTTGTAATTATTAATGTTTAAGGATTAATATAATTATAATTAATATAGGTAGGCAAGTTGTGAGGTTGAGTCGCTTATGTAACACTTCGCACAGTTCATTATCTGCAGGATAAAAAGTGGATCAAAATGATCGTTTATTTTTAATAAATATATTTTTTAAAGAAGAAAAACAAAATTTATATTTAGATCGATCTATTTTAACGGCTTGTCAACTCGTCTAATGCTATTTTATGCCAGAGGTGAGGGAATCGCGTTCTATGTACATTTATATTTGTATTGTTTTGTGTAATTGTTACTGCGATTTGGTTTGGTTTGATTTTATGGCATATCAACCATAGTAAGTTATTTAACGTAAAATCCGTTTAGTAAATATATATAAGATATATATGATTTATCAGTAACAATTCAATTAAACACCAGTCATTTGTTTACTCACAGTTAAGTGATCCAACAGTTCTATTTCAAACAATTCAATTTAGATAAAGTTTGCACCCTGTTTTAATGTCAAATTATTCTATTTGTCCCATAGATAGGACCCTATCAGGTGCTACCATACTGGTTCAGATTGGACCAGGGAGCAATGGCAGGGGTATTTCGCATTCTCCAAAGGTGTGGCATTACTGGAGCCTTACCATCAGATTGTTTAGTGTCATATCAAGGACACTCGTCATGGGAGGGTCTTATTCACCGAAGCCGACTAGGCTGTGTTACAACGATGTTTTTTTTTTTTTGTTGTTCACAATCCTATCGAATAAGAGCACTTTTTTGACATGTCTATTTGACAGATAATGGGACTCTAACAGGTGCTATAATTTTCGGTCGGAGTGAACGTGGGAGTAATAGCTATGAAGGAGTACTCCCCACTCTTTAGATCTCCAGAATTCGTGTTTCAGATTCAGATTTATACCGTACACAGGATGCCTCTTTTTTTTGACGTAGACGCACCTTTCTGCAGAGTTGAACATCAGTTTATTCTAAGTCGCAATGAGAGGGATCAGAGAAGAAAAATAAGAATACAACATAATAAACTTACTATGATTCATATATAAATATAAAAAGTTTATGGAATAAACCTTCGTGAGTTTTTTAATCCCTTAACCAGTAGTGGTGCTATCTAATCCATAGTTAAGGAATTAAGAGAATTCATAACTTTTCTGAGATTATTACAGAGTGTCTTAGAATTTTTTAAACAAAACTATTGGACAAAAATCAACTGATCAAGAAATAAAAATGTTATATTTTTTGAAAGGTAATAGGATAACATTTAAGAATCTGCAACTATTTAGTCAGAAACATGAAGAAAAATAGCGAGAAGAGTCCTAGATGCTCCTTACGTGCTTCAGTTGAAGGTGCAACAATTTAATCTCAAACATGAACCAAAACGTCAAGAAGAGCCCTAAATGTTGAGAGGAACCATAGATGCTACACATGTGCATTCAGTAAAAGATGAAACTATTTAGTCGCAAACATGAACGAAAACGTCAAGAAGAACCCTAGATGTTCCAGATGTGCATTTAGTTGACGGTGCAAATATTTAATCTAAAAAAATAACCAAAATGTCATTAGAGACCTACATGCTCCAGACGTTCATTCAGTTGAAGGTGTAACTATTTCTTTTAAACATGAACAAAAACGTCAAGAACAACGCTAAATGTTCCAGATGTGCATTCAGTTGAGAGGACAACTATTTAGTCTGAAACATGAGCCAAAACATCAAGAAAAACTCTAGATGCTCCAGATGTGCACTTAGTTGACTGTGCAACAATTAAATCTCAAACATAAAGCAAAATGTCACAAGAACTCGAGGTACTCCACATATGCATTCAGTTAAAGGTGCAACTATTTCCTTTCAAACATGAGCCAAAACCTAAAGAAGAATTTTAGATGATCTAGATGTGCATTCAGTTGAAGATGCATTTATTAAGTTTCAAACATAGACTAAAATGTCAAGGAGAAAGCTAGATGCTCCAGATGCGAATTCAGTTGAAAGTACAGTAATTTAGTCTCAAGAATGAACTAAAATGACAAGATTCTCCAGATGTGCATTTATTTGAAGGTGCAGCTATTTAATCTCAAGAATAAACCAAAGTGTTATAAGAACCCTAGATGCTCCATATGTGCTTTTAGTTGAAAGTGCAACTATTTAGTCTCAAACATGAACCATAATGTCAAGAAAAAACCTTGATGCTCCAGATGACTATTCAGTTGAAGGTCCAACTATTTAGTCTCGACTAACGCGAAGAAGTGCCATAGATTCCCCAGATGTCCAGTCAGTTGAAAATGCAACTTATTAGTCTCAAACACGAACCAAAATATCAAGAAGTGCCCTAAATGCTCCAGATGTGGATTCAGTAGAAGGTGCAACCATTTAGTCTGAAACATGAACGAAAATGTCAAAAAGAACGCCAGATGTTCCAGATGTGCATTCAGTTGGAGGAGTAACTATTTAGTTTTTGACAAGAATAAAAATGTCAAGAAGAACTCTAGATGCTCCAGATGTGCATTCAGTTAGAGGTTCAACAATTAAATCTCAAACATGAACCAAAATGTTATAAGAACGCTTGATGCCCCCCCCGATGTGCATTCACTTGGAGGTGTAACTATTTAGTTTCAGAGAAGAACCAAAACGTCAAGAGGAATTTTAGATGCTCCAGATGTCCACTTACGTGACGGTGAAACTATTAAATCTCAAATATAAACCAACAAGCCATAAGAACCCTAGATACTCCAGATGTGCATTTCAGTTGGAGGTGTAACTATTTAGTTTCAGACAAGTATCAAAACATCAAGAACTCAGGATGTTCCAGATGTGCAGTCATTGGAGGTGTAACTATTCAGTTTCAGACAAGAACCAAAACGTCAAAAAGAATTTTAGATACTCCAGATGTGCACTTGTTGACAGTGAAACTATTAAATCTCAAACATAAACCAAAATGTCATAAGAACCCTAGATTCTCCAGATGTGCATGCAGTTGGAGGTGTAACTATTCAGTTTCAGACGAGAACAAAAATGTTAAGAAGAACTCTAGATGCTCCGGATGTGCATTCATTTAAATGTGCAACTATTTAATCGCAAACATAAACCAAAATGCAATAAGAACCTTAGATTCTCCAGATGTGCTTTCAGTTGGAGGTGTAACTATTAAGTTTAAGAGAAGAACTTTCGGTTCTTCTCTGAAACTAAATAGTTAAGAAGAATTTTAGATTCTCCAGATGTGCTTTCAGTTGGAGGTGTAACTATTAAGTTTAAGAGAAGAACTTTCGGTTCTTCTCTGAAACTAAATAGTTAAGAAGAATTTTAGATTCTCCAGATGTGCTTTCAGTTGGAGGTGTAACTATTAAGTTTAAGAGAAGAACTTTCGGTTCTTCTCTGAAACTAAATAGTTAAGAAGAATTTTAGATTCTCCAGATGTGCTTTCAGTTGGAGGTGTAACTATTAAGTTTAAGAGAAGAACTTTCGGTTCTTCTCTGAAACTAAATAGTTAAGAAGAATTTTAGATTCTCCAGATGTGCTTTCAGTTGGAGGTGTAACTATTAAGTTTAAGAGAAGAACTTTCGGTTCTTCTCTGAAACTAAATAGTTAAGAAGAATTTTAGATTCTCCAGATGTGCTTTCAGTTGGAGGTGTAACTATTAAGTTTAAGAGAAGAACTTTCGGTTCTTCTCTGAAACTAAATAGTTAAGAAGAATTTTAGATTCTCCAGATGTGCTTTCAGTTGGAGGTGTAACTATTAAGTTTAAGAGAAGAACTTTCGGTTCTTCTCTGAAACTAAATAGTTAAGAAGAATTTTAGATTCTCCAGATGTGCTTTCAGTTGGAGGTGTAACTATTAAGTTTAAGAGAAGAACTTTCGGTTCTTCTCTGAAACTAAATAGTTAAGAAGAATTTTAGATTCTCCAGATGTGCTTTCAGTTGGAGGTGTAACTATTAAGTTTAAGAGAAGAACTTTCGGTTCTTCTCTGAAACTAAATAGTTAAGAAGAATTTTAGATTCTCCAGATGTGCTTTCAGTTGGAGGTGTAACTATTAAGTTTAAGAGAAGAACTTTCGGTTCTTCTCTGAAACTAAATAGTTAAGAAGAATTTTAGATTCTCCAGATGTGCTTTCAGTTGGAGGTGTAACTATTAAGTTTAAGAGAAGAACTTTCGGTTCTTCTCTGAAACTAAATAGTTAAGAAGAATTTTAGATTCTCCAGATGTGCTTTCAGTTGGAGGTGTAACTATTAAGTTTAAGAGAAGAACTTTCGGTTCTTCTCTGAAACTAAATAGTTAAGAAGAATTTTAGATTCTCCAGATGTGCTTTCAGTTGGAGGTGTAACTATTAAGTTTAAGAGAAGAACTTTCGGTTCTTCTCTGAAACTAAATAGTTAAGAAGAATTTTAGATTCTCCAGATGTGCTTTCAGTTGGAGGTGTAACTATTAAGTTTAAGAGAAGAACTTTCGGTTCTTCTCTGAAACTAAATAGTTAAGAAGAATTTTAGATTCTCCAGATGTGCTTTCAGTTGGAGGTGTAACTATTAAGTTTAAGAGAAGAACTTTCGGTTCTTCTCTGAAACTAAATAGTTAAGAAGAATTTTAGATTCTCCAGATGTGCATATCAGTTGGGGGTGTACCTAATTATTTTTAGATAAGAACCAAAATGCCAAGAAGAATTCTAGATGCTCCAGATGTGCAATTAGTTGACAAAGCAACTATGAAATCTGATACATAAACTAAAATGCCATAGAAAGCGTAGATACTCCAGCTGTGCATTCAGTTGGAGATGTAACTATTTAGTTTCCGACAAGAACCAAAACGTCAAAAAGAATTTTAGATGCTCCAGATGTGCAATTAGTTGACGGTGCAACTATTAAATCCCAAACATAAACCAAAATGTCATAAGAAACCTAGAGGCTCCAGATGTGCTTTCAGTTGGAGGTGTAACTATTTAGTTTCAGAGAAGAACCGAAACGTCAAGAAGGGTTTTAGATACTCCAGATGTGCATTTAGCTGACTGTGCAACTATGAAATCTGAAACATTAAACAAAATGTCATAAGAACTCTAGATTCTTCAGATGTGCATTCAGTTGCTAGTGCAACTATTAAATCACAAACATGAACAAAAACGTCAAGAAGAGCCTTAGATTCTCCAGATGTGGATTCAGTTGAAGGTGGAAGTATTTAATCTCAAACATAAACAAAAATGTTAAAAGAACCCTAGATGCTGCAGATGTGCATTAGGTTGACAGAGCAACTATGAAATCTGAAAAATCAACCAAAATGCCACAAGAACCCTAGATGCTGCAGATGTGCATTCAGTTGGAGGTGTAACTATTTAGTTCCAGACAAGAACGAAAACGTCAAGAAGAATTTTAGATTATCCAGATGTGCATTTCAGTTGGAGGTGTACCTAATTAATTTTAAACAATAACCAAAATGTCAAGAAGAACCCTAGATGCTCCAGATGTTTAATTAGTTGACAGAGCAACTATGAAATTTGAAAAATAAACCAAAAGGCCACAAGAACCCTAAATGCTGCAGGTGTGCATTCAGTTGGAGGTGTAACTATTTAGTTTGAGACAAGAATCAAAATGTCAAGAACTCAAGATGCTCCAGATGTGCATTCAGTTAAAAGTTCAACTATTAAATCTCAAACCTGAACCAAAATGTTATAAGTACCCTTGATGCCCCCCCGAGATGTGCATTCACTTGGAGGTGTAACTATTTAGTTTCAGAGAAGAACCAAAGCGTCTAGAGGAATTTTAGATACTCCAGATGTGCATTTAATTTTCGGTGCAACTATTAAATCCCAAACATAAACCAAAATCCCATAAGAACCGTAGATACTGCAGATGTGCATAGAGTTGGAGGTGTAACTATTTAGTTTCAGACAAGAACCAAAACGTCAAGAATAATTTTATATTATCCTGATGTGATTTCAGTTTGATGTGTAACTATTTAGTTTCAGTAAAGAATCAAAACGCCAAGAGGAAGTCTAGATGCTCCAGATGTGCATTCAGTTAGAGGCGTAACTATTTAGCTTAAGACAAGAACCAAAACGTCAAAAAGAATTTTAGATGCTCCAGATGTACACTTAGTTGACGGTACAACTATTAAATCTCAAACATAAACCAAAATGTCATAAGAAACCTAGAGGCTCCAGATGTGCTTTCAGTTGGAGGTGTAATTATTTAGTTTCAGACAAGAACCGAAACGTCAAGAAGGGTTTTAGATACTCCAGATGTGCATTTAGCTGACTGTGCAACTATGAAATCTCAAACATGAACCAAAATGTCATAAGAACTCTAGATTCTCCAGATGTGCATTCAGTTGCTTGTGCAACTATGAAATCACAAACATGAACAAAAACTTCAAGAAGAGCCTTAGATTCTCCAGATGTGCATTCAGTTTAAGGTGCAAGTATTTAATCTAAAACATAAACAAAAATTTTAAAAGAACCAGATGTGCATTTCAGTTGGAGGTGTACCCAATTAGTTTTAGACAAGAACTGAAATGTCAAGAAGAACTCGAGATGGTTCAGATGTGAAATTAGTTGACAGAGCAACTATGAAATCTGAAAAATAAACCAAAAGAACCCTAGATGCTGCAGATGTGCATTCAGTTGGAGGTGTAACTATTTAGTTTCAGACAAGATCTAAAACGTCCAGAAGAATTTTAGACGCTCCAAATGTGCATTTAGTTGATGGTGCAACTATTAAATCTCAAAGATAAAACAAAATGTCATATGAACCCTAGATGCTCCAGATGTGCAGTCAGTTGGAGGTGTAACTATTTAGTTTCTAAATAAGTATCAATCATGAACCAAACATGAACTAAAACATGAAGAAGAACGTTAGATGCTCCTGATGTCCATTCAGTTAAAGGTGCAATTATTTAGTGTCGACCATGGAACAAAACGTCAAGAAGTGCCATAGATTCTCCAGATTTCCAATCAGTTGAAAATGCAACTATTTAGTCTCAAACACGAAACAAAATCTCAAGAAGTGCCTTAGATTCTCCAGATGGTCTCAAACAGGAACAAAAATGTCAAGACGAATCCTAGATTCCCCAGATATTGCTCAGTTGAAGGTGCAACTATTTGATCTCAAACAAAAACCAAAATGTTATAAGAACCCTAGATGCACCAGATGTGCATTCAGCTAGAGGTGCAACTATTTAGTTTCCTACAAGTACAAAAATGTCAAGAAGAACACTAGATGCTCCAGATGTGCATTCAGTTGAAGGTGCAATTATTAAATCTGAAATATAAAACAAAATGTCAAAAGAACCCTAGATGCTCCAGATATTTATTCAGTTGAAGGTGCAACAATTAAATCTCAAACATGAACCAAAACGTTAAGAAGAACCTTAGATGCTCCAGATGTGCATTCAGTTGAAGGTGCAACTATCTAATTTCAAACATGAACCAAAACGTCAAGAAGAACCTTAGATGCTCCAGATGTGCATTCAGTTGAAGGTGCAACTATTTAATCTCAAACATAAATCAAAATGTTATAAGAACCCTAGATGCTCCAGGTGTGCATTCAGTTGGAGGTGTAACCATTTAGTTTCTGACAAGTACCAAAATGTCAAGAACTCTAGATGCTCCAGATATGCATTCAGTTGAAGGTGCAACTATTTAATCTAAAAAATTATCCAAAATGTCCTAAGAATCCTAAATTCTCCAGATGTGCATTCATTTGAATTTGCTGATGAATGCGGTATGCAAAGTTGTTGATAACGCATGTGCTTTCCTCGTAAGAGATCCCTTGAATCTTTTCACCGATGGTTGACTTAAACAGCAATGGTGTCTGTGTTGCTCTTGTAGATGTAGTACTTGAGGAATGTCTTAAGAAAAAAATCTGTTAGTTTTGTTATATGTCTTCACATTACGGATCTTTTACTTCAATGTCTAAGCCATGCATTCGCTATATTTCCTTAGATATATTAGAATATTAACTATTTCCCAGCAATAATCCGAAAAAAGAAAGAGAATAAATTCAGCCGGTAAATTTTGAGAAGCCGATTCTTTGTTTCAACAATTATAAAACAGCCTCTTGTCCGAAAGTTAAAGTTACAGTGTTCGAACTCACTTACTACAATGCTGCAGTTCAGCACGTTAGCCACAACGCAGCGGGATCTCGTCCTCGAAGTATATAAGGTAAGAACATAAGATTCATTGGGTTTGTAATTTCAGAGGAGATTTGGTTGGTTAGTTGGTTGCTTGCTTGCTTAAATGGGATATCAACCCTGCTAGGTTATCTAATGCCAACTCCTGTTTTTACACATATTAAATGTATACGATTTGAAAACGAATAGTTTGTTGGTGATATTTTTAAACAAGCCAATGCTTATTTGTTTGCACACACTTAAATGAAATCAAGTATTGCTATCAAACACTAATAATTCTAAATAATATTATTTGTTTGCACATTGTTAAATGGTTTCAAGTATTGCTGCTTAACACTGATAGTTTTATTTGCTTACATTATTGCTCGTTAACGTTAACAATTCAATTTAGTCATTTTTTGGCACATAAAAGGTTAAAAAGGTCTATTTGACCCATAGATGTGACCCAAACAAAGTGGACCTGGAAGTAATGGCTATAAGTAAGTTCTCCACATTCTCCAAAGCTCGAGGAGTGGAGCCACATATTCAAATACATTTTAGTATCCTTTGTGGGAGGGTCTTACTCTTCTGCAGAGATGCAATTTGAGTATTCTACAGCCCCAGTCGACGGATCTTCTCTGCGGATATTCGAAGTAATAATTCGTTTTATATAAGTTGCTAATTTCATGGAGTATTGGATATATCTTTGTGGCTTGAAAAGATCCAATTTCTAAACGATCTTATCTAAGCTAACGGTTTATAAGAGGATCATTAAATGAGTTTCCAGACTTTTTTTCGTATGGGCACTTTTATTGATAGTACAAACATGAAACTCTAGTCCTCTTCGAAGTAATCTCCTCCGGCTGCAACCCACTTGTTTTACCGTTCCAACAACTTCTGAAAGGCCCCATCGAAGTCCTCTTGTATGAGCGTGTCAATGACCTTGGTCACAACCTCTTTCATCTCCTCAATTGTCTCATAACGACAGCCTTTGAGCTTAGGGAATAACCAAAAGTCACAGGGAGCAAGGTCTGGACTATAGGAAGGGTGAGGAACTGTCTTGATGCTCATCTTGGTAAAATAGTTTGTGATAAGGATGGAGTTGTGGACTGGTGGAAATGCCACAGCCGATTTGAAGAGTGCTGGCCTCTTGCGACAGAATCTCTTCCTGAACTCCCATAAAACCTCAACATAGTAACTCTAACCCAAACCCTTTGGCCAATCAACTCTGGTGTATTGACTTTCTTACTACTCCCACACCTCTCATTATCCCTCACAGACTCCCTGCCTTCCTTGAATCTCTTATGCCACTCAATCATGCTCGATTCATGCAAGACGCTCCAAAAGCAGTCTGAAGCATTCCATATGTTTCTGTGGTATTTTTTCCAAGTTTAAAACACAATTTTATTGCCCATCGTCTTTCTAAGTGTCCTCATCGCATTTTTGATATTCACCAGCTGTGACAATTAGGCTTTAGTAGGGTGTATTCTAATTTCTGCTGTAGCTGTTCACTCGAATGGGAAATCATAAAAATTGGTCAGTCATCGCATAAGATGTATAGCAATAACATAGTGAATTTTTAAGAGTCAACGACAATTTTAAATGCCTGCCCCCAAAAGGTCTGGAAACTTATTGAAGGCACCACATATATCAGGTTACTCATGCTCTAAAAAAATAATCGTAATATTTAAACAATTTTGATATTACATAATGCTTATAATTCATTAAAAGCCTTAAATTACTTTGCATTTTTCGTTTGCGTTTAACACTTAGTGAATTTGAAACGTTGTGATAAAAAAAAAAGCTGATTTGTGGTGTGGCTAAAAATGGTACACTGTCTAAAGTGGAAGAATCAAGTAAAGATTGTTTTTATTTTTGAATTAATGCAGCGAAAGTTGAAACGCCAATCAATTGCTCTCATTGAGATAATTGATCACGTGACTGAAAGAATACTTTCATTGGATAAAAAGAATCTTTGACAGCAAATATATCACCTACACGTTCCACATTCCCAGGTGAATAGTTAATGGGGCTTTCTTTATCAAGTTCAACATAACATAAATTTTTATTTCTCGTCCAATACCAGAAGAATCTATTACATAACGATGGTTAACTCGGGGAAAATCACGTTGAAAAGAATTAAGTGCCTGACCAAGCAGTTACGGACAATTTAAAAGACATCCCACTCGTTGTCAACATATATTTCCCTAATGAAGAGCTCAGTGGTAGACGTCTACGATAGCAGAGCTCATATAAAGGTGAGATGAAGACAACTGAATGCAAGAAAATAATTAGCATTCAACGAATGGGTATGATACGTCTCCAATTTATTTTTTGTAGCTTACCTTATAGCCCTGCAGCCATTTTAAAAACTATCTTAAAAAAACTTTCTAAAACAATCTTTTCTTCACAAAACCTTATCCCCTAACAATGGCCAGAGGTCAAAACAAATTGAAAACAATGAAAATTAAATGACACAAAAGAAATATTCATATTTGTTCTATCACTTTTGATCATTATATATATATATATATAAAGTAAAGTTGGTGACTGTAGTCGAGTGTGACCCAATGACTCCCTTTTCAATAGCTAAGGCGTTGGTGAGGGCGCTACTCCTTTCCGCTGGATTACTCCACTTTACCCTTGATCCGTACATTATAATGCTTAGAGTTAAGCAAGGCGGCATTAAGTACCATTTTTTGGGTCTTTGGTATGAATCAACCTGGGATTGAACGCCCGTCTCACAGGCCATTGGCGAACATTCTACTCACTAGGCCAATTGGCCATATATATATCTGAATCAGAGAGATATTATACTTCAGCTTATTCGATTAATTATCTGTTCAAGTCTTCGTAAAAGTCGTTTGACATCTGAATGGAATAAATTAAAAAAGTTGCCATATTTTTCCTGAGTACTTTTGGACCCTGCTGGAGCCACCTTCAGGGGAACGAACAGTGAAATGACAAACTTAATGACAAGTCGTATGCATTTATTCAAAGAGTAGGAGGGGGAAAAGTGAGAGGAAAACTGAAAATAAAAAGAACTCTTTTAGAGGGAAGAGAAAGAATTGGCAGGAAATGTGTTGAAGACATTTCAGAACGAGGCTGCAACATTCGAAATTGATCTTGTATAAAGAAAGATTGTTAATCTTTACTTAGACAACTTCAAGAATTTAGAGATTTTTGTTTTATTTCTTTGTGTAACATAGCGGTGTTTTCAGTTAAAACTTTTCGGTATTTGAAGTAGGGAACGAATGTGTTTTAAGGCGTTGAGAGATAGAACTAGGATCCGACAGTTAGAGTATTAAACGTTTCGACAGATTCGTTGTAGTCCAACTGATTTAACTACTTATTTTATTAGAGGAGCATTCTGTAAGAAGACATTTAAATTCATATTCTACATCGATCGTACTGAGGTGTCGAGTCGAGGGAAAAGATGCTGCTCGAGTCGACAAGGTCAATTGTATTGAATTCGGAAGGATATCATTGGCCTAGTCGGTAGAGTGTTTGCCAATGGTCATACCAAAGACTTTAAAAATGGTACTTGATACCTCCTTGCTCAGCACTCAGCAATATAAGGTACGTATCGAGGGTAAAGTGGAGTGATCGAGGGAAAGGAGTATCGCTCTCCCCTACACCTCGGTGTAGTAGCTATTGAAAAAGGGGTCTTCAAGTCACCCTCAACTACGGTCGCCAACTTTACTTATAATTAGTTTTATTCAAATGTTGTAGTCGGTCGAGGTGACGTTATTACGTAATTGATTTTTGAACACTTTCATCGAGTTTATTGTGTTTGTGCATTTGATTACGAAAAAAGTTTTATGTTTTCAGGATTGTTTAATGTAGTATTATTTCCATTGCAATCAGAGTTGATATTTTTAATAGCGTGTTTTTCAATAACGTGATTTGGGAAGTCATTGTTAATGAGGGATTGTTTAATACTTTTAAGTTCAGAGAAGATTGTTTTGGAGGGAGATATGAGTTTTGCGTGATATAATAGGTTTTTGGTTTTTGTTGTTTTATATTGTTCGAGACATTTATAATAGAAAGTGCAAGACGTAGTGCTGGTAAGTTTTTTTTTGTATGGGGAGGTGGTGAATATGTTATTGTTGGTATCGATCAAGAGATGGAAGCTTATTATTCCTGCTAAGTTCATAGATAAAACTAAGTATGGAATTGTTTAAGAAGACCAGTTGAATGTTGTGTAGTTTATTTGTGGTAAGGACGAGAATGAGAATATCATCGAAACGTAAACAAAACATGGGGGGGTGGTTTCTATATAGATGAAAACTTTATTTTCGAGATAAGCCATGTGTAAATTGTTGAAAGTAGACCCAAACGTGGACTTGTTGCAATGCCATTATATTGTATATACATATTGCCGTGATGGTCATAGAATAGGACTTCAGTTGTACATTCCTAAGAACATTGGGGGTAATTTTTAATGGTGGATATGTAGGGTTATAGCATGACACAATTTTTTTCAATTTATTCCATCTAGATGTAAGTCGACTCATAAGAAGACTTGAACGGATAACTAAAGAATCAGCAGAAGTGTAGCGTCTGTCTTATTCAGACAGATTTAAAAGAGAAAATGCTTCTTCTATATATATAGATATAGGAAGTATTTTCTATTTTGAATTTGTTCTACTAAAAAGGACAGAAATTTTGTGTCTGCCAATCTTATCTTTGATAAAATAGTCTTTGTATGAGTCATTTGACTTCAAGATGGAATTGATTTAGGAAGGCGCCTAATTTTTCCCAAGTACTTTCGACCTCAAAGGGAGACATTATCGAGGACGCTTATTATTATAGTCACGTTTGTTTTTCCTCTAGGCGCCTCTATTGGTGTAATGGTTAGCAAGCTCGACTAGCAAACCTACACGAGCGAGTTCGAGTGCTACATATAAGCAAAAAGCTTAGTAAATTAACACTTGCTTTTTTTCCTCCTGTTTATATGAATGTATATGACTCATCATTGTGTTTGTTATTTCATTATTCGATGCCTCGAAGATGGCTCCAAATTTGACCGAAAGTACTTGGGAAAAATATGGCAACTTCCTGAATTCATCAGAGAAGTCAAAAGACACATATAAAGACTTGAACGAATCAAAAGTAAAATAAGCAAATATGAATTGTCTATCCAATTTAATCACCCCAATATATATATATACATATATATATATATATAGTTAGGAATGCATAGATATAGAGTCAACTGTGCTTGTTAACTCTCAGTTTCTCGCCTATGCGTTCTTCATGAAATATGTACGATCTATCAGTGGTATTTTGCACTCTTTATTTATAAATATTGTAAACTATATTATCTGTAGACTAACCGAATAGTGTAATAGAAAGTCTCTATTAATATTGTTGATCATAAAAACTGTGGGAAAAAGTTGGTAAAAATGTCTAAAAAGTATGTAATATTAATACCAAACTCTGTTTTTGATAAAAAAAAAAAAGAGATTTATTACGTTAAAACTTAATGCTTAAAAGCTTAAGTATTAACCTTTTTATTTTGACTTGCTGCAGTGTTTGCTTGCTTGGACGAATATTTGGTCACATCTGTGACACAAGTGCAGATTACAATAAACTAACCCCATTTATGAGAGCGGCGGCAATTGATGAAAGAAAAAAAACAGCCACCGAAAGATTACCATGACTCCGTCAGCGAACTCGGTGCTATCAGTACGATTCAATATATACATATATATATATATATATATATATATATATATATATATATATATATATACAGAGGGAGTGGGAGAGAGAGAGAGAGATTACATTTGTTTATTTGTCAAAGCCCGACCTCTGAATAAAATCATATCAAATAACTGCTTCTTTAAGATTTAAGCAAAGTTTTGAGCAGTCTAGTTTGACAAACGTAACAATTTTTATTTCAAACGGGAATAGCTAATTTGCGCATTAAAAAAAAAGAAAATACCATATTCTCAAAAAATAAGATTGGAAATGAAAAACTATCTTTTATTAATCATTTTCAATCTCATATTGTTAATGGCCTATTTTCTTTTCTTTTTGTTTAAATAATCAATTGTTTATTTGGAAGATTTTATAATCATTTCGGGATGCGATGGCATTGTTATCATCCTTGATCTTCAATCGAAGCGGCAACGTTAGCATTATTGGAAATCGAACAACCTACCTAAAAAGTTAACTTAATTTCTTTAAAAAATACGATAAATATATTTACCAACAAAAAAGGATGAAGTTACAATGTATATATATATGTGCGTGTGTGTGAGTGTGTATGTGAGTTGTTCAAAAAGTTCTCAGCTGCACCCAGAAGGATTCGGTGAGTCAGAAGTGTCCTGGAAATGTTAACCATTTCAGCTTGTTCTCTGGTATCAGCATTCTGAGTACCTATCTTGCAGACTGATTGATCATTCCCAAAATTTCAATTTAAAATGATCAGCTGGGGCGCTTCTTTCTGAGTGACGATCAGAACTTTCTGAATGAATTTCTTATATATATATATATATATATATATATATATATATATATATAAGAAACTATAATCTTGCAAAAAGTCCCAACCAAGAGAAATATAACTGATAGCAATATATCTAAAATATTTTTGTGAGGTATCTGTGTTCAGGACTAAACTTAGGAGGTACGAGCCCTAATTGGGAATATATATATATTGCAATGTGTGTACTTTACGAGCCGAGAGTTGATTACACTCTTGCGCGAGGACCCCTTAGGCGCGAGCCCGATTGGGAGTAATTGGTCAAATTGGCTTAAGGCCGGCCTTGTATGTGTTGCTGATAATTCGCTAAATTTAAAAATAGAAATTAACTACGGTTTATCTCAGAATATTACACCTAATTCAAATTTATGCTTATTTGGTGGAATCGAAATACAGTGTGTTTCTGAAAAAAAAAATTTCTTTTTCAAACGGCTACTATCATTTGATGAGTAAATATCTGATTGACTATATAGTCAAGGAAAATAAAACTCATCATCCTCAAGGCATGTCAACAACACGGATTCCCTTAAGCCTTTCTCACCATCCATCGCTATAGGCCATCACTCTTAATGAGTCCGCTAGATGGCATCCAGTGTCCCGCCATAACTGACGAATGTAAGTTTTTGCTGGTTGGCCAACACTAAGCAAGCTCATGTGTAGGAATATACAAAACGATTATGTGTTCATCATCACTTCTCCAGCATTCCTCGTTCGTCTTTCTAGGATGTTTTTTAGATGGGAAGTAAGTGACCATACAGTTCTTGTTTTGTACTTTAATACTGAAAAAAATAATAGTGAGTTACTCTGGGCTTGTAGGAAGCGTGATGACCTAGACAGGTCCATTCAGATAGCCCGAGAGAAAAAAATCGCAAGGTATCAAGTCAGGTGAGGTGAACGTGGCAAGTGGGGAGAATTTCAAAATAAAGGGATATCAAATTTTCTGAATCAGCATGTATTCGGGTTAAGAATAGGTCCGGTTTCAGTTTCTTTGTTTAATGGCATATCAATTATCTAATGTGAAAGCCAACCTTCGAGAAGAACCAAAAAAATTGTTCTATATAACCAATAGCTGGAGGTGGGTAAGAGGTTTCATACCTTGTCCGAGGGTGGGTAAGAGGTTTTATACCTTGTCCGAGGGTGGGTAAGAGGTTTCATACCTTGTCCGAGGGTGGGTAAGAGGTTTCATACCTTGTCCGAGGGTGGGTAAGAGGTTTCATACCTTGTCTGAGAGTGATTAAAATAGTCTACTTTTTTTTCTTTTTTTTTGGTGACAAAGTAAAAGTACTTGTTCTTATCTTCGTTATATGGAAACAGAAAGCATATTCTATATTAAAGAGGCACCCAATGAGACTCGAACTCACTTGTATAGGTTTACTAGTCGAGTTTGCTAACCATGACACCACCAAAGGTGCCCAATGGTAAGACAAGTATGACGCATGTATATATTCAGCTCTGAAATAAGTATTAATTTACGAAGCTCTTTGCTTCGATGTAGCACAAGGCCAAATGAATGGGGCACCCAATGAGACTCGAACTCACTTGTATAGGTTTACTAGTCGAGTTTGCTAACCATGACACCACCAAAGGTGCCCAATGGTAAGACAAGTACGACGCATGTATATATTCAGCTCTGAAATAAGTATTAATTTACGAAGCTCTTTGCTTCGATGTAGCACAAGGCCAAATGAATGGGGCACCCAATGAGACTCGAACTCACTTGTATAGGTTTACTAGGGATATCATATTTTCTGAATCAGCATGTATTCGGGTTAAGAATAGGTCCGGTTTCAGTTTCTTTGTTTAATGGCATATCAATTATTTAATGTGAAAGCCAACCTTCGAGAAGAACCAAAAAAATTGTTCTATATAACCAATAGCTGGAGGTGGGTAAGACAAGTATGACACATGTATATATTCAGCACTGAAATAAGTAAGCTATATATTATTTGGATGATGATAATGATTAATTATTCATTAAAAAAAGACGTACAATTCTGTTATAAATTGCTGGGTACGAATATTTAATTATCATGATACAAACTTCTTTACAGGAGCTAACAATTATTTAAAACAAAATCGATATATATATATATATATATATATATATATATATATATATATATATATATATATATCTTCCAGGCAGCGGTTGTTTTGATACTGCTCTATGGATGCACTACATGGACGCTAACTAAACGGCTGGAGAAGAAACTAGACGGCAATTACACAAGAATGTTGAGAACAGTATTGAACAAGTCCTGGCGACAACACCCCACGAGACACCAACTATACGGCCACTTGCCTCCCATCACGAAAACTATACAAGTTAGACGAACCAGACACGCAGAACACTGCTGGAGAAGCAAGGACGAGCTCATAAGTGATGTACTCCTATGGACCCCCACATATGGCCAAGCAAAAGCAGGACAACCAGCTCGAACTTACATACAGCAGCTATGTGAAGACACAGGATGTAACCCTGAAGACCTGCCAGAGGCGATGAATGATAGGGAGAAGTGGCGAGAGAGGGTCAGGGATATGCGTGCTGGCGGCACGACATGATAATGATGATGATGATGATGATGATATAGTAAAGGAGTCGCATCTGTTTTGGTAAATATGCGTCTTTTTATAACACAGAAAAGAGATATCATTGAGCATTCAAATTGCGAAATTTAGTTTTGATTTTTATTGATTAAGTGATATAATTCAATAATCAAAAGTCAATCAATAAGTGAAACTTTTCACTGTTTGTGGTTAAGAACAATTAAGGGGGGAACTCTTCAGTTCTTAAAACCCACCATGTTTTTCGAAAATTATTATTTTGAAATTTGTAAAAAATAATGCTTAATTTTTTGGAGAGCTCAAATATCATGAAATTTTTAAACCTAAAGGTGTCCTTTAAATATACTTTTTTAATAAAAAAGATTGTCATACGAAAGACTTTACTTTTTTAATTCTTTGCTTCTTATCTTGCTCAGTCAGCAAGTGTCCTGGATATGACAGTAAACAATCTGTTGGTGAGGTTCCAGGGACGCTGGAGCTTTCGGGAAGGTAGAGTACCCCTTCATTGCCATTGCTCCCCGGTCCACTCCGTCCCAGAATGGTAGCACCAGATAGGGCCCTATCTATGGGTAAAATAGAACTAACTGCATACTTATGCTAAATTGAAATGTTTGAATGAGAACTGTTCGACTAAACTGAATAGCTTGAAAAAGAAATGTTTTTGATAATTAAACTGTGTACTTACATTTAAACTGCGTACTTATGCTAAACTGAATTGTTTGAAATGGAACTGTTCTTAACATTGAAACTGTACTTAAACTAAACTGAATTGTTTAATATAGAACTGTTTTGACATTTAACTGTGTGTAAACAAAATCTATACTTATACGAAACTGAATTAGCTGAATTAGAACTGTTTGAATTAACTGATTTTTTTTAATATCCGTGCTGGCGGCACGACATGATGATGATGATGATGATGAATAAACTGAATAGCTTTGAATAGAAACATTTTTGACAATTAAACTGTGTACTCATGCTAAATTGAATTGTTTGAAAAAGAACTGACTATTTGCATAAAAATGGAATTGGCGTTAAATAACCTACAAAGGTTGATATACCAACCTTTTGTCTCAGCGCTCTAGATAACTTTTTTTCTCAATCCTTATGATAATATTTTTACTCAGTCCCTATGACAATTTTTTTCTCAACCGTTATGACAACATTTTTTCTTATCGATTATGACAATGTTTTTTCTCTGTATTTGTGACAACTTTTTGACTCAGTAGTTACGACAACCGTTTTCCACAAAGAAAATATAGAGCTCAGAAGAAACATATTGTTTTGAAAAAAAAAACCCCAAAAAACCAAAAAACAAAAGAGGAATTTAGAACGCCTATGATAATCAAACGATTCCATGTTCTGAAATAAAAAACAAAACAAAAATGAAACAAAAATTGTTGGGCGAACATTTGTTCTTGTCAAACTCATTGGAGTTTTCAGATTGTTCTGGTTATCCAATGCAGAAAAAATAGTTGCGTTTTAATTCACCAGCAACGAAATCCCTGGATGATTCATTCTGCGTTGGTAAAGAAATTGTTCCATTTAAAGAAAAATTGATTTTAAAGATTTTAATTTAAAAAAAAAGAATCATTAAAATTTTAGTGATATTTTTCTTTCTTTTATCGTCGTTTGATTAGAATAATCATTAAAATTATAATGATCATTCCAAAAATGGTTGTCATTTGGAGTTTCACAATTGATGTCGTTATCATAATAAAATTTGTTAGTTTTTTTCATTTAATGTCATTAATGGCTCGATTGATATTTTATTGTCATTTTTAAATAGTCGTATCCTTATTATCACTTTCCTTAATTATTTGGAAAAAAAACTTTGAGAGCTACTTTCTTTCTTTCTTTCTTTGCCTTTGCTATTTTCCGTTGTTTCCAGCAGCAACAGCAGCAGCAACAGCAGCAGCAGCAGAAGCAATTTCCAACTCTTATTCATTTTTATTCAAATTCTTGTCTTCTTTCGTCAAGCCCTTTATGTCTATTCTAAAATATTTATCATTTTTACTCCTGGCACGTTTTTCACACCAGTATTAGTTGGTGGTCTTTCACTGGAGTTTGAGATTACTATTATTATCATTATTCACTCATTAGAATTTTTACATCAGCGTCTTTTACCGGAGTTTGTGTGACAACAAGTCCCCTCAAGTCTCCAGGACTCTTCTCAGTATTCTGGCAGTAGTTTTGATTGTCTCCACTCGTCCTTTTATTTCCAAGTCCTTCAGTCCCTTTATTAATCCTTTGGTAACTGTACTAAGAGCACCATTTTCAATTGGTCACTGTCATGTTTCACTGTTTCTTTTATTCCCTAGCAAGGTCGAGATATTTATCCTTCTTTTCACCTTTTAATTTTACTTTCTGGTCAGCCGGGTAAGGAAAGATAACAATTTTGCAAGTTTTCTTTTTTTCTTGATTATTATAAGGTTTGGTCGTCTGGCTGAGATTAGGTGATCTGTTTGTATGTCAAATACCAGAGAAGTTTGTGTGTGTTATTCCCCAGGACAGATGTTGGGTTGTGCATATACCGTTTGTTAGTATGGTCAAATTTCAATTTCTTGCACAATTCCTAGTGGATAACTTTGTCCACCCAGTCGTGTCTCGTCTCATACTCCTTCTGTGCTAATTTGACACATTCGCTGATTATGTGATTGATCGTTTCGTCTCTATCACCACATAACCTACATTTGCAGTTTCGCTGTGTCTTATCTATTTTTGATTTGATATGAATGGTTTTTATAGCGTTCTTTTGTGCTGCCATTAGGAGAGATTCAGTTTCTCTCTTCAGGTTTCCCTTTCTTAGCCTCATCTATGTTTTATTGTGCGAGTTGTTGCTTATTAGTCACTTAAAACGTACAACGAATTGTTTTTCTCGTCATTTTTGTTTTCTGGTTATTGTCGTTTTGTTGGTCCACGTGTTGTCAGTATTGCTTCTGGCAGCTGTAATCAGTCTTCCTCCAGGCTTTTGTATGTAGTCTCCAAGTCTTTGTATTGATGCGTCAACGCTGTCTTCATTACTGGCAAGTTCTCTTGATCCTTCTTTTCTTGACACATATAATCTGTCAACATCATCTCTTGGATGTAATGCATTATGCATGATCATTAGTCTTCTTGTTCTCAGGTCCATTTGTTTAAGTTCCTCTCTAGTCTACTTCAGGAATGGTCCCGAATATCTTACGAGAAGGACAGCCCAGGTATTTATTCCTTTGATAAGGTTTCTTTAGTTATATATTTTTTTTTTGCGTGTAACTTTCTTGTTCTTCTGTAATATTCTTTCTTGACTTTTTCTGTTTGATGGTGTTACCATCTAATATCCCCAAGTATTTGTAGGTTTCCTTTTCTCGGAGCATTCTAATTTTGTCTTGATTGGGTATTTCCATTCCGTCCGTCAGGTGCCGTTTGCCGCTTTTCACTCCTAGCATGGCGCATTTTTCTTTGCCAAATTCCATCCCTATGTCCTTACTGTATATTCTCACTGTGTGTATTAGAGTTACCAATTTAAAAAAAAAGATTTTTGGCAAAAAGTTTGATGTCGACCATGTACATTAGGTAATTTTTCTTTTCCTTTGATTTTGTAAGTTTATATCTGGCTGTGCATTTTCTGAATATATGGTTAAGTGGTATCATCGCAATTATAAACAGTGATGGTGATAGTGCATCTTTCTCATTGGATCTTACCTTCAGCTAAGTTTTTCCCTCCTGCTGTCAATTCCACTTTCCAGGCTTTGATAGTTTTCTCGATAACGTTTATGACTTCATTTGATATTTTATACATTTTGTGACAGTTTATTATCCAGCTTTGTGAGAACATATAATATGCCTTTTTGTTATCAATCCAGGCCATAGCTAGATTTTTTCGTCTCTTCTTGCTCTCGTTGAGGACGTGCTGATCAATATAGAATAGTTCTCTTATACCTCTGGATCCTTTGCAGCATCCTTTCTGTTCCTCAGGAAACAATACTTGCCTGTTAGCTAGAAATAAATCTCTTCCCTTATTTGTGCCGTTAGTATTTTCCACATGATAGGTAGGCGGGTCATAGGTCTGTAGTTGTTTGGGGCGGTTCCTTTTCGGGGGGTCTTTTTGGATCAATGTGGTACTTACTTTGGTCATCCATTCGTATACGTGGGCTTTTTGTAAACATCTGTTCATTTCGAGTGCTAGTCTGTCATGAATGGTAGTGAATTTTGACCTAGATTCCATTTATTCCATCATGAACTGGCGTTTTCAAATTTGATATTTTTTTAGTGTTCAGCTTCTCTTGCGTCCAATTGTTGGTATGTTTTCTTGTCATCTCCCCCAACTTGTTGGTAGAATTTGTTTTTGTTGTTTTGGAATGTTCTGTTTTTTCTGTATTGTTTTATCCTTTGTCGATATCTTTTTAAGCTTCCTTCTTTCGCCTGGATTTTCTGGTTTATTTCTTCAAGTTGTATTGTTATTTTTCTTGAGTTGCTTTTTTCTTTCTGCCCCGACATGTTTCGGCATTTTTCCTTTGTTTTATCATTTTTGCCTGTTTTCGTAGCCTTCTTATCTGCATTTCCAGTCGAATTTCTCATCCAGGTTTTGATGTTTTGCTTGTGTTTTTAAGGGAAACCCTATTTCCTCACAAACTAATTTCGCTCCTATATATATTAGTTCATTTAATTCAGTTATATTTTTTGTTGGTATATATGTTAATACTTGATTTATTTTTTCCGTTTCTCTCTTGATTGTTCTCCATTTTATGTTTCTTAGTGATGGCAATGTTGTCTTTAGTCTATTTATAATTCTCTTTAAGTTTTCTAAATTTCTTTTTTGTTCTTGTGTTAGTGTTAGCTCTGTGTTGTTCGGATTTGTGGTCTTTCTATTTTCAGAAATTTGCTATTCATTTTGGTTAGTCTGTTCTTGTTTGTCAGTACTTGATGTGTCTGGTACTGTATTATCTTTTTCATTATTTCATTTCTGGATTATTTGTAGTATTTCAAGGTAAGAAAACCAAAGTTTCTTTATTATTGTCCTAACTTGGTCAGCTAGTCTTTGGCTTCTCTGAAAACTAGCGCATTCTTGCCAGATCTCTATCATTCTTTTTCTATATCTTCTTAGTGCAGTGCACGTTGGTTGTCTTCCCTAGTCCATATCTTGTGTTTGTGTCTCTGATTTGTATGGTTCCTTAGATCATCGTTTGTTTATCGGAAAAAAGAACAGCCAACATTTGCAGTAATTTTGGTATCTGTATAATTGGACCAATCAGTTAATCGCTTGAGACGCGGCTTTTTTAAAAATTCATTTTGAAATGGCAGACAATAATGTTTAAATTGGCTCGCAAATTCTTTTGGATCAAAACACAACATAATTTAGAAAATCTTTTCCTTACTGGACTGTTAAAAGTACACATTTTTAACCGAATAGAAATATAGTAGAATCAGTCCTTGTTTTATTTGATTTGGAACCCTTGTAAATCTTATAAATAAAATAAAACAACACACAGAGAAAAAGAATAAACTTCGGTATAAACTACATAATGTTCTTGTGGTATATCCTTGATTAAAAATCCAACATTATGTTCCTTCCTGAATGTATTTAATTTCAATATTGCTTGATTATTTCCTACGAGCGAAAACCTTTCTTTTGTTTACTCCTTTTTCGACAGCGATGCTCTTTCTGAGTGTACATTTCTTTCTACTCTTTCTCCAACTATGTTACACTTACATATTAGCGCATAATTATACATTTCTTATACATAGAGATATTCTCAAACAAAGATATTTTACACACAAAATTTATAATTTAGATTTAAAATAAAGCAAACTGCTATTAACTTTCTTCTTGTTAACATCAAATCAGGGTATATCAAAACTTTATTTTTACCTTTTTTTTAGAAGAAAAAGCTCTGTAACTTTTGTTGTTTATCAATAAACTTTTCACTGAAGCTGAAGATATAAGATTTATTGAATATGTTGAACTGTATATTATTTAATCGTTATTTGCCCACTTTTCTAATATATATATATATATATATATATATATATATATAATGGTTAGAGTATTTGCTAATGGCCCGGGAGACCAAGGTTCAATCCCAGGTCAAGTCCTACCAAAGACTCAAAAAATCATACATGATGCCTCCTTGATGAAAAGTTAGCATTATGAGGTACTGATCAAGGGTAAAGTGGAGCAATCTAAGGAAAGGGGTTGCGCCTCTCTCCTACACCTCGGTGTAGTAGCTATTAAAAAAAAGCTTTCGGGTTGCCCTCAACAACGGTCGGCTAACTTATACATAAATATGTGTGTGTGTGTGTGTGTGTGTGTGTAATTGAAAGAGTACTATATATATATATATATATAGAGAGAGAGAGAGAGAGAGAAAGGGAGATGGAGTGAGAGTGAAAGAGAGTAGAGCCTATAAATTATTACACGTTTATCGATTTAAAAAAAAAAAAGTTAATTTACTTCGAAACCATTGATTCCTATTATCATGTCTAGCGAAATATTATTCAATCAAAATAGATATTAATAGGTGTTTTAAAAGAAAAAAGAAACTAAACAAAGAATATAAATAAATAAAAATGATATTATTATCATTGTGTCAGAGTTATACGCAGTCATTTTGATAGAGGATTGGGCATTGTGGAGTCAATTCTTAAATAATTCTGTCTTTCATTTTGTTTATTTTTTCATTATTTAGAAAATATCTGTTAGTACGATGCTTCATTGTCAAGAAGACTCCATATTTATTGCAGCATTGTTAGTTAAATCAAGAAAAAAAGAAAAGAAAACAGTAGATTGATATTAAAGTTGTAATAATGAGTAGACTTGCTGTCTCCTTGATCCCCAGTGGTGTAAAGTAGAAGACAAGTTAACTCTTACTAAAACGTCAATAATTCTACAGGACAGTCAATGTTCTAATCACCCTTCACAATAATAATAATAATAATAATAATAATAATAAGAAGAAGAAGAAGAAGAAGAAGAAGAAGAAGAAAAGAGAATGAAACACTACAAAAGAAAATCAGAGAAGAAAAAGAAATATGAAAACAAAAAGAAAGAGTTAGAAGAAGAAGAAGAAGAAGAAGAAGAAGAAGAAGAAGAAGAAGAAGAAGAAGAAGAAGAGAATGAAGCACTACAAAAGAAAATCAGAAAAGAAGAAGAAATATGAAAAAAGGAAGAGTTAGAAGAAGAAGAAGAAGAAGAAGAAGAAGAAGAAGAAGAAGAAGAAGAAGAAGAAGAAGAATGAAGCGCTATAAAAGAAAATCAGAGAAGAAATATGAAAAGAAAAAAGAGTTAGAAGAAGAAGAAGAAGAAGAAGAAGAAGAAGAAGAAGAAGAAGAAGAAGAAGAAGAAGAAGAAGCGCTACAAAAGGAAAATCAAAGAAGAAAAAATATGAAAAGAAAAAGAAGAATTGAACAATAATAATGATTTTATTATTATTGTTATTATTTGAAGTAGTAGTAATCGTAGTAGGAAGAAGAAGAATCAAACAAAAGGAATAAGACCAAAAAGAAGAAATATCTTTCTCCTTGTGAGTTTTTCCCGCCACCGTTAGCTGGAGTCTGATGGACAACAAGTCTCTTCTTGTCTACAGGACTTTTCTTAGTATTCTGACTGATCTCAACAATGCTCTAGTCTAAATGCTTTCGATTTTTTCTCCGATTTCCAACCGTTCCAATCTCCTTTCCAATAATCTGGGGACCGTTCCAAGCGCACCGATTACAATTTTTAACATCATCACCCACATGTACTGCAGTTTTTTTTTGTTCTCAGGCAAGGTCCAAGTGTTTTTAAATCTTTCCGAATGGACAAAATTCAATCTTTTGCACAATTCCCAGTGATTACCTTTCCCAACCAGTTGAGCCTAGCCTTTTACTACTTTTGTGCAAGTTTGCTGCATTCGCGTATTATGTGATTAATTTCGTCTCATTCTTCGCATTAACCTATACGTGCAATTCTGTTGAGGATTATCGATTTTCGCTTGAATATATTTGGTCCTTATGGCGTTGTTTTGTGCTGCTATTAGAAGAGCTTCAGTTCACATCTTAAGATTTTCTTTTCGTAGCCATATCTTATCTTGTTAAAACTCGCCCCCTTGTCGCTTGAAATATCCATACAGTTGTTTTTCTAACCAATTCTATTTCTTAGTGTTTGTTGTTTTTCTATGTGTACTTATGTTGTCACTACTGTTATAGTTTGTTGTAATTAATCTTCCCTTACTATTTGTAAGCTAGTCTTTGAGATCTTATATTGATGCATGCACGCTATCTTCAATGCTGGCGAATACTCATCCCGCTTCTTTTTTTTACACATTCAGTCTGTCGGATGTAATGCCTTGTGTATAGTCATCTACTCTCTTGTCTTTTAGTCAATGTGTCTGAGTAGTTTTCTTGCCTATTGGTTTTTATAGCGTTGTTTTGTGCTGCAATTAGGAGAGATTCAGTTTCTCTCTTCCGGTTTCCCTTTCTTAGCCACGTCCATGTTTTATTGCGTGAGATGTTGCTTATTAGTCGCTTAAAACGTACAACGAATTGTTTTTCTTCCCATTTTTGTTTTCTGGTTATTGTCGTTTTGTTGGTCCACGTGTTGTCAGTATTACTTCTGGTGGCTGTAATCAGTCTTCCTCCAGGCTTTTGTATGTAGTCTCCAAGTCTTTGTATTGATGCGCCAACGCTGTCTTCATTACTGGCAAGTTCTCTTGATCCTTCTTTTCTTGATACATATAATCTGTCAACGACACCACTGGGATATAATGCA
Organism: Sepioteuthis lessoniana; assembly: GCA_963585895.1. NCBI lineage: Eukaryota > Metazoa > Mollusca > Cephalopoda > Myopsida > Loliginidae > Sepioteuthis > Sepioteuthis lessoniana. Next base: position 10,284,197 of record OY757914.1, on the reverse strand, counting down.
TTATGCATGATCATTAGTCTTCTTGTTCTCAGGTCCATTTGTTCAAGTTCCTCTCTAGTCTACTTCAGGAATGGTCTGAGTAGCTTTCTTGTCTATTTTAAGTGTGGTCTCGAATATCTTGCAGTGACCAGCTATGCCGGGAAATATCTAAACAAAATATGTGAACCTACGGTACCACTTGAAGATTTCTTTAGTTATATATTCTGGTATATTACATCGATTATAATTTTGGTATATCACAACGATTATAATTCTTGTATATTACATCGATTATAATTTTGGTATATGACATCGATAATAATTTCGGTATATTACATCAATTATAAATTTGGTATAATACATCAGTTATAATTTTGGCAGAACACCAGAGTTGATTGGCCAAATAAAGGACCATTGATTAGGACCATCGTCTGTCTATAGAGACAATAAGTGCACAGTTTGATGTCAGTGTGGGAACTGTACACAAAATTATTCACAAGGAACTGAAGATGCGGAAGATTTGCGCGAAGTTTTTCCCAAGGATGCTTAGAGAAAATTAGAAAGAAAGTCGTTGTCATGACAGCAGGGAGATGGTCGAGCTGATCAATTCAGATCCCGTCTTCTTGATGCTCTGCTGACCTGCGATGAAAGCTGGATCTACTGCTATGACCCAGAGACCAAGAGACAGAGTTCCCAGTGGAAACATGCTGGCTCTCCCAGACCCAAGAAGGCCAGACAGAGCATATCCACCCACAAACTTTTGATGATCCGTTTTTTTTGACAGCACTGGTATGATCTACATGCACTGGGTTCCCACTGGACAGACAGTCAACAAGGAATACTATGTTGAGGTTTTAAGGGAGTTCAGGAAGAGATTACGTCAGAAAAGGCCAGCACTCTTCAAATCGGGTCAGTGTCATTTCCACCAGGACAATGCACCAGTCCACAACTCCATCCTTGTCACAGACTATTTGACCAAGATGGGCATCAAGACAGTTCCACAGCCTCCCTGTCGTCCAGACCTTGCTCCCTGTGACTTTTGGTTATTCCCTCAGCCCAAGGAAAAACTTAGAGGCTGTCGTTATGAGACAATTGAGGAGATGAAAGAGGCCGTGACGAAGGTCATTGAAACGCTCACACAGGAGGACTTCCATGGGGCCTTGCAGAAGTTTTTGGAACGTTACAAGTGTATTGCAGCTGGAGGGATTACTTCGAAGAGGACTAGAGTTTCATGTGTGTACTATCAATAAAAGTGCTTATACAAAAAAAGTCTGGAAACTTATTGAAGGCTCATCGTAATTTTTGTATATTACATCGATTATAATTTTGGTATATATCATCGATTATAATTCTGGTATACTACATCGATTATAATTTTGGTATATTACATCGAAGGGAAGGAGTAACGCCCTCCCCTACACCTTGGTGTAGTGGCTATTGAAAAAGGAGCCTTCGGGTCACCCTCGACTAAGGTCACCAACTTACATCGATTATAATTTTAGTATATTACATCGATTATAATTCTGGTATACTACATAGATTATAATTTTGGTATATATCATCAATTATAATTCTGATATGCTACATCGATTATAATTTTAGTATATTACATCGATTATAATTCTGGTATATTACATCGATTATAATTTTGGTGTAATACATCGATTATACACCGGACATTGGCGTAGTGGTTAGAGCATTCGCCAATGGCCCGGGAGACCTGGATTCAATCCCAGGTCGAGTCATACCAAAGACTCAAAAAATGGTACTTGATGCATCCTTACTTAAAACTCAGCATTATAAGGTAAGGATCAAAGGTAAAGTGGGGCAATCTTGGGAAAGGAGTAGGGCTCTCCCACACACCTTTGTGTAGTAGCTATCGACAAGGGAGCCTTCTGGTCACCCTCGACTAAGGTCTACAACTCTACTCTACTACTACATCGATTATAATTTTGGTATATTACATCGATTATAATTCTCAATCTTCTTTCGCTTGCTTCTGTGAATTAACTCTTATAATCAATTGACTACCTAAGTTCTCCTCCATCAGCAGTCTGGTACAAGGTTTTGTTGTTTTTGGAAGTTTTCTCAAAGTATCATGTCTGCTGGTTTATCTCTAGAGTTTCTCTTCTTTTTCCGCTTATCTATCAGCAAGCTAAGTTCTCAGCTATCGGGAGGCTCAATCGGAGGAGGGCACAAGGTATGGGTTTCTCAATATGGTCAATCTCTGATGGCGTCTTCCCAACTATCTGATGAGCGACCAAAAACCTCAGTTAATATGCAATTCGGTTCCCTTGTTTCGCGGTGGTGGAGGCGATATAGAATTCGATGCTTTCCGCCAACTAATAAAATCAGTTTCTTATTAAATTAGAAAACGGATTATTTAGTTCCACTCCTTATATCCTACTCCAACCTACATTGATTAGCGTCTCTCTCCAAGTGAACTAGTACTACGTTCAGTTTCAACTATATCTTCTATATCGCATCCAAACCCATTCTTCCCAGGTGGCGGTTATTTAACTCAGATATTGCATAATGGAATTTGCTAACTTTTAGAAATTTTAAAATTTTCTCAAGCAAAATTTGTTTCTCTAGTCAACGCAGATTTCGTTCCTGACCTTCTGATCCTTCTTCGGAAATAACTCGTCATCAGTTTTTTGCTGACTAAACAAAACAACTCAGAACAAATGATTATATTAATTTTGATATTTGTTATTTAAAAAAAATACGCTCATGTATTTTTTCACTCATTTTGTCAAATACACAAGTCCCTTAAAAGAAAATGTACTTTAACTCTTTCTGCTTTAACGATTTTCCTCAAAAGATTCTTTCGACTCATCGGTCAAGGACGTTCCACGTCTGAATATCTTACAGAAGGGACTTCCTCGGTGTTTCGCTTAGGTTTCTGCTACAGAGCTTTGTTTTGCGAAGTTTTTTCGTTCTTCGGAGATGCTCTTTTCTTATTTTTTCTTCATCTCCGCTTATTTGATGGTATCCGCTTCCAAAATTCCCAAGTACTCGTAGTTTTCCTTTTTTTGTAAGCATTCTAATACTTTCTTGATTAGGCAGTTCTGTTCCTTCTGCTGTTTCTCTTTTCCTACCTTTAATTATGAGTATAGTACATTTTTCAATGCCAAATTCCATTCTTATATCCTAGCCGTATATTCTTGTGTGTACTTCATCCCATGGAATTGTGGTAAAATATTCAATGGCGAGACTTGCCACCAACTCAAAGTAAGGCTACTGAAACATCGAAAAGTAGTATGACGATGTAAAATCAAAAAGTCCGGTTTAGCTGCCTACGTGTTCTTATGAGATGATTTTTTATTTCTTAAAAAATTGGTTTGTTCGTTTATTCTTATCTATCAGTTTTGTTGAGCTATTTTTGCAAAAAATTACAGTCACGTAATCCGGAGGGAAAAGAAGAGACAGAACGCTTTTTGCAGAATGGCAGTCATTCCAATTTTCTTCCCTTTTCTTTTCTTCACGTATGTGCATTAGTAGTGGGTTATTTCTGATCAAAGAAGAAGAAGAAGAAGAAAAAGAAGAAAAAGAAGACGCTTGCTTTGTGGAAAAGTTGAAAAGGAAGACGTTTTCTCATCCATTTGATTTTTGAAGATAGTTTCTGTTTTCTACAGATAACATTTGTCCAAATTGTAGAACCATTCAAGTATTGTCAATGAGGCAATTTCTTCCTGAAATTTCTTCTATAATCCTAAAGAGGATCTGGTCACTGGGATACCACAATGCAAGAATGAAAATTGATGGAAAGAGGAGACTTGATAAAAATACTCTTCTAAGATTATCTTACTATAGTCGACATATACAGTAAAATGCTTTCTACTCCTTTTGCAACCTTGACAAGTCCTAATCAAGTATTACTTCTGCTTCTTTTTTTAAATTAATGATAAAATATTGCCCGTTGATCGAATTAAAATCATGTTTAAAAGTTACGTAAGATGCATAACATAAAAAGCAGAAACAAAAATTAAAAACAAACGAAATAAAACAAAACAACAACCAAACAAAAAAGCAGGAAACATTTCTCACATTGATTAGCGAATAAAAATAGCATTTTTGCTTTGGTTGTATACTTTTTTTTTCATTCTGTGGGGACCATTACTGATGTTAAAGCAGTTTTATTTCTCTATATATTCTATGGCTCGATCAGAAACGATGTAGATTGATTAGATTGTAGAAAAAAAGACCAAGAAAATAATAATAATAATTATTATAAAAAAACATTTGGGATCTCTTAAATCCAATTATTTATGATCATGACTCTAATTGTCAGCGGTTTTTTTTTTCCCGCCAGAAATATGTTCTCCGAGAATCCAACGGAGATTTACACACACCATATTTATAAACGTTCCTTGTTTCGCACTTGATAAAATGCAAGTTATCCGAAATAAAAAGAAAAAGAAGAGCTTCAGCCGCATTTACCGGATTTCAGCTGTTTTATTTATTCATTTATATAATGGTCTGCGAGTTTTTCTCATCAGCTTTAACTAGTAGAATTTCCCAGGAGTCTCCTCAGGTCTCCTCAAGTCTGTAGGACTCATCTCAGTATTCTAGCCGACACCGCTGTCTCGATTCTTCCACTGATTTTCAATTCCTCCAGTCTTTATTTCAAGTGTTTGGGGATCGTTCCAAGAGCTCCAACAATAATTGGTATCAACATCACCCTTATGGTCCACAGTTTTTTAACGTTCTCTGACAAGGTCCAAGTATTTGTTTATCTTTTTGTTTTATTTTATTTTCATTTTGTTGTCTGCCAGAACGACAAAATCCTCAAGATACTAAGTTCATTTATCACCTTACTCTTAGCGAGTTTTTTTCACCGGTGTTAGTTGATAATATTTCACTGGAGTCAGAATGAGAATAAGTCTTCTCAGGTCTCCAGGATTCTTCTCAGTATTCTGACCGATCTCAGTAAGGCTGAAATTTGGATGGTCTCGATTCGACTTCCGATTTCCAACTTTACTTGTTTTTTTTTGTAGTTCTCTAGCAAGGTCGAAATATTTATCTATCTTTTCACTTTTTTCGTTTTAACTTGGTGCTTAGCGGGAACGGAAAATCCACAAGCTTACAAGTTCTTTTATTTTACCTGCATGATGGTGGGCTTTCACTGGAATCTGACTGACAACAAGTCTCCTCAGTATTCAACCAATCATAATAATGTTGTAGTTAGGATGGTCTCTATTCTTATCTTATTACCAATTCCTCATCTTTTTTCCCAAGCATTTAGAACCGTTCCAAGTGCACCAACTACAAATGGTATCGCCGTCACTCCCACCCGCTACATTATTTTCAATTCTTTTGCCCATTTTGCAAGTTTTCAAACCAGTTGTACTTGGTGACCTTCACTTTAAGTCGATTGATGGTAAGTTTTTAAAACTTTCCAAAACTACCCTCTTAGATAATAAAAAAACAACAACATTAATATAAAAACAAAAATTTCATCAATAAAAACACAAATAAAAAAATTCTCGTTGAGCTCCAAATTGTTATAATCTGGTGGGACTCGATCCTCTGATTAGCAGTATGTGAAGGCTCTTTTCCAGATTCTTCAGGATTGTACTGAATGCTCCTACTATGACTGGTATAACTGTCACCTTTTTTTAGTTCTCAGGCAACGTCTAGATATTAATCTATTTTGTCGTTTTCTTTCAATTTAGGTCTGTTGTCTTTTGAATTAGCGAAATCCACGAGCTGACTAGTTATTTTTTGGTGAACTATAAAAATATCTTGTCTTAAAAGTTGGATATAAGACCAAACGGATCTGCCTTAAAGGATGCACATGACAAAAACTTAAACACGACAAATATGACTTGCACAGAGAGAGATACAATTGTAACATTCATAACAAGTAGTGAAATATTTCCGGATGTCAGTAAAAATAGACATGATGATATAAGTGAGCGGGAACGAAGATTCAAGAGGATATTATGCAAACGATTAAGTTTTCTATTATGTAAATTAATGATCAAAGTATAAACCTGAAACTGACCTGCAAAATCGAAAAATTCAATGCTCTTTAACGGTTATAAAAGATCAAATATAACAATTGTAAAATAGATACGTGGTGCTTTCAATAAGTTTCCAGACTTTCTTTGCACGGGCATTTAGAATTGTCGCTTCAATAGTAGAGCAGCCATGATCAAACTCAGTTACAGTACCAGTGAGTGAGTGAGAGTCAGTGTCAAAGAGAGTTTCGTCATAAACAATATCTAATCATATCTGTTTTGATTGTATGTTTCACTAGAAATAAAAACCTAGTACCGGCTGGGACTGTAGAATACATTGACTGCATCTCTGTAACCACCCCCCAACGAGTGTCCTGTATATGACACAAAACAAATCTGATGGTAGGATTCCAGTAATGCTGGAGCTTTGGGAAATGCGGAGTACTGCTTTATTGGCATCGTCCCCAGCTCCACTCTGGTCCGATGTGGTAGCACTTGATAGATTCCTATCTATCGATCAAATAGAACTAAATTGTGTGCTGATGCTAAACTGAATTCTTTGAAATAGAATTGTCTTCACATGTAAACTGCAAACTTATACTAAACTGAATTGTTAGAAATAGAACTGTTTTTACATTTAACTGTTTGTAAACAAAAAAATTGTACTTATGCTTCACTGAATTGTTTAAAATACAACAGTTTATACGGAAAAGAATCGATTTTGACATTAAATAACCTACAATCGTTATTATTATTAGTATTAAGAGGAATCGAAGTTTGGCCAGTTTTATTGCGTCCAGCCTTTCTAATTGAATATGTCTACCTGCCAGCCTACCTTGAAAATCAGCATGTGCAATCTTGGTTTTTGAATGAGATTCGAACGTCGCAAGGTAAGCTAATATATGATTGCTTTACACAACTTTTTCAAGTAAAGAAGGCATTTTTATCAGTAAGAGTTTTCGGACGATTGTCTTGGTCTTTATTGTTTTTTCACAACGTTTCGGCCGCTGTATCCTGAGGAAGGCCGGAGGAAAAAAAAATAATAAAGACGAAGACAATAGTCCGAAAACTCTTTCTGATAAAAATCATCAAGCTTCGTCACAGAAATTTAGACAACTGAAGAAGGCATATTTGCATAGAAAATTAACCTTCGAAATTCTTTTTGTTTTCTTTCGCTCGAAAACTGACTTCTACAAATGGGGAGTTGGAGATACTCAACCATCGTTGCCACTAGACGGTTCGGCTACACTTTTTTTTTTACATATGTTATAATAACTGTCTGCATAGATCTTTTTTAAAACTCTATTTAGCTGTTAATATCATCCAATTTCAGTCTTTTCAGTCATTCTTTCTTCTTTCTGTAATCCCGGCTGGTGAAATAATAATAATAATAATAATAATTATTATTATTATTATTATTATTATTATTATTCTAAGTCATTCTCCTTTTCTTCTTTTTCAACTTTTTTTCTTCTTTATTCTCAGTATTTTATCGTTTCTTTTTTCTCTTTATTTTCTTTATTCCTTGTTCCACTTTTTCTTCTCCTTTTTCTTCCTTATGTTATTTTATTTTTCCTTTTCTGATTATTATCAAATATCGCAATCTGAGATTTCCCTTTCACCCCCACTAAAAAAACAAATGCTGATAAGAAAAAAGAAAAATTGAATATATTCAGCACATTTGAAGCATGTGAAACGCAATTTTCCATTCGATTATTCGGCGTTGTCTGTAAAAATTGTCATTTCAATTTTTTTTTTTTTTAGAAAAGAACAAAAACCTGAGTTTTTAATCAATATTTTTTCCTTTTTGCCATCAGGTCACGACTGTTAATATCGGCACTCTACTTACTTTAAATGGTATAATACAAATATAATCGCTGTTCAATATTCTTCATACACATATGAGATCTTAAATTTATATATATATATATATAATATTTTTTTAGTATACAATAAATAATAATAATAATAAAACGGGATAAAACTCAAGGTTTCACGTTGGTGATCTTCGGGTAAAGCTAGATTTCATCATAAGGCCACTCGCACTTTTAGACTTTTAATACTAGCACAACTATATAGACAATAGGAAAATCTATGTCATGAGTCTATATTCTGTTTTATTTTCGAAGATATGGTAATATTGCTATGCATTTTTCCGCATAGAGCACTCAGAAGATTTTACGGGTTAAAAGGTTTATATATATATATATATATATATATACTTACACATTATATATATATATATATATATATATATAAATTGTTGTTGGTTCAAAGAGACAAAAGAAAATATTTCAAAATGAATAGGTCCAGAAATGATTTCAAATCTAGCATGAAGGTTCTTATTAGTTCATATACTTGTACGTTACACTTATTTCGGATTTTACATCGTCTTCTGGCGGTGATTTAATTGGCTGAAGACGACGTAAAGTCCAAAAAACACGTGTACTGCACAAGTACAGGATGTCTTAATATACATGGGGCCCATGTGACTGCTTATTCAGTATATGTATATATACAGGGTTTTTCAATATACATGGAACCTATGTGACTGTCCTGTGATTTCTGCTCACTCAGTATATGTATATATACACGGTGTCTCAATATACATGGAACCAATGTGTCTGTCAATAACTCTACAAATATCATGCTGTGTTATTTTTGTTTCAGATTTGAAGACAGTTTACCATAACAGCTATTAATCCTAGATAACAATGCCTTGGACAAGAGAGGAAAAATATTTTGGCTCACAGCTTATTTGGAAACAAAATCATTCAGAACTGTGCAAGTAAAATTTCGCTGGAAATTTAACTTTAACAATTATTCCCAGAAAAGCCAAATTTATCGTTGGGTACACAAAATTTAAACCAGAAGGTCAGTAAATAACCTTACCAAGGAGGCTGAAAATCCCAGATCTGGCAGGAAGTTGAGGGCAAGATGTCTTGACAATGGGAATGTGGTGAGAGATTCTGTCGGAGGGAGTCCGAAAAAGTCCCTCCGGCGACATTTCTAAGGACTTAGTCTTTCTCGTGCACTCTAGGATAAAGTCATTCAATTTCAGCCCTTGTCATCGGGTTTGACCTTTCTGAATTGATGTGATTGCTTTTTAAGACTCAGAAGACAGATGAATCGATTCAATATGAATTATCATATTAATGGGTTGCATCTATTTTGCGATACCTTGTTTAAGAGAAAAAACAAAAACATTTACATGACATTTGAAATTATTTGCGGACCTAACCGGTCGATTGGCATCATGGTTAGAGTGTTCACAAATAGTCCCTTGCTTAGCACTATCAATCTACGGTACGGATCAAAGGTAAGTGTAGGAATCCAGCGAAAGGATTTGCACCCCCTTTACATCTCAGTGTAGAAGCAATTGAAAAGGGAGCGTTCAGGTCGCCCTCGACTACGGTCGGCCAACTTACTCTCTCTCTCTCTCTCTATATATATATATATATATATATATAAATTTCTTGAGTAAAGTACAAGGTACCATTCAGTAAGATCAATATGCAATTAATATTAAATGTTCAAACATACAAAATTCATATATGTTTATATATATAAATAAATTACCTTATATGTATATATATATATATATATATATATATATATATTCCTGTATTTATGCCTTCATATGGGAAAGGCAGGAATCTCTTTTCTCCCCTAGGTATATTGGAGTAGGGCATTATGGCCTTGATAGTCAATTAGTTTGGGAGAAAGACTCCCAAAGGCAATCCTACGTCAGTTTGAACATCTTTCTCGCTACTTTTGCGATTATCACCTGTCCTATGGGGAGATGTAAATTCATACCTTTTCAAATGGAATGAGTTGAGCATTTATATTCGGATCATATATTCTTCTAGACGAGTTGCCCGATTATTTTTGCCCATATCTGAAAGGATAAAAATGGATATATTTTTTTCTTAAGGGCATTGTACGAAGTGAACGCAAATAACTTAGGTAGAATTTGAAGTCGGCAAATCGATTCCACTGTTCGTGCCTTATAAAACATTTTTTTAATCACATATAATTTATATGCACGTATATACATGAAATTCTTATACACAAAAATGCAAATATAAGATTCAAAACCCCCAGGCATACAACTTTAATTCAGACACAACCGCATACACACACACATACATACACACATATATGCATCATCATCATCATCAAGTCACTCTGTTAGCACGGATTTCTGTGACCCTTTCTCTCCATCCGTCCCTATTATCCATTGCTTCCGGCAAGTCTTCTAAACTACATCTTATGTCCGTATAGAGCTATTGTTGGTAAGTTCTTGCTGGTCGGCCAATATAGGCACGACCATGTGAAGAGGTCCATCGGAGAATATCACTCACGCGTTCTACCTTGCTTCTCTAGCAGTGTCCTGCATGACTTGTTCTTATTTGGATGGTTTTATAGATTGGGGGTAGGTGGCCGTATAACTGTTGTTTCGGGAGATGTTGCTTCCAGGATTTGACAATATAGTTCGTCACATTCTTGTGCAGTTCCCGTCTTGCGTTTTATCAGCGTCTTCGTGGTGCATCCATAGAATAATTCAGGGCAACGTTACTGTTTGCATATTTCTTACAGGCATTTGATTCCATACACAGAGGGAAGATGGAGCAAATACTTCTAGATTATGGTCGGCCCCCAAAAGCAATTAAGTTCATATTGATGCTCTGTACATACACGAAAGTCAAAGTTCGCTCACCGGATGGAGACATACACTTCTTCGACATTGTTGCTGTAGTTTTGCATGGAGATATATTAGCACATTACAGTTTATAATCTGCGAACACTACAGGGTGGAACTATAAAATTGTCGCCCTAGAAAAGACGACATGATTCCATTTCGATTTAATGAAAACCGGTTTTCTTTTTTTGTTGCAGACCATTTACCAGTTGGCCAGTTGTGTACAAATCCCAAGAGCGATAGGAGCTTTCTATCATGTCTGAAAGTGACACAATGTTCAACGAGCGAGATCGGAGATGCGCCGCTGTACAACCCATATTCTACCTATCCAAGTTATGACAACAGGACCATTGCCAGCACCCTCAAAATGCAAAGCTGGATTGCCACGAATAACAGGGACGTGCCCAGTGGGGGGTGAAAACAAAGTTTCCGGCTACGGTTATAGTCTTTGGTGTGGTTTCAAGTGAGGGCCAAATCATGCCACCTCACAGCGAAGTCGGCTTGAAAGTCAACATCAAAGTGTAACCAGATGTGCTGAAGAGAGTGGTGATCCCCTGGCGCAAACAGGTGGCCGGTGAGAGATCCTGGG
>OY757914.1:10227961-10267961 GCA_963585895.1 Sepioteuthis lessoniana | reverse complement strand
TATATAAGTGGATGAGAAGAAACAGCCTTTTGAAAAACACCTGATTAGTCAAAAGTCCTCTAATAATTTTTCAGCAGAGCAAACTGAAAAATATTACAATCTCATCTTTTGAATCTTGTCTTACCTATAGTTTCAGATGTCTTTTATGAAATCGAAAACTCAATCGTCAAACGAAACTTTTTCATGTCGAATGTATATATATATATATATATGTGTGTGTGTGTGTGTGTGTGTGTGTGTGTGTGTGTGTGTGTTTGCGTCCGTGCGCGCGTACGCGTGTCTGTCTGTCTGTTTTTTTTTATGGCTTCTGGTATTTTAAAATCTGAAATTTGCCTTATAGGATGAAGAGATTTCACACCGTCGACAAGATTAAGAATAACGTGATGTATCAGCTGATGGTGATCCCGAAAAAATTCAGTTTTGAAATAGATGAAGGGAAGGTGTGATAGATATGTAACTTCTCAACTGGAGAATTTTTCTAGGTGAGCTCAAGGCGCCATTGCCCTCGCTGTTGTTTTTTCCCCGATCCTATTAAATGGCTGTGCAGTCTTTGTATTGTGTATATCTATATTTATTACATTTACTTCACTCCACGTAAATATTGATATATAGATATTCTCAGTAAAAGCTGTTAATAAGATTACACCATGTGGTTCAACCTGAATCCAATCTTAGTACGTTCACACACACCAGATATCGATCTTTAGTATATGATTCAATCGTTCGATGATCTTCTCAATAGGCTGATGTTTCAGACAGTATCTGGTTGGATAAAACCCGAATTTAATTATATATAAAATATAACCTACTTTGAATAACAAATATCGAATTAAATTCTTTTATTTAAAACATTGAAATGTCATGGTCATAAGAGAATAAATTTTTAGTAAGTTAAAATAATAATATATATATATATATATATACATATATATATATATATATGTGTGTGTGTGTGTGTGTGTGTGTGTGTGTGTGTGTAGGATAATGTTAAACGTATATTCAAATTAAACTGTATAATAGTGATATCACAACATAAGTTCTTATCTAACATCCCCGTGACGAACAGAGTGACACACACACACACACCCACACACACACACATGTATAAAGCATGAAAAGTTAAATCCCGATTAAAAGCAGGTTTAATTATGTGACCCTTATAAAAAGGTCTTATGTAACTCTCTGTTTCACAAATATAACTCTATCATCAGACATTATTTTAGAGTTTTTTTCTTAAATTCGACTAATATTTGCAAGTTCCTTATAAACAGAGGGAAGCTTCTATCATCCTTTGAATATTATATATATATATATATATATATATATATATATATATATATATATATATATATATATATACACGCTTTCTCTTACATATATATATATATATATATATATATATATATATATATATATATATATATAAGAGAAAGCGTGTATATGTGTGTGTACGATATATATATATATATACACCCATACACGCTTTCTCTTATATATATATATATATATATATATATATATATATATATATATATATATATATATATATAAGAGAAAGCGTGTATGTGTGTGTGTGCGAGAGAGAGAGAGAGAGAGAGGGGGGGGCAAGAATGTATCTGTAAAAAGCTTATCTAACTCTTTTATCTAACTCCCGTACATTTATCAAATCAAATTCAGACTGAGTTGTGAATACAATAATATCTCAAAGCTTCAGATAGATTTTATAAGTATATAGATAGTTCCTTGTATATGATTTGTTTGTCCAATTGGGCAACATGTAATGACAAGTCTCATTATATTGACCTCGACAAAAACAAAACCAATGTCTAACCACTATGATAAACGCTTGAGAATAACGTTTGAACAATAAATCTATAGCAATGACAACATCGTTTCCTTAAGTGAATCACAAGACCTTTTACTGATCATTGAATCAATAGACAACTCCGCTAAATGGTGTAAATATTTAGATTAAAAAGAGAACGCCGTTTTCTTTATAGCCAATTTGCATTAAAAGTGTAAAACCATGCGATTCTTTTTTTACGGCTTAAAGTGGACTGAAATTTATAAGAGGTTGATATCATATATCGAGTCATCAATCAAAGAAATTTCTTCACAAAGAAAAAAAGTCAAAGCGAACATAAGTAATTATATTTCGAACTGAAATATTATTTACATCGACGCGCACGTACAGGCGTCCCTTATTTTTATGCTCGATTCTACTCAATAAAACATTGTATGTGTTTTTGAAGTACCTCATTGGGATGTAAAATTAAAGAGAACGCCATTGCTTCGCTGGGTCTGCACTGTCAATCAACAGAAAAAGGCTGGGAATTAAGACATAGAAGGAAAAAATAGAATGTAAAAAGTAATAAAAATTAGACAATAAAAAATTCAGATGCGGACCTCTTCCAAAAGCTCTTTTTTTTACTTTTCTTTTGTTTTTACTGTTTATTTTTCCTGTAAAAATTATTCGGGCTTGTATAAAACAGTCGAATAAAAGCATGTATAAAACATAACGAAATTTTGTGTCTAGTACTACTTCATGGAAGTTGGATTCAACCCAGCCCCAACTTCACAACCCCCCCAAATAAAACGAAATAGTCTTTATATTTACACAGATGAATAAATATTAAAGGATTCGAACAAGTAAGTTAAGAAATAGTTACATTTGTTATATAATTAGGGAATGATTTTTTTTTATATTAATCATTTTTCGTTAATTATATTTTATCATTCAGTTTGGTTGAGCTTTGAACTATTCGGCTCTTAGTTCAGGTGCATAGCATTAGGTAACGTTTTGCGATCGCGCTCAAAGGACATGACAATCACAATTGTCATAATAAATCCCAGATAGAAAATAGGGCTGGGGTGTGAATGACGTCATGTCCGGAAGAGATGGGCTGAGAATTTGAAGTTTTTGAAAAACACGGCAGTTGTGAGTTGACTTTGGACGATGGAGGCTGACAGTTGAAGTTGGAGTTCCGACCATGGTGTTTAAAAGTGGAGTTCCGACCATGGTGTTTAAAAGTGGAGTTCCGACCATGGTATTTAAAAGTGGAGTTCCGACCATGGTGTTTAAAAGTGGAGTTCCGACCATGGTGTTGAGAAGTTGGGGTCCGACAATGATGTTGAGAAATTGAGATTGGACCACAAGATGTGCCGAGTGTTGTTAACATAGTATGATTACGAAAGACTTTCAAGAATTTTCACTCTCCTCGTGTCGAAGAACCGAAGTCAGAAGTTCATAAATGCGTTTTTACCTGAACAACAGCGTCGCTTGTGTATTAGAGCCCGCTTTTGTATTTGTATTGTGTCGTTTGCATATGTATACGCGTAGAGTACAACACATTTATTCAGAGAAACAGATTGAAAAACATTGGCATATATAGGAAATATACTCTGAAATTAGCAGACCAGTTCCCATACCTAGGTAGCAATATCTTATCTACTGAAAGTGATGTCAACGTACACGTAGGTAAAGCATGGACTGTAATTGGGACGACGATGATATTAAGGACATCTAATAACTCTGATTGGATAAAATGGGAAATCTTCAAAGTTGTGACCGTGTTAGTACAATTGTATAGTCACAGCATTTGGGCTTTAACGAAACAGAAAGATGGTGCGTGCCGTTTTTAACAAATCCTGTACGGCCACTTACCTCCGATTCCACAGATGATCCAAATAATACGGTCCAATGATGCTGGTCATAGCAGGTGAAGAAAGGGCAACTCATAAACGATGTTCTTCTATGGACTCTTACGCATGGACACACCAGAATTTCATCCATTAGTTTAGTGTGGACATCGGATACCGTTTAGAAGGTTTACCTAAAGTGATAGGTGAGAGGAACGGATGGCAAGAAAGATTCATGGAAATTCGTGCTGTCAACACAACTTAATAATAAAGATGATGATAACATAAGAAAAATTCTCTCGTACATTAATGATTTGTAAAACTTTCGATCACAGGCTAATGTAGTATATATATATATATATATACTAGCTGTCAAAAGTATTTGGCCACCCTTAAAAAAATTTCATCTCTCATCCTAAAAGTGGTATTTTTTAATGAAACAAGTTGATTAGTATAATGGTTTATCTATTATACTAAATACAAGTCTTCCTTCAACTGATGTCTTGGCCAGTGCAATCAGCGGACTTAAATCTCATTAAACTGGTGTGGGATGAACTTGACCGAAAAGTCAGAGCTCAACAACCCACAAGTGTAGCTCACCTCTGGGAACTCTTGCAGGAATTTTGGGTAGAACTATCTTCAGTCTCTGTCTACTTCCAGTCTTTGGTAGAAAGAATGCCGAGATTCTGTGAAGCAGTGATAGCGGCCAAATGGGGTCGTTTTGATGAATCAAAAGTTTAAGAAATCTTTCGTGTTTTTTTGTTGTTGTTTAATTTGTATTCAATATAGCTCAGTAAGATTTGTATTTAATATAATAGAAAAAAAACATTTTGGTGTTTTACTTGTTTCATTAAAAATAACACCTTTAGGATGAGAAATAAAAAATTTTGAAGGTAACCAAATACTTTTCATTGGTAATATATATATATATATATATATTGTCATCCACAGACAGACTGTTTCGTTGTATCGCAACTCTTCAGTGTGGCTAAACACATAGGACGCTTAAAGCTGGGACCGAAACCCGCCCAACTTTACGTTAGACTTAGTATCAGACCGCTAGGCCAACAAGCGTACCACGTCGGCTAAGGGAATTATAAGGTATTATGTTGCAACAGCAACAGCAGCGTTCGTTTGTTTACATTTTATACCTCAATTCGTTCGAAGAGCTTTGCATTATGCAAGAGGCAACGGAAAATTCCTTCGCCAGAGTGCTCAACCCCCATGGGGGAGCGTATATATTATCATCCTTCGAGATACTGTTTCGTTGTATCATAACTTTATATTTGTAAAGAAAGTGTGGTCAATGTGGGTGATATACCACGTGTACATTTAGGTTTGGATAGCGTTGACATAGAACTAACGTCGCTTGTTGCCTATTCGATCATCAGTTCAAACGGCTACCAAGAAGTGAGTATCCCATAATTATTGGTATGTGAGGCATTTTGGGACCGATGATTTTCTGGTTGTATTAATTTTAGGATTTGTTAATTCATTTACTTTATCATGGTCAGTTTGATAATTTCTCGTATTTTTATTGATACAATTATTCTTTTATCTCTTAAGAGTTTTTCTCACCAACTGGTGGACCTATGTGGCTGCAATTCTCTTCAGGTCTCTAGCACTCTTCTCAGTATTCTAGCCGATCTTAGCAATTCTGTAGTCTGGATGGTTTCGATTCTTCCTCTGATCTCCAAATCTTCCAGTTTTCCCTCCAAGTCTTTGGGAACCGTCCAAGAGCACCAACAACGTCACCTGCATGTTCTACAGCTTTTTTGTTCTCCGGCAAGGTTTAAGTATTTGTCAATTTAATATTTTCGCTTTCTTGGGGTTTTACTCTGTGATCCACCGTCACTGAAAAATCCGCTAAACGATAAGTTCTTTTTTCCTTGTCAATGCACACTTGGTCTGGTTTTCTGATCGAGGTAAGGGGATCCGTCAGTATATCAAAATCCCAAAGAATTTTATGCTTTTCATTCTCAACGATGGATCCTGGTTTGAGCATATATTATTTGGTAGTATGGTTAAATTTAAATCTCTGGCAAAATTCCCTGGGGATCCCTTTTCTGATTCAGTCGGGCCTAGTCTTATACTTTTTTTTGCGCTAGTCTGCGGTATTCGTTTTGTGATTTACTGTTTCACCTCTTTCTCTACATAACCTTCACTGGCTATTTTGTAGGCTATTATTGATTTTCAATTTAATATAAATGGTCCTTATGGCGTTATTTTGTGCTGCTATTAGAAGAGCTTCAGTTTCTTTCTTAAGGTTTCCCTTTCGTTGCCAAATCCCAGTCTTCTAATTTGCAAAACCTAGATATCGCTCTCTTTCTCTCTCCTTCTCTGCCTGTCTGTCTCTCTCTTTCTCTCTCTCTCTATATATATATGTAATGTAATGTTTACCGTCGTAGGGAATGGACACAGGCTCGCTAGTTTAAATCATGGATGAGTCTCTTTGCATTTCACATAGCGCTAATATCCCTCGGAAGGCATGCATCTATTCTCTAGCTATAAGTAAGTAGTAGGGCAGCAGACAGGGTTCTTTAGCTTTGGTTAGTCAATGAGAAGGAAAACTTTGAATCCAAACCTGTTAAACTCCGCTTTAAGACCTTGTGTCGCATCCTGTTCGTGCGGATGGGATTGAATATATACATATATATATAGAGAGAGAGAGATAGATAGATAACAAGGAATTTTTACGCTATGTTTCCAAATTAGAAATAAACGTTTAGTAAATTAATATTATGGTTGGTTGGTTTCTTTGTTTAATGGCATATCAACTCTTTTTAGGTTATTTAGAAGAACAGTATGGGCCAAATGAAGTAGTGGTACTATTTAACCCATAGCTGGGAGGATAAGGGGGTTCATACCTTTCCCTAGGGTTTTTGCCCGAAAGTGAACGTAAACTGCCCGAAAGTGAACGCGACTGGAGTACGAACTCTCGTACTACGATTCCGCAGTCCATCGCTTTAACCATTACACCACGAGGACACAACCTAAATTAATATTAGTATTAATGTATATATATATATATATATATATATTAGACTACATGGATTATATTATTTGATCTTAATTATGCACAATAAATTCAACGAAATTAGGGATTAATCTTTATTTTTATTTGTACTTTATTCAATTGGGTCTCAAGCCACAACAAATATTTTTCAGTATTTACGGCTTTTTAAAGAACATCAGCGATATTTCAAATTTTAGGTAACTGTATTTAAAAAATAGAGGAATGTATAAAGACTATATTTGATAATCATAATGATATTTCCACCATTAAAAATTTTTTTTCTTATCAAAAAATTAAATTTAAAAAAATTCTCTTCTCGCCGGAAGTAATGTAAACCTGTTTGCATCACATGTAAAAACATAACTGCATTTTATTTCCATCTGAAGAGGATCATTTTATAGACCTGAAATAAATTTATAATGGAACAACAATATCGAATTTTTTTCCGTTAATTGAGTACTCTGGTGAAGGAATTTATGGCTGCCACTCGCATAATGCAAAGCTCTTCAAACGAATTGAGCACTCTGGTATCCGGTAAAGTATAAATGTAAACAAACGAAAGCTACTACTTCACGCCTTATAATTCCCGAGCTGACGTTGTTCGCTTGTTGGCTGAGCGGTATGAGACTAAGTCTTGCGTAAAGTTGTGCGGGTTTCGATCCCAACTTCAAGCGTCCTATGTGTCTAGCCACACTGAGGAGTTGTGATGCAACGAAACAGTCTGTCTGTGGATGACAATAATATATATATATATATATATATATATATATATATATATATCCACAATAAGTCATGCCGATAACACAGAGTTCTCTGACTCTTTCAAGCCATCCGTCCCTGTCATCCATCACTCTTAGCTGGTCCTCCAGACGGCATCCAGTGTAGATACAGAGCTGGTATGACCTCGTACTGCAGTACATAAGAGAAAATCACTTATGAATTCTTCCATACTTCGCCATCAGTCTTCAGTTGTCTTATTTATCTGATTTGATTAGTTTATGAGATGGGTGGTAAGTTGCCGTGCCATTGCTTTTATGTGAGGTGTTGCTTCCATTATTTGTTCAAAACTGCGCGTACCATTTTTGCATAGTTACCAACTCGCTTTTTTCTTTATGCGTTTCTTAAGAGTCTAGGTGGCGCTTCCATTCAGTACTACTGACATCGTCACAGTTTGAAAATCCCGTTTTATCAGAGAAATCAGATTTTTATATGAACAATAACTTGTCCATAGTGGTCCACGAGTTTACTAGGTGCATGTTGAGATTGCTTTCAGTAGATGTATTGCTGCCGAGGTATGTGAATTGGTCTGCTAATTTTAGAGACTTGCCACATAATTTGGAGATAGTTCCTTCTTGTTTGATACACTTGAAGTTTTATTTGAATTCACGTGGATGTTGATGCTTCCAACTGCTTATTACTGGCTATGCAGTAAAAAATTCGGTTCTAGCGGGTGTATTCTGTGCCTGTCATAGTTTCTGCGCGATATCTTCTGTTTCTTGTTGTTTATTAAATGTGAAACAACTTTTTATTAGATTTATTGACGCTCTTAGAACGTAATGTTGTCTGATTATAAATATGAGTCTCATGTATTTCCTTGCTAGACTCCATTAGGCGAGCGAACGATTACGTTTTTGTTTTTGTAAAGCATTATTAGACCGTTATCAGCTTCTTTGGGAAGACCATATCCAATTAGTAGTTGCTACATCGTTCCTCCGTGTATGCAATCAAAGGCCGAAGCGAAATCTATGAACAGTAGTGTTGCCTCGAGAGTTTTCCCGTACTCCTTCGATGATTTGACAGAGCGTCGTAGTTGATCGATTTCTCCAAAAGCTGTTCTCATTTTTCCAAAGATCGGTTCTGCCTTCTCAATCGTGTGTATATATATATATATATATATATATATATGAAATACAATCAACTACAAGCTTCCCAGGTAAACCACTTGCCCATCGGCTGGGCCTGTAGAATATATCAACTGCTTCTCTACAGAGGGGTAAGACATACCCAATGGGTGTGCTGGATATGACACTAAACAAATTGATGATTAGGTTCCAGTAATGCTGGAGCTTTGGGGAATGCGGAATATTCCTTTACGGCTATCGCTCCTGGGTCAACTCAGACCCGGAGAGGTAGCATATGATAGGGTCCTATCTAAGAGGCAAATTGAATTAAACTGTGTTGCTTGAGATGAGACTGTTTTTTGCATTTAAACTGTATATTTATGCTAAACAGAAATATTTTAAAAAAGAACTGTTTTGACATTTAAACTTCGTACTTATCATAAACTTAATTGCTTGAAATAAAACTTTTGACATTTAAACTTCTTACTTGGGCTAAACTGAATTATTCGAAATAAAACTGTTTTTAGATTTAACTCTATGTATTGCCCAGTCAGCTGTGGCTGTAGAAAACATCGACAGCTTCTCTGTAGAGGAGTAAGACATACTAAAATTAATTGTTTGAAATAGAACTGTTTCTATGTATAAAGCTGGATTTGGCATTAAATAAACTACAATGGTTGATATGCCATAAAACCAAACCAAACTAGGTAAAGTTCAAAGTAACTAGGAAAGACTAGTTAGTGTTGAGAAAAGCAACGTAATCATTACAGTCTCGCCAAGAAATGATATGCTCCAATGATACATGGGAAGAATCACTATGTCCGAAAAATTTCGCGGTCTTTACTCTCATGTCCATCCTCAGCCAGAGTGATGGTACTGTTAAGGTTTTATTCTATCGGTTAATTAGTTCAGTTTGAAAATTATTAGTATTAAAGTGGAATTCATGAGGCCTATAAATGTGTACAATTTTTTCATATTAAAAATCGTTACTTGACGCTATAATTATTTACAAAGGATTTATTATTATTATTATTATTATTATTATTATTATTATTATTTACTCCTTTAGAGTTTTTTACATCAGTGTTAGCTGATGGTTTTTCACTGGAGTTTGAGTGACAGCAAGTCTCCTCAAGTCTACAGGATTCGTCTCAGGACCTGGCCGTTCTTAGCAATGCTGTCGTTTGGATAGTCTCTACCCGTCCGCCAACTTCCAAGTCCTCCAGGCCTTTTTATAATCCTTTAGTTATTGTGTCTAACGCACCAATCACAATTGGCACAATCGTTACTTTCATGTTCCACAGCTTTTTCAATTCTCTAGAAAGGTCGAGGTACTTATCCTTCTTTTCACATTCCTTCAGATTTATTTTGTGGTCCGCCGGGACAGCTAAGTCGACAATTTTGCATGTTCTCTTTTTTTTTGTTGATTATTTAAAAGTCTGGTCTTCTGGCCGGGATTAGGTGATCCGTTTGTATATCAAAGTCTCATAGGAGTTTATGTATGTCATTTTCAAGGACAGGTGCTGGGTTGTGCATATACCATTTGTTAGTATGGACAAATTTCAATTTCTTGCAAATCTTCCCTTGGATCACCTTTCCCACCAAGTCGTGTCTCGCCTTATACTCCTTCTGTGCTAATTTGCTGCATTCGCTTATTATGTGATTGATGGTTTCGTCTCTGTCACCGCATAGCCTACATTTATTGTTTTATTGCGTCTTATCTATTCTCGCTTTGATATGATTGGTCGTTATGGCGTTGTCCTGCGCTGCTATTAGGAGAGATTCCGTTTCTCTCTTAAGGTTTCCTTTTCTTAGCCAGGTCCAGGTTTTCTTGTGAGAGATCGTGTTTATTAGTCGTTTAAAGCGGACAGAGTTGTTTTTTCTCCCTTTTTTGTTTCCTAGTTGTTCTATTGTCTATCGTGTTATCCGTATCGTTTCTGATGGCTGCAATTAGTCCTCGTTCGTGTTTTTCTATGTAGTCTTCGAGCAGTTGTATCGATGTGTCAACGCTGTCTTCGATGCTGGCAAGTCCTCTTCCTCCCTCTTTTCTAGATACATACAGTCTGTCAACGTCGTCTCTGGGATGTAATGCCTTATGCATGGTCATTAGTTTTCTTTGTTCTTTGATCCACTTCAGAAAGGGTCCCGAATATCTAACGAGGGGCACAGTCCAAGTATTTATTCCTTCGATGAGGTTTCTGCTGGAGAGTTTTGTCTCGAGTAGCTTTCTAGTTCTCCTGGGATATTTTTTAAATCTTGTCTTTCATTTCGACTTGTTTGATGGTGTCAGCCCTCAAGTTACCCAAGTATTTGTAGGTTTCATTTTCTCCGTTCTAATCTTGTCGTGATTTGGTAGTTCCATTCCGTCAGTCCTATGTCGTTTGCCACTTTTCATGACGAGCAGGGCACATTTTTCTATGCTAAATTCCATTCCTATGTCCTGACTGTATATTCTAACGGTGTGTATGAGAGTATCCAGTTCTTTTTCATTTTTTGCAAATAGTTTAATGTCATCCATGTAGATTAGGTGATTGATCTTCTCTTGCGATCTGCTAAGTTTGTATCCGGCTATGCATTTCCTGGGTATGTGGTTAAGTGGCATAATGGCTATTATGAAAAGTAAGGGTGATTGTGCTATTATTATTATTATTATTATTATTGCTTAGTGACAGCAAGTCTCTTCGGGTTGCCACGACTCTTCTTAGTATTCTAGCCGATATCAACTATGCTGTTGTCTGAATGTGTTGTATACTCACATAATAAATATGCTTATATACACATATATATGCGGAATACATATCGACGCAATGAATAAAGGCGAGCGAAGACTTCTTTAGAAAAATATGTACCTCTCACCTTATTGTAAGGGTTCGAAAAGGGTTACTCAGGGTTTTAGAGTGAGAGGGAGTTGGAGACTGAACAAAGACTGCAACATATGGACCTCACCAGCCCCTCCGGACATAGCCATGTGTCGTTCTCGTTCTCCTGATGCTCAACCGGAGGCCCGGGAGCTCACTCTGCTGGCTTTCTCTACTGCATCTTATCACTAACTGGTCTGGTCCCCAAACTCCATCGGGGGTCCCGAGGGCCCCTTTGGACGGGTGTGGCTTTCCCTACCACATCTCGTCTCTAACTCATCTGATCTCCAACTCGTCTGATCTCCAACTCGTCTGATTTCCTGTCGTCACCGAGTTATATAATAGTTCAATCGCCCACACAATCGACCACTCAATCTTTGGAATGGCATGTTTGATCGTCATCAAGCGGAAATAACTGTCATGCAGTTCAGAGGTCACTCTCTTCCGGTGCATCAGTCTATGAGTGTATCATGGGCTTTTACCTTGTCCCATTTGGTCAGCCAAATCCGCCTACGCGATTTCTTTCGATTACAGGCAATTGGAATGTGTCACTTCCTTCCGGTGCATCACTTTGGAATGGCATGTTTGGCCGGTCGAAGGTCAATACACAACAAATGGTCTCTAATTTTTCGATGACTTCCACTCTTTCAATCCCTTTTTTAAGCTCTTAAGGACCGTTCTTAGTGCTCCAAATAATATTGGTACCACCGTCACTCGCATGTTCCACTGTAATTTTTAGTTCTCTTGTAACGTCTTCATCATCATGATGTCACGCTGCCATGACGGATCTCGCTACCCGTCTCAATTGTCCATCGCTTCCGGGAGGTCTTCAAAGCTATGTCCTGTATCGGCACGGAGCTGTTGTATATAGGTTTTTGCTGCCTTTGCTCGTTCATGTGAAGGGATCCACAGGAGTATGTCGCTTACGAGTTCGTCCTTACTTTTCCAGCAGTGGTCTGCATCCGCTTACTTGTAAAGTTCTAGTATTTGTTTATTTTTTCGATTTCTTCCACTTTCGCTCTGTGGTCCGTAGAAACGGCAAAATCTTCTAGATAACGAGTTCTTTTTTTTTCTTACCTAGCACTAGGTCTGGTCTTCTAGCTGGAGTTCGGTGATTCGTTTGTTTCTTAAAATTCCAGAGAATTTTGTACGTTTTATATTTTTTGGGAAAGGACTTGTATATATACCCTTTATTAGTATTGTCAAATTTTAATCTCTCGCACAGTCCCCAGTAGATAACCTTTCCTAACCAGTCACCTCTCGTCATGTACTCTATTTGATTTAGTTGGTTTATTTTGCTTACTATGGGATTAATGGTTTCATCTCTTTCTCCGCTTAATCTACATTTACTATTCTGCTGCGTTCTATCGTTTTTCGCTTTAACATAGTTAGTCCTTATGGCGTTGTTTTGTGCTGCAATTAAAAGAGATTCAATTTCCCCTTTGATATTTCCCTTTCATAGCCATGTCCACATCTCTTGTGCAATCAGACCAGTTTGTCGCTTCGGATATCAATACCGTTGTTTTTCCTCGCATTTCTACTTCCCCGTTTTTATTATTTTTCCATCTGTACTTATGTTATTATTGACTAAGCTTTTTTATTAGATGTTAAGCGAAGCCACATGAATGGGGCACCCAGTGAGACTCAAACTCACTTGCAAAGTTTTGCTAGCTTAGCATGCTAACCATTACATCACTTGAGGCACCCTATATTTACTTATGTTGCCACTGATGCAAATAGCTGCTGTAATCAAACTTTCTTTGAACTTTTTTACATTGTTTTGAGCACTTGTATTGATGCCTCTGCACAATCCTCAATGCGAGCGAGTCCTATTCCTCCGTTTTTTCTTGACACATGCAGTCTGCCAATGTCATTTTTCGGATATGATTTCTGGGGTATATTCATCAATTTCCTTGTCCTTTGCCCTGTTTATATGAGTTCCATCCTTGTCCATTTTAAGAGGGGAAAGGTGTTTACCCCTTTGATTAGATTTCTGCTGGAGAACTTAGTGTCAAGGAGCTTTCTCGTTCTTCTAAAGTATTCTTTTCTATTTTTTCTTTCAACTCCGCTTGTTTGATGGTGTCCACTTCCAATATGACCAACTATTTGTAGTTTTCTTAATCTTCTATAATTTTAATTCTTTCTTGATTTTTTTCTAGTATTCCTTCTGCTGATTGTCTTTTCACACTTTTCATTATCAGGATGGTACATTTTCAATGCCATATTCCATTCCTATATCCTGGCTGTATATCCTTATTGTTTGTATCAGATTTTCAACTAAAAAACATATGCAAATGCCTTTATGTTATTCTTACTATTTGGTCAATTTTTTGCTTCATGTGCATTTTCTAAATATGTCATCATCATCATCTTGTCGCACCACCAACATGAATATCCCTGACCCCTTTAGCCACTCTTCCCTTTTGTTCATCGCTTCTGGCAGGTCCTCAGGGCTACATCCTGTATCCTCACAGAGCTGCTGTATGTAGGTCCGAGCTGGTCTCCCTGCCTTTGCCTGGCCATGTGAGGGGGTTCATACGAGAATATCACTTATGAGCTCGTCCCCGCTTCTCCAGCAATGTCCTGCATGTCTGGTCCGTCTAACTTTGATAGTTTTCGTGATGGGAGGTTGGTGGCTGTACAGCTGCTACTCTGTGGGGTGTTGCCTCCAAGACTTGTTCAATATTGCTGGCAGCATTCTTGTGTAGTTGTTGTCAAGCTTTTTCTCTATACGTTTAGTCAGCGTCGATGTAGTGCATCCATATAGCAGTATCGACACGACCGTTGCTTGGAAGAAACAGCGTTTCATTTTATCAGTCAGGTCTGACCTAAATATGTAATTGAGTGATATTATTGATATAACGAATAACAATGGCAAATGCGAATCTCCTTAGTAGATACCTCCTTCGAGTTTTATCTCAGCTTGGGTTTGACCTTCTGCTATCAATTCCACGCTTTTAAGTTTTCCAAGGCATTTATGACGAAGTTTATGTGTTATTTATTCATTTAAAATTAATGAATGACAGTAACACTAGGTTATAAAAATATTTCTCTTTATTACTCTTTAGGGTTGAAACTCTCTAATGTGATAGAAACAGTGATTCGAGGATAGACGGAGAACTGCTATAGTGACCCTTTTTTCTTAGCCATGCTGTGCCATATTCAGAGCCCCTCTTAGCAATTCTTCTGCTTTTCGGCTGGTGGGGCGCTATGGGTCACTGCCTCTAACCCCTCTGGGCACTCGCTGGTCGTGACTCTTATGACTCACTGTGTCTGTGACCTCCCGTCTGACGTTGGTGCACGTGTATATATAATTTCCCAACCCATCTAAATTCCGGTTGTCAACCCACACGACCTCCTTCCGGCCGTCAACCCGGGTGAGCTGCTTACATCCACTCATCACTGTACTCCTATTTACACAACTAGAACATGACGGCTCTGTCAAAGGTCAATATGCAACGTATGATTTTTTCGGATGTTTTGAAACTATATAATTGCTTGCAAAAATGACTGACTTCGGCATTAAATAAACCAAAAAAAATTGAAACACAGTAAAACCTGACAACAAACTAGCTAATCAACAAACTTTAGTACACAGATGTTTTTGTCAAATTGTGGTGAATAACGTTTGACTATTTTACCGAGTTCTTGTCGACATATTGTTTATATATGCGATGAAAATATGTTTCCGTGATATCCCGCTGTTTTAAATGTGCCTTTTTGAGAGTTTTCTTTGAAAACATATGAGGTGAAAGTTTATATGGCACCGGAGATTAGGCATTTACTTGAAAAATGCTTCTGAGTGAAATCATCCGGAGGTTGCAGGTTCAATCCTAACTAAAGGTAAGAATATCAAGGAATACTTACTATAGCTTATCACTTGAACAGGGTCATGTTTAACAGAATTGGAACGATCTACCCCCTTGGATTAAATGAAGGGTTAAGTTCGGGTTCTGCATTAGCTCTCAAGTTCGACATGAAATACTCGAAGAAAGCCGAAGGACATATTGGTCAAAATGTTGTGATTATAATTATGAAGAGGAAGCCAATAGTCTAAATATTTTAAGTGATAAAATTATCAACCTTCATCTTCGAAATTAAGACAAATTAGATGAAATGTTCTCATTATATAACATATTTTCTTAACTATTATTTCTATCATTTTTTCATTTACGTACTTTTTTGATCGATACCTTCTTCAGTCTTCCTAAAGTTTGCATTGCATTCGGCAGTCACTACATTTAAGACATCTAATTAAGAAAAAAGAGAGAATTTATTAAAGCCAAAATGAACATTGAATATCTAACAGTCTAAGATGAGGGCAACACAGAATTCAACTCTCCGCAAGGTGAAGTTCCATCAATAGAAAAGTCTTTGAGAGTGAATTATGAAGATAAAACAGGGTTTGTGTCCCTAAGGTAGTCTGATGTTGTTTTACAACTTATTCTTACAACTTCTGAGACAACATTGGTGCCAAATTGTATTGACCTCTGCTCTTCCATTGGATAACGTCTGTGTCATGAAGGGAGAAGATTGACTTCAATGGAATCTTTCTCAGACATCTACCCTGGAAACAAAGTCTTTCCAGGCACAGACCCATTTTCTCCTGAGACTTAAGGATACTGCGAAAAACAAATATTCAATCCATCCTTTAATTGTCTGTAGAAATGTTCGCTCGGGCTGCCATCGATTTGTCTCTTTAATTAATCATTTTCTTCCCATCGTGAAAAGTAAATTTGTTTTGGCAGGAAACGAGAGAATTTTCCCAGAAATATTCCATCGTTTTAAAATTGCCAACATTTGACATTTTTCTGAAAATTTGAGATGCATTGCCATCAAAATTCCGCATATTTCAATATCCCGTATATTTCAATATTTCGCATATTTCATCATTCCATATATTTCAATATTTCACATATTTCAATATCCCATATATTTCAATATTTCCCATATTTCA
This sequence comes from Sepioteuthis lessoniana, assembly GCA_963585895.1. Lineage (NCBI taxonomy): Eukaryota > Metazoa > Mollusca > Cephalopoda > Myopsida > Loliginidae > Sepioteuthis > Sepioteuthis lessoniana. The sequence goes on along the minus strand of OY757914.1, from coordinate 10,251,650 downwards.
ATATCGCGTATGTTTTAATATTTCACATCCGTGCTAGCGGCACGACATGATGATGATGACGATGATGTATGTTTCAATATTTTACATATTTCAATATACGATATATTTCAATATTTCACATATTTCAATATCCCGTATATTTCAATATTTCGCATATTTCCTGGCCCCCTACGTGTGTTAGTTGTTTAGTTTTTGACCATATTGATAAATGGTATCAGAGTTCCCGTGGTGTATCATCTAAAGTGAGGGACTGCAGGTTCGAAATTAGAAAATTCAAACTCCAGTCGTCATATTACATTCACTTGGGAAAGGAATGAACTTTCTTGTCCTCCCAGCCCTGAGGTGAATAGTATCACTGTTGTTCTTCTACAAAGGTGGATTTGGTATTAAATAACCCATAAAGGTTGATATGCCATTGAAAAAAAAACCCAAGCCAAACCAAAACAGAATCTTTTAAAGAAAATATAAGCCATGAAATTATCTGGGACGTTGAGATACAAAACGATTCCAGTCAGAATACCAGACCTAATGTTAAATAACAAGAAAAAAAATCTTTTCAGCTGGCAAATTTTGTTGTTTCAGCGTACGTCAAAGCCAAAATGAAAGAGGACGAAAAGATAGATAAAGACTTTGATTTTGCTAGATTACCTAAAAAGCTTTGGAAAATGAGAGTAACAGTGATAGCTGATGTAATTGATCTGTTTGGAACTGTCTTCAAAGACTTTTAAAGGAAACTGGAGGAATTAGAAATTTGAGTAAGAATCGAAACCATTCAAACTAAAACATTGTTAAGAACGGCTAAAATACTTTGTAGAGTGCTAGAGACTTGAGGAAAATTGCAATACTTAGACTTCAACAAAAGAATGCCTTTTAAAAATGGTGTGAAAAACTCGCAATCAATATAATAATAGCAACAACAGAGTCTATCTAAACTACAGCATTACAACGATAGGCCAGAATACTGAGAAGAGTCCTGGAGACTCGGGGAGACTTGCTGTTTCTCAGGATACTGTGAAAGACCATTACCTAATAACACTGATGTTGAATACTCACAAATAATAATAATAATAATAATGATAATATTTCAAAGAGATTCGCTATCACCGTTACTATTCATAATTGCCATGAGGCCACTTAACCACATACTCACAAAATACACAGCCGGATCCAAACGAACTAAATCGCGGGTAAAGATCAATCACCTAATGCACACGGATGGCATCAAACTGTTCGCAAAAAAAATGGAAACTCTAATAAACTCAGTTAGAATATAGAGTCAGGACATAGGGATGGAATTTGGCATAGAAAAATGTGCCATGCTAGTAATGAAAAGCAGCAAACAACACCTGACGGACGGAAAGGAACTGCCAAGTCAAGACAAGATTAGAACGCTCGGAGAAAAGGAAGCATACATTAATTAGGCATCTTGGAGGCTGACACAATCAAACAAGTGGAGATGAAAGGAAGAATTAAGAAAGAATATCTCAGGAGAACCAGAAAGCTACTCAAGACAAAACTATTTAGCAGAAACCTTATCAAAGGAATAAATACCTAGGCTCTACCCTCGCTAAATATTCGTGACCCTTTTTAAAGTGGACCAGAGAAGAACTTAAGCAAATAGACCAAAGAACAAGAAAACTAATGACCATGCATAAGGCATTACATCCCAAAGATGACGTTGACAGACTATGCGTATCAAGAAGGGAGGGAGGAAGAGGACTTACAAGCATTGAAAACAGCATAGACGCATCGATACGACAACGCGAGGACCACATAGAAAAGCACGAAGGAGGACTGATTACAGCCACCAGAAACGATACTGAAAACACGAAGGCCAACAGAATAACAATGACTAGAAAACAAAAATGGGAAGAAAAACAACTCTATGCGCGTTTTAAACGACTAATAAGAAATATCTCACACGAGAAAACCTGGACATGGCTAATAAAATAAAAACTTAAGAGAGAAACAATCTCCTAATAGTAGCACAAAACAACGCTATAAGAACCAATCATATCGAAGCGAGAATAGATAAGACGCAACAAAAAAGCAAATGTGGTGATAGCAGTGTGGTACTATAGCTTCACGACATCTAGTTAGCCGCTGGTCTCGTGATTACCACATGTATCAACTGGTCTTTCTCTGTTTCCTTCCACGCCCACGTTGCTTTAAGATCCGAGGAAAGAGAAGATGAATGTGGTCCAGTCGATGAAGGTTGGAATTCGTGTTGGAGAGAAGAAAAGTTGCCAAGCAAATAAAGAAAAATGACGAAAAAGCGTTTGTTATAAACAGTCACAAACGTTTATTTACACAGTTGTACAAATATTTTTCATCGATAATTTTCAACAAACACTGCGAACTGGGAGTGAAAGTAGTTGACTGGCGGAGTCTTTACTGCAATTAGGCAGTGTCAAAATGGCGAATGCAATTGCAACGGATTTGGTTCTTTAAGGGGCAAATTCCTGATTGCCGACCAATGGTTATCATCGTAACAATCCCCCTGGTTTGCCTCTGATTGGTTTAGACAATCGGCCAATCAGAGGCAAACCAGGGGGATTGTTACGATGATAGCCATTGGTCGGCAATCCTCATTGGCTGACCAATCAGAAACTGATTATTCGGGCCCATAAATAGAGGACACCCAAAGCGAAAAATCGAGTTGGTTGGGAGCGATGGCAATGAAGGGGTACTCCGCATTCCCCAAAGCTCCAGCATTACTAGAACCTCACCATCAGATGATTTAGTGTCATATCCAGGACCAGACATAATAATAACAAAAAAAAAGAGAAATTACAAGATTGTTGACTTTGCTGTCCCGGCTGACCACAGAATAAAACTGAGAGAAATGTGAAAAGAAGGATAAGTACCTCAATCTTGCTCGGGAATTGAAAAAAACTGTGGAGCATGCAGGTGACAATTATACCAATTGTAATTGGTGCGTTTGGAACAGTAACTAAAGGATTATTAAAGAGACTGGAGGACTCGGAAGTTGGCGGCCGAGTGGAGACCATCCAAACTATAGCATTATTGAGAACGGCCAGAATACTGAGAAGATTCCTGGAGACTTGAGGAGACTTGCTGTCACTCAAACTCCAGTGAAAGACCATCAGGTAACGCTGATGTGTAAATCTCTAATGAGTAAATAATAATAAACATAAACTCATGGTTGCTGGCGTCCTGGGCAAGTAGATTTTGGGTGTCCTTTTTTATTATAATTATATAAACATACACATTCTCTCCCTCTCTTTCTCTCCATCTCTCTCTCACTCTCTCTCTCTCTCTATATATATGTATAAATATGTATATATATATAATAGACGCTCAACGTTTCTGTGTGTGTCTACGTGTCTGCGTATCTATGTATGGGTATGTCTATACATCTATTGGACAAAAGGGAATAGAAGATACATAAAAATAAAGTATGTATTATTCTCAAGTGAAATTTTACCAGAAAGACAATGAACAACATGAAATTTACTTTCCATTTCGATTGGGGGGCTTAAAGGGAGTAAATGTCCCCGGTGAAAATTCAAATACCTCCGATTTCGATCAAAATTATAACATAACTGCTTAGCACTAAGTAAAGTCGATTTCCAAAATTTCACCATTTAACAATTATATTTTACCCCACCTAAAGAGCTTTATAACTCGACGCAGAGCCCCCACGAACGTACAAATAATAGGAAGATTAAATAAGTTTCCAGACTTTTTTCGTATGGGCACTTTTGTTGATAGTACACGCATGAAACTCTCGTCCCCTTCGAAGTAATGCCTCTGGCTGCGATGCACTCGTTGTACCGTTCCAACAACTTCTGGAAGGCCCTATGGAAGTCGTCTTGTGTGAGCGTGTCAATGACCTACGTCACAGCCTCTTTCATCTCCTCAATTGTCTCATAGCAACAGCCTCTGAGCTTAGGGAATAACCTAAAGTCACAGAGAGCAAGGTCTCGACTATAGGGAGGCTGAGGAACTGTCTTGATGCTCATCTTGGTCAAATAGTCTGTGACAAGGATGGAGTTGTGGACTGGTGCATTGTCCTGGTGGAAATGCCACTGACCCGATTTGAAGAGTGCTGGAGTCTTCCGACGGAATCTCTTCCTGACCTCCCTTAAAACCTCAACATAGTAACCCTAACCCTAACCCTAACTCTAAACCTAACCCTTTGGCCAATCAACTCTGGTGTATTGACTTTCTTACTCTTCCCACATATCTCATACCCCCTCACAGACTCCCTGGCTTCATTGAATCTCTTATGCCTCTCAAAAACTGATGCACGATTCATGCAAGATACTCCAAAAGCAGTCTGAAGCATTCCATATGTTTCTGTGATATTTTTTCCAAATTTAAAACAGAATTGTATTGCATATCGTTCTTCTAAGTGTCCTCATTGCATTTTTGAAATTTACCAGCTATGAAAATTAGGCTTTTGTAGGGTGTATTCTAATTTCTGCTGTAGCTGTTCATTTGAACGTGAAATCATAAAAATTGGTCAGTCATTTCATTGGATGTATAGCAATAAGATACTGAATATTCAAGAAACTACGACAATTTTAAATGCCTGTACAAAAAAATCTGGAAACTTATTGAAGGCAACACGTACAGTTTTCATGGAAGATACATAAAAACATAATATGTATTCCAATGTAAAATTTTACAAGAAAGACAATGAATTACATGAAATTCACTTTCCAGTGCGATTAGGGGGCTTAAACGGAGGTAAACGCCCCTGGTGAAAATTCAAATACCTCTGATTTTAATGAAATTAATATCATATTGCTGATATCTACAAGAAGTCAGGATCTGTAAGTGAGAGTATCAATCGATTTGATTATTGGCAACTGGGAAAACGTATTTCAAGGTTTGGTTTCTTTGTTTAATGGTATATCAACTCTTTGTAGACTTATTTAATACCAAAGCCATTCTCCTAGAAGAACAGTAGTGGCACTATTTAACCCTATAGCTGGGAGGATAAGGGGGTTCATACCTTTCCCAAGGCTATTTGCCCGAAAGTGAACGTAATAGCGCGATTGGAATACGAACTTGCTTACTACGATTCCGCAGTCCACGGCTTAAACCATTACACCACGAGGACACCCCACGTATTTCAAGTGTTAAGTGATTTGATAAATCATTATGTTTCAGAGTTTTAATCATTTCTTATTTTCTTTTCTAATTTTTTAAAACTTCTGTATTTAAAAAAAAACATATTTATATCTTTATGCAGCCATGTCGTTGATAAAAAGTTTGCCGGCATCTTACTTAGTTGGTTGGTTGTTTCATTTTATGGCATATCAACCTTTGTAGGTTGTTTAACGCCAAATCAATTTTTATGTAAATAATCTGTTCTATTTAAAACAATTCAGTTTAGCATAAGTACAGTTTAATTGTCAAAAACATTTCTATTTCTAACTATTCAAGCAGTTATATGTAACAATTCAGTTAAGTGTAAAAACAGTTTTAATGTCGAAAAAAGTTCTATTTCAAATAATTCAGTTAAGCATAAGCACGCAGTTTAAATGTAAGTACAGTACAATTGTCAAAAACATTTCTATTTCAAGCTATCCGGTTTACTCAAGCAATTCAGTTTTGCATAAGTATGCTGTTAGTTCTATTGAACCCATAGATAGGGCCCTATCAGGTACTATCACTCCGGGCCAGAGTGGACCTGGGAGCGATGGCAATGAAGGGGTACTCCGCATTCCCCAAAGCTCCAGCATTGCTGGAACCTCACCATCAGATTGTTTAGTGTCATATCCAGGACACTCATTGGGGGCGGTCTTACCCCAATGCAGAGGTACAATCAGTGTATTCTACAGCCCCAGCCGACTAGGCAAGGCACCATACTTGATTTGTTAAGTATAATAAATAGTTATAATGAAGATGGTACATTTCTATGAACATATATCTTTAATTGTTAGTGTTTATTGTGATTATTCAATAATCATTGCAATAAGAATATCTTTGTAATATTTCTCAAGCTTTTACTTACTCGCATATTACATGCAAAAGACGCAATCTATGTGATGGCGACTTCAGTTTATAAACCAAAATATTGCGATAAAGAATAAGACTGTATGCAACGCCGGGCCATTGGTCTAATAAGTCGAGTGTTCACCAATGGTTTGGGATACCGGGGTTCAATCCCAGGTCAAGTCATACTAAAGACTCAAAAAATGGTACTTGATGCTGCCTTGCTTACCACTCAGCATTATAAGGCCAGGATCAAAGGTAAAGCGGAGCAATATTGGGAATAGAGTTGCACCCTCGCCTACACCTCGGTGTAGTAGTTATTGAAAAGGGAGCCTTCGGGTCACCCTCGACTAAGCGAGACAATTTTATTTTCACTTTTATGCAAATATGATTATATCTAGTTTAAAAGAAGCACCTCTTTTACACAAAACTGGCATTCCTTTGTTTTATGTGACATGAATGGATATAGATTTATAATCTATAGATTGTTAATAATATTCTTATCAGTATAATCGAGTATTGGATATATATATACCACCTCATATATATATATTATATATGAGGTGGCGTAATGGTTATTGTTGTAGGAAATGGATACGGCAACACGAGTTCAAATCACGGACGAGACTGATTGCATTTCACATAGCACTAATATCCTTGGGAAAGGTATGAATCCAATTATTCTCCCTCCGGCTATGGCTAAATAGTCGGGCAGAATAGGTTCTTCAGCCTTGGTGGGGCAACTAGTCTTGGAGAAGGATAACTCTGAATTCAAACCTATGAAACTACGCTTAAAGATTGACCTTGCAGAGGGGTTGGTATATATATATATATATATATATATTGAAAATGTTATATTTATAATTTTCACTTGTTCTGTTTTTGGAAGATCATTGGTGATGCCCCTACGCACAAGACGCTACCCGGGCAACTGGCTGATTTGCCGGTACCTTGAGCCGACACTGCTCACACAGGTATATGGTTTTATGTAACTAGTACTTTGATGGTTTGCAAACAATTTAGTTAAGTTATTACAATCTAAAGCAAATAATTTGTACACAATTATACGACTTCAATATTCCTGTCTATTAATTATGATTTAGAAGCGATTAAATTTAGTTCACTCGTTTTAAACTTCATACTGAGTTACAATATAATTAATTGTGTTAAGAGAAAGTCTAGATCAAAATCATTCTAATTATCTCAAACAAGTATATTTGATCAATATATATTTGATCCATATATATATATTCAAATCAAAAACAGCATCAGTGTGAAAAACGATTAGATTAAATTAGATGATTTCAGAAAAAATATTTAGAGAAAGAATACAAGAAAGCATTTTTTGGAACTATCGGAAAAATTACTAAACAGAATTTGATCAGTAAATAGATATTGTATTGATAGTATGTATGTTCTGTGCAAGATTCTTTTTTCTAAAGTTGCTGTGAGAAGTTAGAGTAAAGTAGATAGACCCAAAGAGGCATAACAAGCAAATAATAATAATAATAATAATAATAATAAGGGCCTGGAGGATTCGGTGGACGAGTGGAGACCATCCAAACAACAGCATTATTGAAGACGCCCAGAATACTGAGAAGAGTCCTGGAGACTTGAGGAGACTTGCTGTCACTCAAACTCCAATGAAAAACCACCAGCTGACGCTGATGTGAAAAACTCTAAAAGAGTGTACAATAATAATCAGAATAATTGGAAGACTTGAAAATAAGAGGACTAGTAGAGACCATCAAGACTACAACATTATTAAGATCAGCCAGAATACTGAGAAGAGTCCTGGAAACTTGAGGAGATTTGCTTTCCCTGAGTCCGATGAGATTCCATTATCGAATGCTGATGTGAAAAAAAACTTTCAAAAGAGTAAAATAATAATTATAATGGTTTCTCAGTATTTTGGCCAGCCAGAATACTGAGAAGAATCCTGGAGACTTGAGGAGACTTGCTGTTACTTAGACTCCAATGAAAGACCTTCATCTAACGTTAGTTTGAAAATCTCGCAAGGAGTAATGATAATATTAATGCCCTTAGAACGGTCCTCAAAGGCTGTCAAAAAAGATTAGAGGTATTGGAAATCAGAGGAAGAATCGAGACTATCTAGATCACAGCAGTTAAGATCGGCTAGAATACTAAGGAGAATCCTGGAGACTCGTGGAGACTTGCTATCCCTCAGGGTCCAATGAGAAACCATCAGATAACGGTGGTGTGAAAAATTCTCAAAAAAGTAAAATAATAATAACGATTTCACAGTATTCTAGCCGGCCAGAATAATGAGAAGTGTCCAGGAGACTTGTGGTGACTTGCTGTCACTCAACCTCTATTAAAACGTCACCAATTAAAGCTGGTGTGAAAAACTCGTAAAAAGTGAAATAATGGTTTTAATTAACTAACAATAATGGTTAATAAAAAATTAGAGCATCCAGTAACCATCTTAAAGAAATTGCACACAGTTATAGGGTTTCAAGTATTCCTATCAAATACAAATAATTTTTTAAAATGTCCATTTAACCCATAGATAAGTTATTGTAACAATTCAATAATTATGATAATTTATTTACACACTGTTATCTGGTTACAACACTAATAATTTAAAAACAGATGGGACCCTAACAGGTACTACCCCATCGTAAGAGAGGACCAAAGAGTGATGGTACTGAAGAGGAGCTATATACTTTTCAAGACTCAAGAACTGGAGTCTCCCCACCCGATGCAGTTTGATGTCATATTGGGACGTCCATATTTGGGAGATCTTACCACTCTGCAAGGGATATAGAGTATTTTAAACCCTACAGACAAGGCAGGGTGACTCCACATTTCCTAGGGTTCCAGTAGTTGAGCCTCACCATAGGATATTCTTAAGTTCTATGTCGAGGACACTTTTCTTTTTTCTTTTTTTTCTTTTTTTTTTTTCTCTGGAAAGAATTTAGTCAATCAGCGTATATTCCATAGTTCCCAGACCTCCAGAACCGGAGCCTCACCACCGGATATAGTTTAATGCAATGCCGAGGATGCCTAAGTTAGTTGGTATCTCCTTGTTCTTCAATAACCTTTCTCTTGGGAATTTTACATCTGTTCTTTTTTAAATTGCAAGTATGTTATAATTTTCGTGAAAGATAAAAAGAAAGGAAGAAAAAGATGGCTTAAAAGTCGATAGTTTTAGGTTGTACAGCTTAATATTTTTGGTTCATAAATATCTTAGAATCACAACATTTTCCGCCTGGAAATTATAAATGGTTTTTCTCTTGGTAGAATGCGAATTGCTGAAGCGAAAAACAGTATTCAAACTGACGCCACGAGATAATTCCTTCGACTGGCCAATTTAATTTTGCATTCTTATTTCTTATTTTTATCACTATCGAGGTCAAAGGTCGGAGCTGTTCAACGTTTAAAGAAAACGAAAAAAAAAAAACAAAAAACTTCTTCTTTTAACTCATACATCAAACACATTCTCATTCATGACTTTTTTTTTTTATTCGGTCATTAGAAATTATTTGATTTGAATATTCGGTAATTTTATCTTTATATCTTACACATTAATATACTATTGTATTTACCTATACATTGCTCGGCGGGACTTGGTGTGCGTCACGCTTAGGGTGGACAAGATTGATACACTAAGCTAAGTGATCCTCTACCAACCAAATACCTACGTACTCATGCTTTTAAGACATCAGTCAGAAGCCAGACATGGTTATCAAATTAAATCTTAGCACACCAGCTCAACCTTTGATAATATTGGTGCATTTTTTGTTCCAGCTAACCACTCGCCAATATACGCTTTTGCTTCCTCTGAAATTCTGGAATAGTAACTAATAATTGCTTTATTTTTAAATTCCTTATAATTGAACTAATACAAAAAATTGAAAAAATAGCAGTGCATATATTAAATTTTCATGTTCAGATGACATATTAATTAGTTTGGTTTGGTTTGGTTTTACGGCATTAACCATTGTAGGATATTTAATGCCAAATCCATTTTCATCCATATAAACAGTTCTATTTCAAACGATTCAGTTTAGCATAAGTACATAGTTTGACTGTCAAAACAGTTCTATTTCAAACAATTCAATTTAGCATAAGTACACAGTTTAGTTCTATTTCACCCTTAGATATAAACCTATCAGGTGCTACCACTCCGGGTCAGAGTGGACCAGGGAGCCATAGCAATAAAGGAGTATTCCGCATCCCCCAAAGCTATAGCATTACTGAAGCTTCACCATCAGATTGTTTAGTGTCATATCCAGGACACTCGTTGGGGGAGTCTTACCCCTTTGCAGAGATGCAGTTGGTGTATTTTGAAGCCCTAGCTGACTGGGCCAGATATATTGATGCAATTAGATATTATGTAATGCAATTACAATCTTTTTCAACACTTATTAACAAGTCTTCGAGCTTTTTTCATTAAAATTAAACTTAAAAATTAACTGTTATAGATTCATGTTAAAGGGTATCTTATATGGTATAATGATTGTCAAGATGTCGGCCTTTCGAGAAGCGACATATCCAGTTGATGGGAAACATTCGGCCGGCTGTGATGCGATGGGCGGTTCAGGTCGGGTGTGTCTTGTCTCTGGATATACCTCTGGCCTCAGGGGGCCGTCCCCTCATGCTTTAACCCTCTTCGGAGGGGTTGGGTTTATCGCCCGGCGCTTGAGGCGCCCCTTTTAGCGAAATGCTGACTGGGTCCGAAGCATTTTTGGAAATGCCGGGCGCGTGTGAGCTCCGGCCCTGTGCCCGGACCCACCTTTAAAAAGGCCTTGTGCCACACTCGTCCGGTTGGTGGGACAGAGGACAAATACCATCAAGATGTATAAATTAATCGATTATTGATTAGTTTGAATCATGTTAATGGGTAGCTTATGTAAAAGATCATTGTTAGTGAGTTCGATACTGTCTGGGTTGCCCATTCTTCCAGCTTTGCGCCACACATAAATTCAATTGCTAAATATTCATGTAAAAGAGAAAGTTGTCTCATACAGGACTCGAAAAAAGAATTACGTTTAGAAAAAAATTACTATGACGTTTTAAATGATTGGAATATTCTTTTAAATTGTTTACTTTTAGCTAAATATTTTATCTATTTTGTTTTATTGTATAAATATGTATAAGTACCCAAGCCCTCCGCACGAGCTGGGTGTGACACAAGGTCAATTATTTAGCGGAATTTAATAGGTTTGGATTCAGAGTTTTTCTTCTCCTACACTTGTTGCCATACCAAGATGAAAGAGCTTAGTCTACCCTACTATTTACCCATAGCCGGAGGGAGATTAGTTGGATTCATACCTTTCCCAAAGGTGTTAGCGCTTTGTGAAATGCAAACAGCCGCGCCGAGAACTTGAACTTGGATTGCTGTGCTCATTGCGAACGACCCTTACAATAGCACCGCCAACGCCTCGATAAAAGTCATTGCATGAATAAAGAGCTACATATTGTGTAATATGTAAGGATTAACTTTGGTTTGGCTTCTTTCTTTAATGGCATACGCCTATCTTATAGTAGTGCTACTATTTAACCCATAGCTGGACAGAGAGAAAAAAAGGTTCATACATTTCTTAAAGGTATTGGTCGGAAAGGGAACGTATCAGTACGACTGGAGTTTGAACTCGCATTCGACGATGTCGCAGTCCAGCGCGTTTGCCAAAGCACCATGATAATCCCACCCTCGGGTAAAGATTAGGATAACATCTAACTGTAAGAGAAGTAGAGAGAAGACAGTATAAAAAATTAGAGTGAATTGATTCGCTATAAGAATAGCATTATCCGAATAAATTTATTAATACACAAAAATAAAATCTTCACATTAAAAGAATCGAGAAGCTCGCTGATTTTACACACACACACACACACACACACACACATATATATATATATATTATCATATTTACCAACCCTTCCACTCGGGCAGGATATGACACAGGGTCAATTGTTAAGCGGAGTTTAACAGGTTTGAATTCAGAGTTTTCCTTCTTCTAGACTAGTTGCTTCACCAAGGCTGAAGAACCCAGTCTGCCCTACTATTTATCCATAGCTGGAGGGAGAATAATTGGAATTCATACCTTTCCCAAGGGTATTGATGCTATGTGAAATGCAATCAGTCTCGGCCAGGATTTGAACTCGTGTCGCCGTGTCCATTTCCTACGACGATAACCATTACACCACGGGCACATATATATTATATTAGAAATTACCATAACAAGAAAATTCGGCAAACACCTACATACGATATACGGAGCACTGAACAGCTGTTTCGACCTTATTAGGTCTCATCGCTTATATGTGGCATGAACCGGTGCCCCAGTGGTAGAGTTTCGGCTTCTGCATACTGTGGTTGTTGGTTCGATCTCGAGGGGTAGAGATCACGGTGTGCACTACTGATGAGACCTAATAAGATCGAAACAGCTGTTCAGTGCTCTGTCTGTCGCCGGTAGGTGTTTGCCGTATTTTCTTGTTTTGATTTCTTGTTTAGATTTTGACCTTTATTTTTTCTTAGAATTTTTTTTTTTTTTTTGTTTTTTCTTGTGGTATCCTGCATTCTTTTAATATTTATTTGAAGAGACAAAATCAGATTTTCACACCATATCTCTCATGTTTCTTTGTTTTTAATGGCATATCAAACTTTGTAGGTTATTTAATGCCAAAGCCATCCTTCTAGAAGAATAGTCGTGATAGTATTTACCCCATAGCTGGGAGAATAAGGGGTTTTATATTTTTCCGAAGGGAATTCGTTCGAAAGTGAACGGAATAGCACTACTGGAATTCGATCCCGCAATCTAGCGATTTACCCATTACACCAGGAGGATACCCTACAACAAATTTTCCTACCTCACTAAATAAATACACAATATACAATACTTAAAACCATTCAAAAAATTAGTCGAAAAAAAAGGTCCAAATACATTAAATTTGAAAATATAAACGTTCAATGAACGTTATTTTTTAATCTGTAGGCCTAAAATAACCCTAGACAGGTTGACATGCCATTCAAATCAATCAGTCGACGAATAAATCATGTCGCATAATATTTACATCAACTAATAAGCCTTCGAATGTTCATAGGTTCAAGAAATTAGTATTTTTTTTCTGATTATTTAACAGATAAATATTAAATCAGTATGTAATTGTTAAGTAAATGTTTGGGGGTTATAGTCTTGTTACAATTCTTATAAAACGATAAAAAAAATATTCGGAAAAAAACAACTCAGCAATTTCAGGTTGAACAATCTTATATTTTCGGTTCACATATAAATAGTTGAGAGTATTAAAAAAAATCTGTCTAGAATTTAGAGAATGTTTAGTCTGGATAAAATCCAAATTATTGAAGCGTAAGGCAAAACAGAATTCAATTCAACACGACATAATGCCGAGGACTGAACAATTTAATTCAGACACTTTTTTTTTTGGAGTGGATGTAGTGGTCTAAAATTTGGCAATGCTCAACATTAAATTTTGAAAGCAAAGAAAGTTTTTATTGAATGAAGTTAAAATATAATTAATAAACGTTTTATTTGCTTTAAGTTGTTTCAGGGCAAATTCGTTTTTGTAAAATATAGACGAACATCAGCAAACATGGTCAAATGAAAAGACGCTCGATTGGCCGAGTTTTTAATACACCGACATTTTTCCTGGCAGAACGGTAAGTCTCTCCAAAAAGACTGAATCAGAGGGTGAGGCTCCACTCCTGGAGATCTGGGGAGTATGGAGTGCCCCTTCACTGCCATTACTCCCAAGTCCATTCTGAACCGGAGTGGTCATACCCGTTAGGAACACACTCATAGGTTAAATAGATCTGTTTTAAAAAGGGTTCGTATTCGATAATAATACTTGATATTATGTATCTTTGTGTATATTACATTTATTAAGAATAGTAGCTGGAAACTATAATTGTTTACTACGGATTTTTATTAGTTACTTGAAAACATATGACTGTGTGCAAACAAATTATTATTCTAAAATAGAGACAGTTAATTGAAATCATATAATTGTACATCAAATTTTAGTGGTAAGTAGGATGGATTGAAAAAATACAACTTTAGGCAAATTATCTTAATTAGATAAGAATACTTAATATCACATAATCATGTGAAAATTATTTATATTTGATAGGAATACTTGACATCATTGAACTGTGTGCAAAAAAAAAAAGCAAAATATCCACCCCACCCAAAAACCCAAACAAACAAAAATTCGAGAGAAACAATTACACCAAAATGTATATATAAACATACAATGAACACGATTCCTTAACACCTTGGTATAAAATAACCCTTGACGGGTTGACATGCCATTAAAATCAATCAATCAATCAATCAAATGAAGAGCTGGGAATAGTTTGGTTTAATACCATATCAACCGTTATGGATTATTAAATATTAAAGCTATCCTTGTAGAAAAATACTAATTATAATAGTTTACCCTTAGTTGAAAAGATAAGGGGTTCATAACTTTCCTTATGGGGTATTAGTCCCTAAGTGAACGCAAGAGCACGAATCGCTTTCGATCTCATTTACTTTGAGGCCGCAATCCAGCACGTTAACCATTTCCCCATGAATTAGGAATAAAGTAATAGAAGGTTAACTTATTGTTCAGATCGAGGTGTAATATAATAGCCGAGGGATTTCGATTCATGCCTTTGAGTTTAGTTAGGCTGAGAACCTTTCGGCTCAGCACATGGGTTAGTTAGGTGCAACATTGAGGCAGGTGTTAACGCGGGCGCGCACGGGCGGATGGAGGTGTCACTCAGATGTCATAATAGTCCGAGACGAAACGCGGTGACAGGGTGCGGGTGACGTCACGCACCGGAAGCGCGCAGAGGTTTGTGTGGGAATCTGAAGAAAGTAAGAGAGTTGAGCACTAGACGCCAAACGAGAAGGATCGACTTTTGGAGCTCGCAGACGCGAGGCAAACTTGCGCCCTATGGGGTGCCGCTCGAGTTGGGGGCCAAATGAATAAGACAGCATAGAAGATTGTATCTCTCCTCCTTATGTCGAAACCTTTAACTCAAAGTTAATAAGAAGGTTTCGTACCTGAACAAGAAGTCGTTACGTGTTTTCGAATTTCGAGATTCCTATGTTCTATCGTAATGCACATTATATGTCCATTTCGCACATAGCGTTAATTGTGAATATGGTACAGAGAGGGGACTTGCTTGTTTTTGGGATCATTTAATCTGTTCTTGAACAGAGACTTTTATTTCAGGTGGCAAATACGTCACTATATCAGCCATAAATTGATAATGACTAAGTTTAGGTTAGTAAAACACAATGTCAAAAAGAGTTAAAAAGAAGATCATGTAAGAATACAATAAATAATTATATAAGTTAAAGAATTAGCAGTTCTCTTTCGAGATCAAATAAGATGTCTCATGACAGTCAAAAAATCCTTCAAAAACTCGAGTTGTCTCTGTTCTTTAAATAGTAGAAACGTTGTCAGGGAGCGGTTTAAACCACATGGCTATATTACTCACACTTGTCAGATAAACCCTTTTTTTAATTTTGTGTCTTTTTCACAAACTACTTGTTCATAGAACATTTTGTATAATTCTATCACAGGCCACTTTAGTGCATTTTTCTCAATTGCATAAACATTTTACATGTAAAATATTAAGAGAAATTGCATTAGGTATCTACTAATGTCAGCATAATGTTAGTATATATATATATATATATATATATATATATATATATACATGTATACACTTATGTATTTATTCAGTATATACATATCTTTGTGAATAATGTATAAGGTCCCTTGTGAGGGTATCAAGTGAAGATAACATTCGTCACAAAAATAGTCCGAGGTTCTTGTTTGAACTTTAGAAAGAGTCGTAATTATGAATGTTAATCTTGAAAGCAGGTAAGCAGTGATCAACTTCTTAAACGATTGGCGCAGCATAGTCTTCCTTATGGCTTTTTATGGCTCCCATGCGCACTACTGAACAAAATTGTATTTTCCAGACGCATTGCCTCAAGAAATGGAACTTTATGGCTTCGTGTTTCTCTCTCTTTGTAAATTTATGTGTGAGAGAGACAGAGAAAGGGAAGGCAGTGTGTGTGTGTGTAAAAGAGAGATGGAGAGTGGGTGTGTATATATATGTGTGATTTAATAGGAATTAGTAAATTTATAGTCTGACGGGTTGTTGTAGTTTGATCTGAAATACAGTATAACAAATCTATATGATTAATGTTTATGGCATAATCAGGTGCCTTGACAAAGAAGATTGATAAAAATATGTGGTGTAATTTTTTCTTCTTATGCACACATACATAAAAGATGAATGAACGTCATCGGTTGTTTCGACCTTATAGAGTCTCATCAGCAATGAACACCGGAGATCGAACCAACAACTACAGAATGGAGAAACCGAAATTCTACCCCCGGGCCACCGGTTCATGTCAACTATAACCGATGCCGAATTAACCAGTCATGGTGACAATGTGCGACCACTTTAACCTAATGTGTCTTGAAGGTACGTTTTCCTAACAGAGGACACGGCCACCCCCGGGGCTACGTCTTCCAAAGTCGGTGTTACGAATCCACATAACGTTAATCTTATGGGCAGGAAATAGAATTATATCTTATATTATGCTTCTGCATTCTGTGGTTGTTCGTTCGATCTCCAGTGGTGGAGATCAGGGTATGCACTGCTGATGAGACCCAATAAGGTCGAAACAGCTGTTCCGTGTTGCGTATGTCGTATGTAGGTGTTTGCCGGATTTTCTACTCATGATAATTCAAATATAACATTAATTCCTCCATTTGAATATAATATAATATAATATAATACATATATATATATATATATATATATATGTGTGTGTGTGTGTGGTGCCTTCAATAAGTTTCTAGACTTTTTTGTATGGGCATTTAAAATTGTCGTAGACCCTTGAAAATACAGTATGTTATTGCTATATATCTTATGAGATGACTGACCAATTTTTATGATTTCAGATTCAAATGAACAGCTACAGCAACAATTGGAATACACCCTACTAAAGCCTGGTTGTCACTGCTGATGAATTTCAAAAATGCAATCTGACACTTTGCAAGAACGATATGCTACAAAATTATGTTTTAAACTTGGAAAAAATGCCACAGAAACGTATGGAATGCTTCAGACTTCTTTTCGACCATCTCGCATGAATTGAGCATCAGTTTTTGAGTGGCATAAGAGATTCAAGGAAGGAAGGGAGTCTGTGAGGGATGATGAGAGTTGTGGGAAGAGTAAGGAAGTCAATACACCAGAGTTGATTGTCCAAAGGGTTAGGGTTAGGGTTACTTTGTTGAGGTCTTAAGGGAGTTCAGAAAGAGATTCCTAGGGAAGAGGCCAGCACTCTTCAAATCGGGTCAGTGGCATTTCCAGCAGGACAATGCACCAGTCCACAACTCCATCCTTGTCACAGACTATTTGACCAAGATGGGCATTCAAGACAATTCCTTACCATCTCAATAGTCCAGACGTTGGTCCCTGTGACTTTTGGCTATTCCCTAAGCTCAAAGGCTGTCATTATAAGACAATTGAAGAAATGAAAGAGGCCGTGAAAGAGGTCATTGACACGCTCACACAAGAGGACTTCTATGGGGCCACCAAGAAGTTGTTGGAACGATACAATAAGTGCATTTCAGCCGGAGGAGATTACTTCAAAGGAGACTCGAGTTTCAATAAAAGTGCCCATACGAAAAAAGTCTGGAAACTTATTTAATGATCCTCATATATATATATATATAAACCATGTCAAGCGTAAAGTTACGCGTGTTTTGATCCCAGCTTGAAGCCTCCTGTATGTCTAGCCATTGAAGAGTTCTGATACAACGAAACAGTCTGTCTGTGGATGACAATATATAAGCTCCCTTTCTGAGGGTTGATGTAGAATTTTAAATAATATATATGCACACACACACACACACACACACACACACACACATATATATATATATATGTATATATATTATTGAAATTAATTGTCAAAACTTCATCTGTAATTGCCTTTAATGTTTTCTCATTTTCTTCTAAAGAGAGAGAGAGAGAGAGAGAGAGAGAGAGAGAGAAAGAGAGATTGAGAATAAGAGAGATCGATTGAAAAAAATAGTGTAAGTAAGTAAAGTTGTCTCCCTTTAGTCGAGGGTGACCCGAAGGCTCCCTTTTCGATAGCTACTGCACTAAGGTGTAGGGGAGGGCGCTACTCCTTTTCCTGGATTACTCCACTTAACCCTTGATCCTTACCTTATAATGCTGAGTGGTAAGCAAGGTACCTTGCTACGTCCACTAAACTTGTCTATCAGACAATAAGAAGTTCAATTATCCTCTTAGTGTTTCATTGCTCGCACCTTTTGCTATACTAACCTAAGCTTATAAAATTATTACTTGAATATCTGAATTTATGAATACATTCTTGAGAGATATTGTAACGTTACCCCCATCGGCCCCCACACACATTCATCCTCTTCTAACCATTCCACTTCTCGGCCGGTGATCAACTAGTGGTTCCGAGGTGGGTAACGGACATTTCTTGCCGCCACAAGAATACGATCGAGGGGATAGGAGAAAATAGAACAAACGAATAAACACGAACAAGGGTTAACTCAAGAGCAGAAGGAGAGTTATGCAACACTTTGCATTCCTGATAGCATAGATGGACTAACGCTAGCGTGGGTTACTAGCGAAAATTTCACAAAGCAACTGGAATGCCGACTCATCTTGACTCGATCTTCTTTCACTGGTCCCTATCTTCTCTGCTACTGTGTCCGGAGTCGACTGCCCCTGTCCGTGGTTCCACACCAACTCTCCCAGCTCCTTTCTCCAACCAACTCTCTTCTCGCGTCCCGTTACCTCTTCCGGCCACGCCGAGATTTCAAGTCCAAAAACCCTTTGTCTGGTTTCGCGCCAAAACAGACAAAGGAATCGTCTGCTTGGCGGGCCACCTATATAGTGTTACAATATGATTCTTGAATGTGAAACCTTTTCTTTTTTATTGCAACAAACTTCACTAAGAGAATTATGCTGATTCGGAATTACCTTCCGTTATTGTTTTCATCTAGTGTTTTCTGTTATATTTATAAGGGATTTGCGGTTCAGATTTTCTTGGGTGTTTTGCGAAAATCCAAACAGACCTTTGTTTTCTTTCTATATAAGTGACGGTGTTTTTAAAGAAAGTAAAATTTATTGACTCTTGTTTCTCAAATTTACGACAAAGCGATTGCGCTTGTTTTAAATATTATTCACCGTCTTGAAAGAATTATTAGGTTTGCTGGTTTATTTATTTCTTCTTTGGAATAGAAGAAAATAAAAAAAACATTATAGGCGATTACAGAGGAGGTTTTGACAATTAATTTCAATAATGTATATATATATATATATATATATATATATATATATATATATATATATATTTGTGTGCGTGTATGCGTGTTGTGTGTGAAGGCATATATATATATTATTTAAATTTCTACATAAATATAAATGTGGATTCAAAATGTTGAGAATGATCAAAGGTCATTGCCATCATGATTATTTATCTTAAAAATACATACAGCAAATTATTATTTATCTGACCTTCCCTTCATATACATTCCTTAAGCTATACACACACCCACAAAATATATATGTTTATATGAGTGTAGATGCTTTGATATATATATATATATATATCAACATTAACACTCATAAAAACAAATATTTATACATATATATATATATATATATATATATATATATATACATGAATATAGATATACGCGTATATTTGTGTACAAAAATGTATATGCATGTGTATGTACATGCTAGGTACGTGTTAAACTGTTAAGCCTCTGGGATCTTAAAGTTTGTTCAGTCTTAGGAAGATGAAGGGATCGTTTAATAAGTGAAGTTACAGTCAATACGTGTGTATATAAGCACACACACACACACACACACACACACACACACACACACACACACACACACATATATATATATATATATATATATATATGTGTGTGTGTGTGTGTGCGTGTGCGTGCGTGCGCGTGCACGGGTGTGTGTGTATATATATATATATATATATAGAGAGAGAGAGAGAGAGAATGTGCGTAAAGCTATAATATATTGTCATATTTTTCTTATTTTTGCGATGCATTCCTCTGTAGAGTAATTAATATCAAATAGTCTTTTATTCGTGGAATCATACACACACACACACACACACACACACAGAGACACACACACACACGCACACACACACATATATATATATATGTATATATATATATACCTCTGGTCAAAAATATTCGACCACCCACTAAAATGAAGAAAAAGATATTGTTTACAATTTCTAAATTATGGAAATCAGATATATGAAAGATAAGGTTAAGTGACATTTAAATATAGGTAAGAAGAAATTTAAATTCATTTTTATTTTTATACTATCATTTATGCTAAATTTTAATATTTATCTTTGACATAAATATAAAACCACCAATTAAAACTAAAGAAAAAGTATTTAATTAAATTGGAAATTTTATAATATAAAGTCTACGTAATATAAAAGCTATTAAAACTGTAATACTTAAAGTGCTAAAAACATGAATGGCTAAAGGAACTAAATTATTTGAATTTGAGAAAGGCCGGATTACAGCTCTGAAAAGAGTTGGAAAATCTCAGAGAGAAATTTCCAAGGCCTTAGGACGCAGTAAAACCGTTATCAGAAATTACTTGAAAAATCCAAATAAATATGGAACAAGAAAACCGACTGAGAGGCCAGAAAAATTATCACCACAATTCAAGAGAAGAATTGTTCGCAAAGTGAAAAATAAAACTTCGTCAACATCAAAAATATTGAAATTTCTGGTGGATGCTGTTGCTGTACTGGAACAATTAGAAAGCATTTAAATAACGAAAAAAATTAAGCATAAGAAAAGAATTCATCATTCAAGGTTAACTATGAAGCACAAAGAGAAACGACTAGAACATGCTAGTCAATATCAAACCATGAGTGATAAAGAATAGCGAAAAGTTGTTTTCTCGGACGAAAAAAAATTCATTTTAGACTGTCCAGGTGGCTTTTAAAAGTACTGGTACTCGAAAAATTTTCCATAAGAGAATTACTTAACAAGGCATAGTGGAGGAGGATCTCTTATGATCTGGGGGTGTTCTCATCTTCAGGAAAATTTAAACTACAATTTGTCAGTGGTCGACAAAAAGCAGCAGATTATGTGAAGATGCTAAATGATGTATCTCTCGCAAAAGAAGGGCGCCGTCTATGTGGAGAAGAATGGATTTTTAGCAAGGTAATGCTACCCACAATGCACCTATAACAAAGAAGTACTTGCTTGAACAAAAAATAAGACTTCTTGACCACTCAGTGTGCTCTCCAGACCTCAATCCTATACAAAATTTGTTGGTATTGATTGTTGCAAAAGTTCATGAAGGTGTTCGACAGTACTCAGCAATTTCTGAATGCTAAAACGCAATCTTAGACATATGGGAAAAATACCTTCGGTTCAACTTCAGAAACTAGTTGATTGTAAGCTAAGCCGAATTTTTGAGGTTATCAAAGGTAATGGTGGATCTACAAAATATTAAATTAAAAAATTGCCTTTATATTCTATAGTTCGGCCTATCGGTCTAATATTTATGTCAAAACAAAATTTTAGAATGAAGTTCAAATCAAATTCATGTATCTGATTTTCATCATTTAAAAATTGTAAGCCATATCTTTTTCTTTATTTTTGAGTGTAGTCTTATATTTCTGTCCAATGGTTTGTATAGTATGTTATTTCTAAACTTTATACTCCTGTTTAGCAATTATCCAAAACAATTAATGACACTATATTTCATAAAATGCCAAATATAGTATAAATTGTATCAGTAATTCTCTTGGGTTCATTAAAGAAAATAACAGTCTCCAAGCTCGATTGACTATGTGTCTACGCTACTTGAATTTGGATATTTAGCACTCTTTATGAATATGAATAAGACAATATATATATATGTATATATATATATATATATATATATATATATATATATATATTTAGACGTATATACATATATATATAGACGTATATATATATGTATATATATATTTAGACGTATATATATATATATATATATATATATTTAGACGTATATATATATATATATATATATATATATATATTTAGATGTATATATATATATATATATATATTTAGACGTGTATATATATATATATATATATATATACATATTTAGACGTATATATATATATATATTTAGACGTGTACACATATATATATATATATATATATATATATATATATATATACAGCTGCATGAGAACACACTGATTGACGGAAAACTGCTTGTTTATGAAAAAAGAATCAATCAGTGTGTTCTCATGCTGCTATATATATATATATATATATAGACGTATATATATATATATATATATATATACGTTTAAATATATATATATATATATATATATATAAATGCGTTTAAATATATATATACATATATATATATATAAATGCGTTTAAATATATATATATATATATATATATATATGTATATATATATATATATATATATATATGAACTGAAAAAAACAAAAACATCATTACAGTTAAGAGCACAGAAATAGGATTTAAAAAATCGAAAGTTATCACCAAAAACCAAACTACATAAACCTTTGATCTGTTTTTTCGAAAATTCCCTATCCTTTTTATCAGTCAAAGAAGTCACATTATTCTACGCTATATACCAAAAAACTATACTACGAGGGATTTCCTGTAAATTGGTCCTACGAAACACCCACCTGTGATATCATAGCATCATGAAACACCGAAAGCTTTTTCATGTTTCCGTAAAAGGAAACTGTAAAAATAAATTAATTAGCCTATACAGACACTGTTCCGGTCCGTCGACAAATATAAAATCTACAATTCTTAAAAAAAGGTACTTTTAGCATGCCAACAATTGTCCTTTTATATGATCTTTTTGGTTATATTTACTTAGACTCTCATGTCATCGCAAGGGTTTTTTGACGACACTATAGTTTTAATTATTACATTCTGTTCCCAAAAACGATGTCTTAAAAGATTTAGTTATATAAGTCTGATATGTCAATAACATATTCCTCGTAGGTAAGAGAAGGTCGACGAAATATGAATTCTGAGAGATTCTCTTGAAAATAACACCAGTCTTCCTCTTAAGTCCAAAATCAATATCAATAATAAAATTTCTTTTTATTGAATTGCTAATAAGCTCTGATGACAGTACTTTTCATACCTCCATATCTAAGAGTCAACTGGTTTTTATTCCATCCTAAACTGCAAAAACGAATATCCACAGAGTTACAAAACAACTATCATAAGAAAAATCTAATCGATAAAATTCACCATATTTCCTTTTCTCAAATAATATAAAAACATAAAGCAAACATTAATTACAAACGGTTTTCCAAATTTTATTCCAGATCAACAAATAGATATCTAAAGAAACTAAAAAAACCAAGACATTAATTAAGACAAATAATAATAATATTATATATATTCTAGTATAATAAACAACCTTATACATATGGATGATGTAAAATTTATGACCAAAGATTTAAAAAAAAACGAGCTGGAAGCAATAATATGTACAATATATATATATATATATATATATATATATATATATATATATATATATACTATACTTATATATATACATATATATATATATATATATATATCTGCTATACTT
>OY757914.1:10193303-10227761 GCA_963585895.1 Sepioteuthis lessoniana | reverse complement strand
TAAATAGTATATAAATATATATATATATATATATATATATATATATATGCTATACTTATATATATATATATTTATACATGTATATATATATATATATATATATATATTATATGCTATACTTACAATAATAAATACAATCTATGGAATAATATATAAAATATCATATATAGTGTATACAACACATTATAAACAATAATATATGCAATAATACATACATGCAGTAAAATATATATACAATAATATACAATAATATGTACATAATAATGTATACAATATAAACAATGTATACAATAATATATATATATATATATATATATATATATATTTATCTATTTATACATATATTCATCTATCTATATATACAAAATATGTGCATTATGTATACACTAATATTTACATACATATACCATTAGATTAATATATATTATAATAAACACACGCAGACGCATATATATATATATATATATATATATACATATATATATATATATATATATATATATATATATATATATATATATATATAATACATTATAATCAATGCATGTAGTAATTTATACAATACATACTATGATGTATACAATATTATATATAATACATATGATAATTTATATAACAATATATAGAATATATACAATGAAATAAGAATATTTTCAATAATATAGATACTAATAATTAAAGTAAAGTTGGCGACCTATGTCGAGGGTGACCCGAAGGCTCTCTTTTCAATAGCTACTACACCAAGGTGTTGGGGAGGGTGCTAATCCATTCTCAGGGTTGCTCACATTTACCCTTGATCCTCATCTTATAGTGCTGAGTGCAAAGCTAGGCGGCATCAAGTACCATTTTTTGAATCTTTGGTATGACTCGACCTGGGATTGAACCCCGGTCTCCCGGACCATTGGCGAAACAATTTAGATAATAAGGATATTCTACTGTAATAAATCACCTTATCTAAATGAAGGATGAGAAGCTGATTGGAAAAAATAAAAAAGGAACTTGAAAAAATGAATTTTCAATCGGAACGTAGGGATGGGATTTATAATTAAAAATGCGAAAGATATTTGATGAATAAAGAGGAAAAATAAATAACAGAAGAGAAAGAACAACCCAGTCAGGAAAACATTAAAACGCTTGGGAAAAAGAACGATAAGGAAAAACTACAAATAGTTAAATACATTATTATAGATGAAGATACCATCAAGAAAATATAAACAAAAGACGAGTCAGGAAAGAGTATTTGAGATAGATGAGGAAACTGCAAGTGACTAAACTTTGAAATTGGAGTTTAATATAACGAATAAATAACCTGGCAGTTTCTTAAATGTAACGTGATATGGTAAGTTATAAAGAAAACGAAAGGCTAATTTGTAAGGAAGCGGATAGAGAAGAAAAAATAAGGAGTAAAGGCAGACATGGGGGCAGGTAGTTGACCTCTGAGTGACTTAGGGTAAGGCAGTGGTGGATCAGCCGGTTGAGGATGACTAGAGAAAACTGGAGGTACCAAAATCTTGCACGCATCTGTGGAACTAGCGGAAGCGGATGTTCCTCCCGCAGACAACAGGTGGAAGGGAGGGGAGGACAACTCGTCTTTTTTAAGATATAAGAAGCCACGAAGATTTACGAAGAGGAAAGTTTACGAGCCTCATTTTTAGGTGTTGGCTCCAAAAGGGGCTTTGCACATTTAAAGCGACCTAGCATGTTAGAACTACCACAGAAAACCGAGAAGAAAATTCAAGGTCAGTGTCTGCTCTCACTTTCTCAGCATGATATGGTGTTTTTCATTGCTTAGCAAACGCGGTTGACTCAGCTTCTATACACTCTTTCTTTCTCCCGGCGATTACCTACAACAAATAGTAAAAAGACCTTTGGGTAGTTAAACAGAGTTTCGTCCGTTCGTTAACTTTTACCACGTCGGGGTCACAATAGGGTCCTGGAGGTACGAATGTCTATTTAGTACCGTTATGACTCAACAGTCGGGCCATTGAGTAGAGTGTTTACCAATGATCTGGGAGACCGGGTTTCAATCCTAGGTCGAATCATACCGAAGACTCAAAAACAGTACTTGATGCCGCCTTGCTTAACACCCAGGATTATAAGGTAAGGACAAGGTAAAGTGGAGCAATCTGAGGAATAGAGTGGCACCCTTCCCTTCACCTTGGTGTAGTAGCTATTGGAAAGGTCGCCAACTTTACTTTTTATGGTACACTAGTAAAATATTCTAGATTCTTAATCCGGACCAAATAAATTTAGAGATATTGACAACAGAAAAAGAATATAGGTGACGATGAAGAAGGCCTTACGAGGGCGAAAGATGATCTAGACAGACAAAAATGGGATAGGATTGAGGAATGTGTAGACGTAGCAACTCAGGGTCTCGAAGAATTTACGAAAAAGCAGAAAGAAATATTAATCACAGCAGAAAATATTAGCAATAATAAAAATAACACAATAGCAGAAAAGCAGGAATTACTAAATCAAGAAAACAAAGATGAAAAGAAAAAACAAAACAAATATATGGACACTCTAAAAGGCATACAAAGAAACCGAAAGAGAGAAACGGAATCATTTTAAATATTGGTTCAAAAACATCCTAAGAACTGTGTAAAAAGCTATACTACATGGAACCTTAAAGAGAATAACAAGCGCAGTCTAGAGAGAGAGAGAGAGAGAGAGAGAGAGAGAGCAAGAGAGTGAGAGTGAGAGTGAGCTATAAACTACCTTATAAGGTAAGGTTGTAAACTGGCTGAGGGTAACTATAAGAGCAAGCATGCCTGAGTGCAGAAGTTGATCCACTGGCAACTGTGCAAGCTGCTAAAATTTGATCATACGGACAAATGGTGCATGCAAAAATCAGAAAGTTACCGAGAAAATAAGATCCTCTCAGACATTAAGAGAAAAAGCATACGCCAATGCCGACCAGAAGACAACATACAGGTACACACACACATATATATAAACATACATATATAGTCTCTCTCACACACACACACACACACACACACACACACATATATATATATATATATATGCGTGTGTGGGTGTGTGTATGTGTATGTGTGTCGGGCATAGTTTCGGGCTTTAAGCATCATTACCAGAAACCCTTCGCGCCTCAGCTGTACCTCACCAGACTTTACTGTGCAGGCGTTCCATATTCATGGAGATGCATAATCCGATTGATGTTCGAGCCTCTTAACATATTTCTTTTTACTGTTGGTGGAAAGCTAAGTTCAGTCATATACCCAAAGATTAGATTAACGATAAATCTTCGATCAATAGGAAATAAACTGGTCACCCAGCCATTTCTTAAACATTCTTCTCGCAAATCTTCATTCTTTTTCCTGTTGACGTTGATGTATATTCACACTATTTTTCTCAAGTCTTTAACTCGATGACGTAAACTATTTTTAAAATGATCAGATTAGGTCGCAAGATCTGAACTCTGAGCGTTTAACGTTATCTTAGATGGGAAGGTGCGATGATGTCCAAAATCTAATGAGGCTCTCCTGTCCGTCCAGTTATCAAACCAAAATGCTTTATAAAATTATTGCAAAGAAAATATCAAGTGTAGATTATATGATGACAGAAGAAACAGTCATTCACATAAAGCGCGAATACAGGTAACTGGCAAAAAAGGAATACAGGTCTAAGCACGACGTTAGCTTTCAAATAACTGATAATAATAAACATTTATAAACAAATATCTTCAAGGTTTTGTTATGTTTTGTTTTGTTTTATGGAATATATCATCCATTGCAGGTTTTTTAAATGCCAAATCCTATTCATACATACGTATTGTATATACATATGATTTGTAAACACATTTTCTTGATGACATTCTTAAACGAGCCTGAGCGTTTTTTGCACGCAGTTAAATAATTTCAAGTATTGCAATATAACAGTTACAACTTAACATGATACATTTGTTTGCACATAGTTTGTTTTATTTGACTCATGGATAGGACCCTATAAGGTGCTATCACTCCGAGTTTGAATGGACCCGGGAGCAATGGCAATGAAGAGGTACGCTGCATTCTCTAAATCTCCCAGGCTGGTGTCTCACTATCAGATTGTTTAGTGTTATATCCAGAATATTCGTAGAGATGCAGTCGGTGTATTCTACAGCCCCAGGGTTAAAATAGCTTCAAGTAACTATTCTTAATATTAATAATTTTCACGCAGTTACATATTTTGAAGTATTCCTATCTAAGACAAATAATTTGCACGATTTGAAATATTATAATCTGATATAAATACTTTTCAAACAGATCTGCTATTGAGGGGTTCCTAATTGGTACAACTATTTCAGATCAAAGTAGATCTGGGAGAAATGGTAATGAAGTGGAAACTCTACACTCTGCAGAATTCTAAAAGTGGGAAAAAAATGAACCCCTTTATCCCCACCCCTCTTTGAGTTGTATTCTACCACAACTGTTCTTCTTCAGGGATAGCTTTGGAATTAAGTACCCCACGAAAGTCGATATGCCATTAAACAAAGAAACTAAACCAAATAGAGTTCATTGTCATACCCAGGACCCCTGCCTTTTAAAAGAGATCTTATTCTTCTGTAGTGGGGGGGTGTAGTTGTGTATTCTCAGCCTCATCAACACAGTGAAGATTGCTTAATGTCAACGTGGTAACCAATGATATTATTGATGTATGTATGCTTTTCTGTCAGTATAAAACAGTATGAATTATAATATACGAATCTCTCTCTCTCTCTCTCTCTCTCTCTATATATATATATATATATATATATATATATTTATCTATCCATGTGTTTGTGTATGCGTGTATGCCTGCATGTGTGTGTGTGTGTGTGTGTAAGAGTCAAAGAGAGTAGGTTTGAGAGATCCGAATTGATCCTTGTTTATACGTAGCTAAAAGATCGCAGTATTTTCAGCAGCGCCAGATTTTATGATTGGCTAATAAAATAAATTTATAGCCCTTTATTATTTGTTTCCGCTTCTCTTTTCTCGCTTTCCAATTCTGCATGGCCACTCCTTACCGCTTGGTTAGTTCGGACCCGAATGACGGGATAAAATAAAAAAAAAAAAGGCCGTTTCATTATTCGTTTGAATACCCCGACCCTTGTGATGTTGACTTTCGTCTGCTTGTCGGGAATGGTCCGTTCACGCAACAGTACAAACTGTTGCTTCGATCTGTTCAAAGCCGTTGAGGAACAAACACATTCTAGCGAATGATTGATATCCAAATGCCGGTTCTACTACTTGCTGAGTGAAACAGATATAAACAGAAAAATGCACGTCGAGATTTCTATGAGTCACAAGGTGGTCATTTTTTTTTTTCTTTTTACTAGGTTGGGATATTTTGTTTTAAGTGTTTCTAATATAACCATCGATAAACAATGAACATAATAATAATAATAATAATAATAATACCAGAATCTGTCCTGGGGAATGAGACACACAAAATTCTCAGGGATTTTGTGATACAAACGGATCACCTAATCCCGAGAGGAAGACCTAACAAAGTGATAATTAACTAAAAGAATAAAGAAATAAAAGAGAATCTGCCGAAAAGTATACTTTGCTGTCTCGGCGGACCACAAAGTGAAAATCAAAGACAAACAATAGGAACTTGCTAGAGAATTAGATGAGCAATGAAACACGAAAGTGACGGTGATAGCAGTTATAAGTGGTGTATTCGGAACTGCCCCCTAATACTTGGTAAAGGGTCTGGAAAAGTTGGAAATCGGACGACGAGTCGAGACAATGCAAACAACAGCATTATTAAGATCAGCCTAAATACTGAGAAGAGTCCTGGAGACTTGAGGAGACTTGCGGAAAAACAAGCAAGGAATAATAATGATAATAATTTAAAACCATCTGTATCACAGTATTGTAAAGATCAGTTAAATACTTCGGAGAGTCCTAAAGACCTGAGGAGGCTTGATGACTGTCATTTTAGTAAAAAGACACCAACTGGTGGGAAAAACTGATTTTTAGATACAAACAGGTCACCTAATCTCGACAACACGTCAAGTAAAAAAAAAAAGTATCCTGAAGAGTTGAAAAGATTTGCTGTGACTCAAACTCCAGCGAAAAATCATCAGCTAACGTTGGTGTAAAAACCTCTCAAAGGCGTACAATAATAATACTCAGAAGATTCTAGCAAAGACTTGCTGTCAATCAGACTCCTATGACCCCCCCAGGTAACGCTTGTGTGAAAAGCCCACCAGGAATAAATAATAATAATAACGATAACAATAAAACGATAAATGACGGAAGAATTAGAACTACCGGATCAGAAAAAATCAGAACGCTTGGAGAAAAGGAATCTTACAGATACTTGGGAATATTGGAAGCGGACACCATCAAACAAGCGGAGATGAAAAAAAAATGAACAAACAAAAAACAAAAAACAAGAATTGTTCAGGAAAGCGAGAAAACTACTCGAAACCAAACTACATAGTAGGTATAAATACCCGTACTGCCCCCTTCGTAAGATACTCGGGACCATTCTTAAAGTGGATCTGAGAAGAACTTCATCAAATGGAGCAGAGGACAAGAAAACTCATGACGATACATAAGGCCTTACATCCCAGAGATGATGTAAACGGATTGTATGTGTCAGGAGAAGAAGGAGGAAGAGGATTCTCCAGCATTGAAGGTTGAGTCGATGCATCGATACAGCGACAAGAAGATTACATAAAAAAAACACGGAGGATGACTGATTACAGTCACCAGAAATGATACAGCGAGCACAAGTATCAACAGAATAACAATAATCAAAAAACAAAAATGGGAAGAAAAACAACTGTAGGGACACGTCAAACGACAAGCAAGCGAAATCTCTCGTGAGAAAACTTTGACATAAATGGGAAAGGGAAACCTTAAGTGAGAAACTGAATCTCTTCTGACAGCAGCACAAAACAGCGCCATAAGGACTTTGTCAAAGCAAGACTAGATAAGACGCAACAACAGAGATGTTGATTATGTGGTGACAGAGACGAAACGATTAATCCAATATTAAGCGGATGGAGCAAATTAGCTCAAAGTCTTGAAAAGTCTGGGTGGAGAAGGAATTGTGCAAGAAGTTTAAATTTGATCATAAATAAATGATATATGCACAACCCAGAATCCGTCTTAGAAAATGAGACGCATAAAATTCTTCGGGATTTTGAGATACGAACGGATCATCTAATCTCGGCAAGACGACCAGACCTAGTGATTGTCAACAAAAAATAAAAGAGAACCTGCTGAATAGTTCCGGCTGACCACAGGGTAAAACTGAAAGAAAGTGAAAAGAGAGATAAGTACCAAGGCCTTTCTGGAGAACTGAACCCCCCCCAAAAAAAAAAACCATGAAAGTGACCGTGATACGAATTGTAATTGGTGCGATTGGTACGGTCACCAAAGGACTGGTACAGGGACTACAGAATTTGGATATAAGAGGACGAGTGGAGACCATCCAAACTACGGCATTGTTGAGTTCGGCTAGAATACTAAGAAGAGTTCTGGAGACTTAAGGAGACTTGCTGTCACTCAGACTCCACTAGAAAACTATCAGCTTAACGCTGGTGTGAAGAATTGTCAAATGAGTGAATTGCTCCAAGGGATCAACTCAGACAAATGAATCAAAGGACAAAAGAAATTGATAAATATTCTCACAGCTTTATACCCGAGAGATGACATATACAGACTCTATTTGTCAAGAAAAGAAAGAGGTTGGGTTTGGTTTCTTAGTTTAGTGTCATATCAAGCTCCGCGGAGTATTTAATGTCAAAGCCAACCTTGAAGAAAAAACAGTCGTGGTACAATTTAAAGCATAGGGGAGTATTAGGTGGTTCCTATCGTACGAAGAGGACTCACCAACATTGGGGACTGCGTTGATGATGCAATTCAAGAACTGAAAGAATACACAAAAAACATCAAAGAAAGACAATAATATATGAACAGCTCCCGGTGAGAGTGGAATTCAGATAACTTTTTGTCATTAGGAAGCTTAGTTTTCTGTCGTAAGTGCTTGAACATTTAGTCACGAAAGCCATTGGTATCGCAAAATCTAAAATTATACCTATAAGTCATTTTCCACTTTTTTTTCTGTTTCGATTCAATGTTTGTGTTTATACTTTATTTGATTTATCCTGTTATTTTAGATGAAGCATTGACAATCATAATTATTAATCTTGACTGGCATTTTTTGTGTGTTTAGTTGAGTTTTTATCTTATCTCAACTCACTCGTATTGTTACTTTTACGACAGCTGTGAATTATGCGTCTCGCTGATACTCACAAGCTAATAAAAATTAAAAGTTAAAGAAAATACAAGTCAAAAGTGATACAAATACTTATTGACCATATTCCATCAGAATAAACAAATAAATAAATAAATAAAAATATTTCGGTCGGAACTTTCTAATTTTTTTGTATTTTAGCTGTAGCCAGATAGTTCGTCTCCGTGTCAAAAACTGACATGAAGTTATTTATTTTGTTTTTGTATTTAACTGAAGACGTCTTGTATAAGAAATGCACAATGAAAAGCTAATTTACTTGCAGCTTTTCGTCTCCAGAATGAAGCAAAGTCAAAGACAATTCTTTTAGAATATTACTTTGTTTAGATTTGCTTAATTTCTCAGGTGGGCAACAAATTGTCGACAACACCCTTTGTTCCAAAGTAGCCACTCATTGAAGTACTGAACAGAATCATCGTTGCTTACCTTTGGTGATCTGTCGGGAACTGATGAGTTCTGCGTGAGTTGATTCATAAATCAAAATACCTCTTCTAATAATCCTGTGTTTGTATCTAATGGTTACACCGGGAAAATTACACACCATAGTAAGAATTTTAATAAAATAGTGTTTAAAATACTCTTCGAGACTATGGTTTCGGTTTTTTTGTTTAATGGCATATCAACATTTATAGGTTATTTAATGCCAAATCCATCCTTTTTAGAAGAACAGCAGTGTTTCTATTTAACCCATAGCTGGGTGGATAAGAGGGTTCATACCTTTCCCAAGGGTATTTGTCAGAAAATGAACGTAATAGCGCGACTGGAATTCGAACTCGCTTACTACGATTCAGCAATTCGAGACTAAGGTAGTTTTCAATCACATTTGCAATTTATTGATAGTTGTGTAAGGTCAGTTATCGCTCTCACCCCAATATAATTACTTAATGTAAATAACTATTGATTGTTAATAATCGATTAATTTAACTTGTTTTAAATTAATTACAGTATTCGTTCTGTAAATAGGATTAGAGTCGATTCAAAACTCAATGATAGTGGTCTTTAAGGGATTTTGATATTACGCATAAGCCAGTCTGACTGGCCTTTCGTTAAAGAATGTTAATAATCAATGTAAAGTAAAATACTGTATATGAAAAACGGGAAAAATATCCAAATTACACCCCACGAACACCCCGCAAGAAAAAAACAAAGCCAAAATTAAAAAAAAAAACATAAGAAATTAGTAGAATATAAACATCTACGAAAAAAAAAATCGTGTTTCAATAAAGAGAAGAAAAAAAATCGTCGCAATCAGATGAGCCATGTCTTGATACTTGCATTTTTTTGACGAGGCGGACTTTTCTACTGTTCTATTTACGAATCGTTTATTGGGGTTCAAGTAAAGAGATTTGACCTTTTCATCTGAGTGTCAGGTCACTTCCTTCAAGGAAAACCTAGAGAGCTGAAATGATTAGACCGGAAGTGGTTATCACAATGTGCCAAGTAACCTGCCAGGCTTGAGCGCCATTCGACCTTTGCATCTTTCGATACTTGCAATAGAAGAGAACTCCACCAGGGAAAAATGGTGAAAATACGGTGATGCCTTCGGAATATTTATAATTAATAATGAGAAACATCTTGGAAGAAGAAAAAAGGTCCAATGTTGGGAACCTAGGAGGTTACAAAAGAAAGTATGACAAATCTTCGGTAGGAAACAAATGGTCAAAGGTCACTTCCTTTCTTTTTAAGATGAACTAGAACTTATATTAAATAAGAGTTAACTGTTAATACAAATCATTATTAAAAAGATAACAAAACAATAACAACAAGCATTTTTCTACACGTTTTACTCGTATTAAAAACACCCCTGTCGAAGAGGCTGACTGTATCCTCTGCCGAGGGGTAAGGCCCCCTCCAAAAAGGGGCGTTCTTGGTATGACACTAAACTGTATCTCAAGGTGAGGTCTTGTTTCTTGAAACTTAGGACGTGTTGATTACCTCTCCATCAACCCCAGGGCCACTCAAAGCAAGAAGTGTGGTTAATATTAGGATATTATCTATGGGTCAAGTAAATCTCTTTAAAAATTATTGTTAGTTGTCTAAATTTTCGAGATGAAGCTTGATGATTTTTATCATTAAGGGTTTTCGGACTATTGTCTTCATCTTTATTGTTATTTCCACAACGTGTGTTGTACACACACGTTGTGGAAATAACAATAAATAACACTAAACTGTCCAACAGGACACATAGCGTAACGGTTATAGACGTTGGTTCCCTAAGGAGACAATCATCAGGAGGTTGCCGGTTCAATCCTGACTGCAGGCGAATAACAACACAGGAATACTTAGCATTTGTACCCGGTTATGGCTAACGGAATCAGAACAGGTGACCCCCTGGATTCAATGAAGGACGTAGTTAGAAGTTCCGTGTAGGTTTCCGAGTTCGACAAACACCTGAAGAAGACCGGAGGACACATTGGTCGAAACGTTGTGGAAATAACAATAAAGATGAAGACAGTAGTCCGAAAACCCTTAATGATAAAAATAATTCTTTATGGCATAAAATTCTTTAAAAAATCTGTAAGAAATACGTTATGTACTACACCAATTTAGAGAAATGGAATATTCAATTTTTTGCAAATAACTTTCATATTTCTCGTTCAAATTTTACATTTTGACAATTTAAATCATTTCTATAAATGTAAATTAACCGGTAGTATTTCACAGGAAAATTGAATTTTCTTTGAAATGAGAAATTTTTTAAATAGGAAGATTGTTATACCTAGTCATCATCATCATCATCATGTCGTGCCGCTAGCACGGATATCCCAGACCCTCTCTCGCTACTTCTCCCTATCATTCATCGCCTCTGGCAAGTCTTCAGGACTACATTCCGTATCCTCACATAGCTGTTGTATGTATGTTCGAGCTGGTCGTTCTGCTTTCGCTTGGCCATATGAGGGTGGCGGGTAATAAAAGAACAAAAACACTTAATGATCAAGAGAAAGTATTTATTAAAGAATACACCTTTGAAGAACTTTATTTGTACACTGAATACTTTGTTGTAACAATTTTCATTTAGAAGTTCTTTCATTTATTCAGGTAATGAACCGACAAGTCTCCGGTGACAGCGATACCCACTCTTCAGAAATGACTCGCTTCAGTTCTTCAAGATTTCCTCGATAGCAATGTCTTAATCTCTTCTTGAGGATTCCTCTTATATTTTCTATTATATTTGCATCTGAGCAAGTTGCAGGCCAATAAAGAACAGGCATCTACTTTGCCCTGAACCATTCTTTTGTAGATTTTGCTGTGCTGGGTGGAGCAAGGTTATGCTGGAAGATGAATTCATTGTCATCAAGCTTGTCCTTAATGTATGGGAGAAGGAAATTATCTAGAACATCCTGATAGACAGCAGCTTTTATTGATCATCGCAAGAAGCAGAAATTTCCGACACTGGAAGCAGATATGCAACCCCAAACAATCACAGATTCAAGGAATCTTACACTTTTTATCAAACATTTGGTAAAGTGTCTGTCGCATGACTTACCCCAAGCCATAATTCCCGAAGAAAATACAGAACCTTGATTCATTACGGAAGATGATCTGCTTCCACTAATCAACAGACTAATTTTGATGACCTCTTGCCATATTGAATGCTTTCGTTTTTATTAGAATGTTAGTAGTAGCTTTGAAATCGGTATTCCGCTGTCATATCGAAGCCGATGGAGTCTTCGAAGCGTCGTGGAACAAAGAACAGCTACACTGGCATCATGGCAAGCTTTGGAAATTTCACCACAATTGGTAAATCGAGTGAAAATAAGGGCCCTATTAAGATGACATTCATCTCTAACTGTTGTCTTTGGTTTGGAACCGCACTTATGCTATTTTGGTTTGGTTTGGTTTGGTTTGGTTTGGTTTTATGGCATATCAACCACTGTTGGTTATTTTATGCCAAATCCTTTTTATACATATATATTGAATATATACATGATTTGATAACATAAGTATAAGTATAGTTTTTGTCCACTCACATTTAAATGTCAAAACATTTCAATTTTAATCAATTCAGTTTATAAATACACAGTTTAGTTCTATTTAACCCATTGATAGGACCCTATCAGTTGCTACAACAACGGGCTAGAGTGGACCTGGGAGCGATGGTAAGAAGGAGTACTCCGCATTCCCAAAGCTCCAGCATTACCTGAAGCCCACCATCAGATCGTTTAGTGTCATATATCCAAGATACTCGTTTGAGGCGGAGGTGGGAGGCTTACCCCTATGCAGAGATGCAGTTGGTGTATTCTACAGCCCCAGCAGACTGAGAAAGTGTGTGTGCGTGTTGAAATGGTAGATTGTGGTGAATCTAACAAGACGATACGAATAAGTGGAAAGATGGATAAATTAAACGCTTACAAAGGTTTAGTAGTAGTGATATTTCATTGTTTTATTCCAAGAACTTCTTCAAACTAAACATTTTTTAATTAGTTTTTCTCTATTTAAGCAAATGAGGAAACGATGAAATAACATAGAAAATAAAGGTATAAAAGGGGTGGGGGGTAGAGGTCTGAAAATAAGAGGCAAGAAAATGGAGAAATAGAGAGGGAGGTAGATGTGGGTTTAATTGATGGTGGTAGGGGTTTTTGGGTTTTTTTCTTCATAACATTCCTAAACGTACCTGAGCCCTTTTTTTGCAAAATAGTTTCAAGTATTGCGATATCACAATCACAATTTAACATCAGTCATTTGTTTGCACACATAGTTTATTCTATTTGACTCATCGATGGGACCCTATATGGTGCAAGCACTCCGGGTCAGAGTGGACCTGAGAACAATGGTAATGGAGAGTTACTTCATATTCTTCAAATCTCCAAGGCTGGATCTTCATCATCAGATTGTTTAATGACATCTAGAACATGCATTGGGGAAGGGTTTTACCTCTCAGCAGAGATGCAGTCGGTGTATTCTACAGCCCAAGCAGACTAGGTTACATTATGATCAAATTGGTCGTGTTATCTTCAAGATGGCAGACTGAGAGTATTCCACCTGGACAGCTATCTCGTTTTGAGTCTTGGTAGCTTCCGACTTTTTGTGTCTCGAACATATCCTTAACTCTTGCCATTTAAGATACAGAGCAATTTATATGTTTAACACGGAAATTTTCATTTTTTATCATTCCAATATTTTGACACTGAGAATACTCATGAAATTATTTCAGATATAAATCATTCGATAATTCAAAATTATCAGAGATGATAAAGGTATGCGACAAATGTAAAATCTTAGAGACTTACATATTTTTAAACGATGCTCTCACTCTTTTTCTCTCTCTCCATCTCTCCCTCTCTTTCTCTTTCTCTTACTCGCTCTCTCTTTCACTCTCTCCATCGCTCTCTCTCCATCCCTCCCTCTCTCTCTCGCTCTCTTTCTCTCTCTCTCTCGCTCACTCTTTCCATCTCTCTCTTTATATATATATATATATATATATCTTTCTCTCTTTGTCTTTGTCTTTCTCTCCCTCTCGCTTTCTCTCTCTCCTTCTCTCTCTCTCGCTCTCCCTCTATCTTTCACTCTCTCCATCTCTCTCTCTCTCTATCTCTCTCTCTTTGTCTTTGTCTTTCTCCCTCACGCGCTTTCTCTCTCTCTCTCTCTCTCTCTTTCTCTCTCTCTATATAAACATAAATATACGACCGATACTGAAAAGTTTTCGGCATGACCAAAAATGGAATGACTTAGAAGCATGAAACATATATGCTATTGCGTATATTTATACCGCAGTTCAACACCCTTGGCATATCTTTTCTAAAGCTACAACATTTAAAAGAATGCAATCAATTGTTAAAGTCCATGGAATGCTTCAGGCTGCTTTTGGCGCATCTTGCATGAATCGAGCATCAGTTTTTGAATGGCATAAGACATTCAAGGAACGAAGGGAGTCTGTGAGGAATGATGAGAGGTGTAGGAGGAGTAAGGAAGTCAATACACCAGAGTTGATTGGCCAAAGGGTTAGGGTTAGGGTTACTACGTTGAGGTTTCAAGGGAGTTCAGGAAGAGATTCCGTAGGAAGAGGCCAGCACTCTTCAAATTGGGTCAGTGGCATTTCCAGCAGGAAAATGCACCAGTCCACAACTCCATCCTTGTCACAGACTATTTGAGCAAGATGGGCATCAAGACAGTTCCTCACCGTCCCTATAGTCCAGACGTTGGTCCCTGTGACTTTTGGCTATCCCCTAAGCTCAGAGGCTGTCATTATAAGACAATTGAGGAGATGAAAGAGGTTGTGAAAGAGGTCATTGACATGCTTACACACGAGGACTTCCATGAGGCCTCCCAGAAGATGTTGGAACGGCCCAACAAGTGCATTGTGGCTAGAGGAGACTACTTCGAAGGGGACTAGAGTTTCATGTGTGTACTATCAATAAAAAGATCCCATACGAAAAAAGTCTGGAAACCTATTTAATGATCCTCGTATATATATGTGTATATATACTCATGCACGCGTATATATATATATATATATATATATATATATATATATACATGCAAGTGTTAATGAAAAGTTCTCGGTTCGACCAAGGAGTTAATAACCAAGAGACTTGAAACGTACATATTATTCCGCAAATTTGACCCACAGTTCAAGTCTTGGGACATCGCCTCTAAAGTTTCTGTAAATCTTTTAAAAGATATAATAGAAAAAAACCCATAATTTCATTTTTGCTTGAACAAAGAATTTAACAATACTCCTTCGTATTTTCGTCAAAAGTTTTAACTCGTTTTTATTTTTTCCTTCATAATTTCTTAAATCAGTATACTAATTGCCTTATCGGTGGGGCTAAGAATACTGCGAGTTAACCCATTTCAGATGAGTAAGACCCCTTCAAAACAGGTGGGGCTCGGGGTATGACACTCTTCTCCATCCAGTTGTAAGTCCCTAGTTCTGGAGTTTTGAGGAGTGTGGAGTACTGCTTCGTTGCCATTACTCCCTGGTCCTCTCTGACCCGGAGTGGTAATATCTGCAAGAGTCCTTTTTATGGGCCAAATAGGATTGTTTAAAATGATTTGTATTTCAGTTCGAGATTCTTTGTGGATTCTCGAGTTCGACATGAAACACCTGAAGAAAGCCGAAGGACATATGAAAATAAAGATGAGGTCAATAATCTGAATGCTCAAAGTGATAATAATTATTTGTATCTGATAAAAATACTAGAAACCATATAACTGTGGTTAAATATATGAATTAAACATTAGATCGCAATACTTACTTTGAGAGTAGATTATTTGTATTTGATAGGAATACTTGAAAAATATGATTGTGTTTAAATTACTGGTATGAAGATTAGTTACATTAAACAGTATGATTACTGACAGAAAACGAGACCGACATTAAATAACTTTACAACGTTTGACTTGCCTTAAAACCAACCAACCAACCAACCAACCAACCAACTAACCAATTATCTCAGCGGTATTTCATAGTTTTCTCCATATGGTTTGGTTTGGTTTGGTTTGGTTCCTTTGTTTAATGATGTCTCAACCTAATACCAAACCAATCCTTGTTGAAGAAAAAGAGTGGTATATTTTTACTCATAGCAAGAGAGATACGATGGGTTCATGCCTTTTCCAAGGTTGGTAGTCTGAAAGTGAATGTACTAGCGCGACTGGAGTTCGAATTTCCTCACTATGATATCTCAATCCAGCAATTTAGCCATTACGCTGGAATTATTTGGACGATTTGAAGTATTGCACGAACGCAGACATCCACAAACAATCGTTCAGGAGCAAATTAAACAAGAAGTTAATTCATTCTCTAAGTTATAGCATTGTAAGTGTATTGCTCTATTAAAAGCCTATCTAAGATGTGCCATTTTTGCGGGGTTACAGTTACACAGATACATACATAGATAATGAGAATTTTAGGAATATATAGATTTATAAAGCAAACAAAATTCGAATTTTTGCCGATCTTGTAATCTTGTTGCAGTAATCCACCTAGAACAAAATTGTTCAAAACATATCATTCTATCATTAGAGACTGGCTAATACATCAGAGAGAAAATGTATGACTGCATCATATCCGCTAATATTATAAATAGGAACCCATAACAAAAATGCTTCTGTTTTATAGCAAAAGTAGCTGAGATAATCTGCGTTGGGAAACAGACAAAAAAAAAAAAAAAAAAGGAAACAAAATCTGTTGCGATTATATAATATGCGTCATTGCATAATATACTTTTAAAAAGATGGCCCAACCCTGACGGGGATGGAGGTCTTAGAAAACGCCGACAGCATCCTCAGTAGGGTAGTACCCCCAGAAATAGAGTATACCGGGTGTGACCCTAAATTGCATCTGCTAGTGAGTCTCCATTTCTGGAGTTTTCAGTAGGAAGAAGTAACCCTTTTATTGCTATTTCTCCAAGGTCCACTCTGGCGAGTTGTGGTAGCACTTGTTTGGGTCCCATCTGTGTGTCAAATTAACCCATTTGAAAATAATGTTATTTGATAGGAATACTGGATACCTTATAACTTTATTAAAATTACTGATATTAAGAATAGTTACTTGCAGCTCTTTTTGCTATCACAAAGGATTATTACTAGTTATCTGAAACCATAAAATTGTTTTCAAACAAATTGTTATTATTAAATAGAAATAGTTCCTTGAAACCATATAATATGTATGAATTATTTGTATTAGATAGAAATGGACCCCCACATATGGCCGAGCAAAAGCAGGACGATCAGCTCGAACATACATACAGCAGCTATGTGAGGATACGGGATGTAGCCGTGAAGACCTGCCAGAGGCGATGAACGATAGCTGGGAGTGGAGAGAGGGGGTCAGGGATATCCGTGCTTGTGGCACGACATGATGATGATGATGAGATAGAAATACTTGAAACCATCTATCTCTGAGCAAATTATTTACATTAGATAGGAATACTTGACACCTCATAATGTTGCCAATCTTATGAAGAGCTGTGACGTGAAGCTATTATCATTATTATTATTAGCTACTTAAAGCAATACAATTGCAAGATTACTGGTGTTAGATTGGTATATCTGACACCATATAACTGTCGGAAAATAAATTACTAGTAGAGAAGAATAGTTACTTGAAACTTTATGATTATGGATAAATTATTAAGATTTGATAGGGATATTTGATCACATAGAACTATGCAGAAAAGTGATTATTATAGTCAAAGGCAAAATTCAATTAAAAGAAATTACGATCGAACATAAAAAATATAGTAGTGATTACAATAAAAAAATTATAAATGATTCAAATGTCGGTTTCAAATATTCCATAAGGTGTTGATACGTTGCT
Source organism: Sepioteuthis lessoniana (assembly GCA_963585895.1). Taxonomy (NCBI): domain Eukaryota; kingdom Metazoa; phylum Mollusca; class Cephalopoda; order Myopsida; family Loliginidae; genus Sepioteuthis; species Sepioteuthis lessoniana. The sequence continues at coordinate 10,210,243 of OY757914.1, read as the reverse complement.
AAACAAATGAACTAAACAAAAGGACACGTATATATATATATATATATATATATATATATATATATATATATACATGCAAGTGTTAATGAAAAGTTCTCGGTTCGACCAAGAAACAAATACCAAAACTTCCTAAAAGTTCTGATGTTATGGAAAACAGGCACATCATTAATTACTAAAGATATACAGAGAACCAATCAGTAGCAATCTAATAAAATTCCAGTGCATGATATTTGTTTTCGTCAGTGGTCTGGGAGACCGCAGTTCAATCCCAGGTCGCGTCATACCAGAGACTTTAAAGATGGTACTAAATACCTCCTTGCTTAACACTCAGCAATATAAGGTACATATCAAGGGTAAAGTGGGACAATCCAAGGAAAGGAGTAGCACCCATCCCTACACCTCGATGTTGTAGCTATTGAAAAGGGAGCGTTCTGATCGCCCTCGACTACGTTCGCTAACTTTATTTACTTACTTGTAATTCATTAGATGGAAAAAGTTGATAAATACTTGAGTATTAGGGCAGTATTTAGGATTTAGTCATCTTCAAACATTAATTGTTTCGATTACGTCGCATCCATAATAATCAATAAGATTCCAGTGTTGTCCGACCAGCAAAGATTTACATACATCAGGTTTGTGCGGACACTGAACACAGTCTAGAAGACCTGCCAAGATGGATGGATAATAAGGATGGATAGTGAGAAAGGTAACTTTGTGCTGTCAAATAGAACAAGACAGTTAATTGCTACAAAAGCAAATGAAAGAAATGCCAGATAGATGAATGAATGAATTAGATAAAAATAAAAATAATTATAAATGCAAACAAAAGAGTATAAAACTACATATGACTGGGTGGGGAAGGTGATCCACTGGGAATTGTGCACGAAGTTTAAATTTGACCATACGAAAAAAGGGTATATGCACAATCCAGAATGATATGGTATGAATCCAATTATTCTCTCTCCAGCTATGGGTAAAATAGTAGGGTAGACTAGGTTCTTTAACCTTGGTATGGCAACTAGTCTAGGAGAAGGAAAAACTTTGAATCCAAACCTGTTAAACTCTGCTTAAAAAAAAACTGACCTTGTGTCATATCCTGCTCGAGCGGAGGGGTTGGGTAAATATGTATGCACAATGAAGAATTCGTCCTAGAAAATGAGACGCACAAAATTCTTTGGAATTTTGAGATACCAGCGGACCATTTATCTCAGTCAGACGACCAAAAGTAGTGATGATTAACAAAAATAAAAAAAAGAAAGAAAATCTGCTTGTGACTGATCACAAGGCAAAACTAAAAGAAAGCGAAAAGAAAGCTTAGTTCTTTAACCTTGCTTGAGAACTAAAAAAAGGAACATGAAAGTGACGCTGTTACGAATTGTAATTGGTGCGTTCAATACAGTCACCAGATGATTAGTACAGGGGATGGAGGACTGGGAAATAAGAGGACGAGTGGAGACCATGCAAAATACAGCAATTTTTTTTTAGATCAGCCGGAATACTGAGACGAGTCCTGGGGACTTGAGGATAATTGCTATCTTTCAGACTTCAGTGAATAACCATCCGTCAACACTGGTGTGAAAATCTCTTAAAAGATGAAATAATAATAATCCCCCAAAGGATTGTAAAAGGGACTAGAAGACTTGAGAATAAGAGGACAAGTAGAGACCATCAAGACTACAGAATTATTAAGATCGGGCAAAATACTAAGAAGAATCCTGGAGACTTGAGGAGACTTGCTTTCACTCAGTGTTCCGTAAGAAACCATCAATGCTGCTGTGAAAAACTCTTCGGCTAGAAGACCAGACCTCATAATAATCAACAAAAAAATGAGAATCTGCAAAATTGTCGACTATGCTGTCCCGGCGGACCACAGAATAAATCTGAAGGAAAGTGAAAAGAAGGATAAGTACATCGACCTTGCAAGAGAATTGAAGAAGCTGTGGAACATGAAAGTAACGATTGTGCCAATTGTGATTGGTGCGTTAGGCACAGTAACTAAAGGATTATTAAAAGGCCTGGAGGACTTGGAAATTGGCGGACGGGTGGAGACTATCCAAACGACAGCATTGCTGAGGACGGCCAGAATACTGAGACGAGTCCTGGAGACTTGAGGAGACTTGCTGTCACACAAACTCCAGTGAAAAACTATCAGCTACGACTGATGTGAAAAACTCTAAAGGAGTAAATAATAAATGCAAATGCAGGCTGTGTGGTGACAGAGATGAAACCATCAATCATATAATGAGCGAATGCAGCAAATTAACACAGAGGGAGTATAAGGCGAGAAACGACTGGGTCGGTAAGGTGATCCATTGGGAAATGTGTAAGAAATTTATATTCGACCATACTAACAAATGGTATATGCACAACCCAGCACCTGTCCAAGAAAATGCCACGCATAAACTATGAGACTTTAACATACAAACGGATCACCTAATCCCGGCCAGAACCCAGACCTCATAATAATCAACAAAAAAAGAGAACTTGCAAAATAGTCGACTTTGCTGTCCAGCTGACCACAGAATAAAACTGAAAGAATTTGAAGAGATGGATAAGTACCTCGACCTTGTTAGGGAATTGAAAAAACTGTGGAACATGAAGGTGACAATTATACCAATTGTAATTGGTGCGTTTGGAACAGTAACTAAAGGATAACTAAAGGGACTGGAGGAGTTGGAAGTTGGCGGACGAGTGGAGACCATCCAAACGACAGCATTATTGAGAACAGCCAGAATACTAAGAAGAGTCCTGGAAACTTGAGGAAACTTGCTGTCACTCAGACTCCAGTTAAAAACCATCGGCTAACGCTGATGTGAAAAGCTCTAATGAGTGAATAATAATAAATGCAAACTAGTAGAAAAATACAAACTACTTGATTGAAGAGGTGATCCACTCGGAATTGTGTAAGAGATTAAAATTTGGCCATACAACAAATGGTGCATGCAAAAATCAGATCCTGTCCAAGAAAATAAGACTCATAAACTGAAGTAGAATTTTGAGATTCAGTCGATCAGCAATTTCGGGCCAAAATGTCGGTCCTACTGCTAAATGACGGGAAGAAAATAATTGTCACCTTTTGGATTTTGCCGTTCCGACAGACTATCAAGTAAAGATGAAAGAAAGCGAAAAGGTTGACAATATTTGGATCTTGCCAGAGAGTTGAAAAAGCTGTGGAACATGAAGATGACGGTGATACCAATTATAGTTGGAGTCTCTGGGATGATCCTGAAAGACTTGAAAAAAAAAGACAGTTGGGGAGTAGGAGATCAGAAGAAGAACAGAGACCCTCTAAACCTCAACACGGCTGAAATCAGAAAAAATACTGGGATGAGTCCAGGAGACTTGCTGTCACTCGGACTTCAATGAAAAATTAACTGTTAGAACTGGTTTAAAAAAACTCGCTAGGATAATAATAATAATAATAATAATAATAATAATAATAATAATAATATTTTCGCTTAACTACGTACTTAGGAAAGATACAGTTGGCTCCAAATTTACAAAATCACAAGAAAATATTAAACACCTCAGGTACAAAAAATAAGATAAATAGATGAATAAAAATAAACAGGTGCCACCGATATAAGCAATAAAAATATACGCCCAGATTTTGTATTTCAAAATTCAAGAGAATTTTATACGTCTTATGTTCTCAGACGGATTCTGGTTGGTTGGTTGGGTGGATATTTATGGCATATCAAGCTTTGTAGGTTATTTTTTGCCAAATCCATTTTTTAACAAATAACCAAATCTGCTTTTAACAATTCAGTTTAGCAAAAGTACACAATTTAATTTTCAATCGTATTTATATTTCAAACTACTCAGTTTAATCAAACAGTTCTTATTTAAACAATTCAGTTTAGCGTAAGTAGTTTCAATGTCAAAAACAGTTCCATTTCAAACAATCCAGTTTAGCATAAGTACTCTGTTTACATGTTAAAACAGTTCTATCTCAAGCAATTCAGTTTAGCATAAGTACTCAGTTTAAATCTGAAAACAGTTCTATTTCAGGTAAGTCAATTTAGCATAAGTATACAGTTTAGTTCTATTTGACCCATAGATAGGACCCTACCAGGTGCTACCACTCCGGTTCTGATTGGGCATGGGAGCGATGGCAATGAAGGGGGACTCGTCATTTCTTAAAGCTCCAGCATTACTGCAACCTACCCATCAGTTGACTTTGTGTCATATCCAGGACACTGGTTGGAGTTATCTTACCCTTTGCAGAGATGCAGTCGGTGTATTCTGCTGCCCCCAGCTGACTGGGCAATATACAGAGTTAAATGTAAAAACAGTTTTATTTCAGATTATTTAGTTTAGCATAAGTACGCAGTTTAAATATCAAAACAGTTCTATTTCGAGCAATTCAGTTTAGCATAAGTATGCAGGTTAGTTCTGTTTGATCCATAGTTTGCACACTATCAGGTGCTTCCACTCCGGATTAGAGTGGACCTAAGAGCGATAGCAATAGAGGGGAACTCCGCATTCCTCATTTTTGCAACCTCAGCATCAGATTGTTTAGTGTCATATCCAGGACACTGGTTGAAGTAATCTTACCCTCTGCAGAGATGCAGTCGGTGTAACCAACAGCCCCCTGCTGACTGAGCAATAAACAGATTAAATGTAAAAACAATTTTATTTCAGATAATTTAGTTTAGCATAAGTACGCAGTTTAAACGTCAAAACAGTTTTATTTTAAACAATTCAGTTTTGTATAAATAAGCAGACTAAATGCAAAAACAATAAATTCTCGAAACCATGGTTTAGTTCCATTTGATCCATAGATAGGACCCTATCCAGAGTTCACCTGGAAGTGATGATAATGAAGATGTGCTCCGCATTCCCCAAAGTTCCAGAATTACTGGAACCTCACCATCAGATTGTTTAGTTTGTACATATACCATTTTGTAGTATGATCAAAATTCAGGCTCTTGCACAGTTCCAATTGGATAATCTTCCTCACCATGCCGTGTCAAGTCTTGTACTCCATTTGTGAAAGTTCGCTGCATTCGTTTACAATAAGATATATCGTTTAACCTATACTAGCAATTATGTTACGTACAGTTTCAATGTCAAAAACAGTTCCATTTCAAACAATCCAATTTATCATAAGTACTCAGTTTACATGTCAAAACAGTACTATCTCAAGCAATTCAGTTTAGCATAAGTACACAGTTTAAATCTGAAAGGAGTTATATTTCAGGTTATTCAGTTTTGCATAAGTACAGATTAGTTCTATTTGACCCATAGATAGGACCCTACCAGGTGCCACCACTCTGGGTCTGATTGGACCTGAGAGCGATGCTAATGCAGGGGGACTCGGCATTCCCTAAAGCTCCAGCATTACTGCAACCTACCTATCAGATGACTTTGTGTCATATCCAGGACGGACTGATTTTCTCTTTAACATGCAAATACTTGAGGACTCTATTAAAATGAAAAAAGAAAGACTAATTACCTCGCCCAATTGCAGCTGTGACAACATAAGTACATACAGAAAAATAATAAAAATTTGGAAACAGAATTGGCAAGAAAAACAACTGTATGGATATCTCAAGCAACAAGCTGCCAAGATTGCTTATTATATTGGAACATGGTTACGGAAAGGAAATCTAAAGAGAAAAACTGAAGCTCTCCAAATAGCAGTACAAAACAATTGCTTAAGGACCAAATATGTTGGCCTGCACCATCATTGTGTGTTCGAACTTCAGTTGGGCTATTACGTTCACTTTCAAATTAACACCCTTTGAAAAGTAATAATCCCCTTATCACCACTATCTCTAGATTAAGTAGAACCAACACTGCCCTTCTACAAAGATAAGTTTGGGATTCAATAAGCCTGGAAGGTTGATATGTCATTAAACAAAGAAACCAAAACAAACTTTGTGAATTATCTGAATTCATTTCACTCACACATAATTTACAAGATATATGTACATGTACACATATGTTTGACTACATATAACCATGTTTCTTTCTTTCTCTCTCTCTCTCTATATATATATATATATATATATATACTTTTATACATCTCTAAAATTACATATTAACCATAACGATGCCAAATATACCAAAAAGACGTTTGCACCACAACGTGGTCAACGGGTTAATGCGTGTATCGCTACGTCTTAAATGGCAGTTGGACCCTGTTGTAACCTCACTATGAGAAAATGTAACGAACACACAAAACTCTGTCTTAGTTCAGTAACACAAAAATTTATTCACTTCTACACTTTTTAAGTAGTCGTCAGGAGAAGAAAACAGAGAACAAAACCTAAGTCGTCCACGTTAGCTTGACAAAGAGAAACAACATGACATCAGGAGAAAGAGAAAGCAGGCACAGACCGTGAATTTTCTTTCTGGTTTTCTGTTGTAGTTCTAACGTACTTGTTCATTGGTTCCATCTCCACAGCTGCGTGTCTGGTATTAGACCCCTTTTCGGAGCTCACCCCAAAATGTGGGACTCAACTCTCGGCTGTCTTCACATTTTCCCGGCGAGTGTTCACTCTCGTCTTTAACTCGTCCCGTTTCCAAGCCAATTAACTTGTAAACCCGAGTCGACCCCTTACTTCTCCCTGGTATCGAAGGGATGGACATATCCACATATCTGTTTCCGGTGGTTCCACACATGCGCAGAAGTTTCAGGGGCTCTGTGTTTTTTCTTGTCATTTTTATTTACGGAAGTCATTCACCATTGACGGGCTGACCTACCACGAGTGCTATGGCCTGACTCTCCAAAGGTCAGCTGGACGTTCCGGAGACTCTCTGCTTTTTTACCTCGTATTTTTCCTTCTCACTCGCGTTCTCCAAAAATTAGCCTAACGTTCTCTTTCTAACTTCGACTCCATATCACGTTAATCCCATATTTAGGAATCTATACTAAAGTACAATAGCATATCATAAATTTCAGAAGTTAGATTTTATATTTGAATATCTTAAACACACTTATTTTCATTTGGTACACAAGTAAACACACACACACATACATGCACACACACACACACACACACGAATATATGTCATCGTTAATAAAATATGCCTACATGAAAATATACTGCCCAAACACTCATACAACACGCGCGTGCGCACATACACACAGAGCATATATGTATATATATGTATATATGTATATACAAGATTATTATGTATTTGGGCAGCAATCCTTCTTTCATGGATATTTCCTTTAAGGTGATCGACTTGGATTATCTTCTAAGTTTTTTACTTAGTTTTTCTTGTGTACTCAAAAGTGAAGTCTATTTTAGGAAAATTCCTACATACATTTTATTTTCAAACCATTTCACTTACCGGCACAAAAATCACGAGATACTCCGTGTGAATCTTGAAGGAAACTCACGCACACACAAACACGCGCGTGCGCGCTGAGTATATATATACCGAAGTGGAAATAGACGAGCAGGATTCGAAAAATTTGAACAAGAAACCTCTTTTAATGAGGGAATGAAAAAGTACATCGAACATTTGGCAAATTGTGTGATTCTGAATTGTGACGATTTTGAAAAATAAACTCGTCATAAATTTACTTTATTTTGATTCGAGTTTCTTATATTCAGTTGTCTAAAAAAATTATTATATAGGATTTGAAGCTTTATTTATCAATCATTTCTCGCACAAAGAACGATTTTTATAATCCAAACATAGCTTACACTTAAAAAAATTGACATAATTAGCAATGATCATAAACTGATTATTCTTAAGTAAATTAGAAATGGTATCTTATCTTTATCTTTCTGGCTGGATATAGTTCGCTTGTTGAGTTGTAAAGATATTATAAGAGGGATTCTTTTAAAAAAAAAAAAAGAAAGCCAGAACTATTGAATATTCGTTTGCTGAAATCTTTATTCTGATCACAGGCAATCAGCAAAGAAAGATTCTTCTGATAAAATCGAAGCGAAATAGAATCGGAAAAGTACGTTCCCAAGATTTTTAATTGAACTGTATTATCATATTCTTGGGATCAGTTGCTTATTGCGAGCAGATCGAATTTGTAATGCTACTTTCTGTGAGATTACCTTTTTTCATTCCTCTTACATTGCAAAGAGTTATATGGTTGTTAGGGAAAGACAAGTATGAAAAAAAAATCCCATATTCGGTTCGGTCTGAAAGAAAAGCTTTTTATTCTTCTTCCCACTTTAAGTAAGCAATTCAGTATGCTCATTCGATAAAAATGATGGCTTTATTTAAGTTTTGGGGGTACTACAAAGGGCCACGCTAGCCCCATAACTCTATATCATCTGTCTAGAATCGTGCTTAGAACATCGATTGATAAAATCAGAGAGAACGACTTCGAGCTGACAAAGAAAAGAGGCAGAAGGTACCCTGCAAAAACAATTACCGACACCGACTACTCCGATGATATAGCGATACTGGCAAATACACCCAACCAAGCCGAAACACTACTAAATAGTTTGGAACGAACCGCCTCCATATCAATGCACACAAAACGGAATATATGTGCTATAATCAAACAGGCGACATCTCCACACTAGACGGAACCTCTCTGAAACCGGTAGACAAATTCACCTACCTAGGAAGTAGTGTCTCATCAACTGAAAAAGACATCTACACATGGCTAACGAAGACATGGACAGCTATCGATAAGCTACCGATCATATGGAAATCAGACCTGACCGATAGAATCATCAATAAATCAGCGTTCATATTTAAAAAAAAATCACGTGACTGTGTAAGGCAATGATGTTAAACAAATGGAACCATCAAGAAATATAACTGATTAAAAAGAGAAGGAAGAAGAAAAAGAGAAAGAACAGAAGAAGAAGAAAAGAAAAGAAAGATAAAAGAAGGAGAAGAGAGAAAAGAGAAGAAAAGAAAGGATAGAAAAGAGAGAGAAAAAGAAAAGAGAAGAGAAAGGGGACGAAAAGTAAAAAACAGAGGGATAGAAAAGAGAAGAAAAGGGCGGAAAGAAAGGAAGTGGAAACAAAAGGACATATACGTAAATAACTGAATATTGTTAAATCATAAAAAATTAACTGTACGTGACTGATATGTCCATAGATGAAAAAGTAGAAAAACAGAAGCAGGGGAGAAAGAATTGAAAATGGGAACATGAGATAAAATATGGGGAACTAGAAACAAGTGCGTATAGTTTAATGGGGAAAAATGTGTGTTGTATCGTGGTAAGGAAAGATACACAGTGAAATAGAGTTAATTATTTATTAAATAAAGTGGTATAGTTCGACGAGTCTTGCGCTGTTGGTGTTACTTCCGAAGTGGGTCTTACTACCAACCGACGTCCTTCAGAGCTATCTCTCTGTTTCTCTTTCTGCTTCTGCTTCCCAAGAGACACGGTGTCTTTTATAGTTCCGGGATACCGGAAGTCACGCGCTACGAGCAACTATACAACAATATGTATGGAAAATAGTTAATTAATTAAAGATTGAATACTTTGAGCCTATTTAAGACAGGTTTTCCAAGAAAAGGAGAAATGTTAAAAAGCTCGCTCGATTATTTACAGACCGAAAAAACGAAATTGTACCGGCTTCAAAAATGTGTCTCAATCTTTTGTTATGGATATAAACTAACATTGTGGCTACATTAAAGTTGTAGTCCCTTTTAAATGTGTTGGAGAAGTGTATTATTAAGATTCCCAAATCTAATATCTCTTCTATGTTTATATATACATATGTATATATATATATATATATATTAATTTGTCATTTGTCAAACGTTAGCGCCATCCGTACACATATAACAACCATACTATACGAGACTACAACATCCCTACAAATATACTTACAGTTGTAGTTGCTAACAGAAAGTTTCAGATATGAGGGTCTTTCAGAAAGTTCCAAATATCTCCAAGAAGAATTCGGAGAAACAAGAGGATTTTTCACTCTTTTACAATATAATATCCCTTGATATCATTACAGTTTGTCCAACGATCCTTAAACATTCAACCAAATCATGGAAGTAGGTGGCATTCATAGCTCTCCAGAACATATGACCTTGTGGGGATTTAGGAATAAACAATAAAACTCCCAACCGGATGTTGACTCGTCGACTGTCACATACAAATGCATAAACGCGTTGCTAATCATTGGCTCCACGCACCCATCCGGTCAGAAGTCTGGGGAAATGAAAAATAATAAAAATTAAAGTAGCCAATAGGAAGCGGTCGGGCCAAAAATGAGAGGGATTGTTGAGTGACGAGTTTGGAGCCGGTGAGGAGAGGTGAAAACTCGAGGTTTTGTGAACCGAGACAGTGAGAACAAAAAGAGACCAAAGGAAGGATATAAATACAGTGATCGAGCGAGAAGTAACATCCACCCTCGAGCTAAGAGCTGAAACTACTTTTCTGCTAGTTCCACAACCTGACCATAAAAGAAAGAAAGAAAAAAAAGGAATAATTACAGTTTATAAACATTTTACTCCCTTCCTCCTTTTTTCTTAACATATGACTTTCCACTACTTTGAAAACTTGCTACATGTAAAGGCGAACTTCTGAACATTCAAATCCAAGTTGACGCTTTATTGTTTTATAAAGGTTGTTTAAACTGTATATGTTCCTTGTTTGTCTTGTTTTAGATGAAGTTTTTTTTAATTGTATGTTGCAATACTCAAACACACCAAAAAGGCTATAACCTCATCACCATTTCCAAAATTGCGACCATACGCGTGACATTTTCGTTTAGGAAACTAGAAGTCTGGTGTGTATGAGTGTTGAGATAGCAATTCAAAGTTAAATTTGGCTGCTTCATCGTCTGCAACCCGAGTAGTATGAACGGGTGTGTTATCCTAGAGCAAGTGCATACCTACATTCAGCTTCAAGTTGATTAATTCTTTCATTTGTCTTTATTCTGGTTCATAGTACTGTCCATAAATAGTTTTCCCTTTTTCATGTAGTCTATCATGATAACGCCTTCAGAATCCTTGAAAAACAGAAAACATCTTCTTGACAACAGACGCTGCTTACATGAACTACTAAGAGAATCCGAGGGTTTATATCGTTTAGTTTAAATTTTTCAATCAGATTTAAAATGGTAAACCAGATTTCCTGTTGAGTTACGAATCTGCGTTGGAAATTCTTAGAGTTTGCCAGGATGTCAAAAGTGTCCCAAAAAATGTCAACCTTTTTTCCGCTTGTGCACTGGTATCAGAATTCTTGAGACTCATCTTGAAGACAGCTTGTTCATGCCCAAGATCTCAGAACAATGTGTACCAAACCAAAACTAATGCCAATGGACTTTGCTATCTGCTGGACAGTAAGACTTATCTTATCCTAAACTCTCCGGTGAACAGCAACAATTAAATTGGTTGAGGTATTTGAACGATCTGATCGAGGGTAATCCGTTCTGTCCCTGCACTGTTTAAATTTTGCAACTCCCTTCTTCACTGTTGCATACGAAGGAATGTCATCAGTAAATATCTGTATTATGTCCTCATGGATTTCTTTGCCTTACATACATTCCTTTAATATACAGAATATTAAAAATTTTCCGAGGCACATACATTTGAAAAAGCCAGACTCACAGGATTAGAACTTCGTCAAAAAAAAAAAAAAAAAAGGAATGATTCAAAATCTTTCTCGATAAACAGACGGAACAAAAATTCTACACAATATTTCAAACGAGTCAAATAACGTAATTTAAAACAACAAATGCTGATTCATTAATCAAGCGGCCAACTTTTTCTTGTTATACAAATTTTACCTATTTTTTTATTATTTTGCACTTTTTACACATCCATCGTTGATTTAACATCACTAATATCATCCCTCCCAGTCCTGATGATGGTTCATTAGAATCGAAACGCTATCGTGTCGACTTTGATTTTCAATAAATCTTTCCTTCTACTTGGATTACCTTGTTATCAATTTTTATTTATATACCTTCCTTTGCAGTGAAAATATGGCTGTTCATGTCTCTGTTTTCTGCACCTAAGATTTGTCCCACATTTCTCCACTTTGTATCGGCCTCACCTGCACAGAAATTGAAACCGAGATTTATTTTCTAGTTTTAGAAGAAATGAGAGTGTGTTGCCACTGCAAAAATATTCTACTATTACTCTTTTTTCTGAGTGAAGTGTTGTACTTTTTGAACGACACAGGTGGCACAAATTGTAAAAAAAAAAAAAAGGGTTCAAGCAATACTTTTTAAAAATTGACTCTTCCAGATTAATCCAGATCTCTTTTAGCTTGGGAGCGGGAACTCTAAAATGCATCTGAAACATAATTCTACAATCTCAGAGATCAATAGTCAGGAGATCTTTGATATTTCTTCACATTCAAGCCAGCTTCATGACGTCACCAGTAAATGATGAACGCATATGTTGAAAAATTTATTCAATCACAGAACAAATCCTTTACACTAGAACATAGAAGTACCCTCGTTCTTGACAATGACTAAAGATGGTCGAAAATATCCGTACTTGGAGTATATTAAGAGAGACTTTGGACAATTTTAAACAGCATTTCAACTGCAGTTGAGGTATCTCACAAGCCAACAAGAAAAGACTTATAGAAAGTTAAACGCCAAAGCTTTGCTTATTATTTTCATTTAAATATGCCTACAAGAGATTCTTCGAACAAAATAACATCCTGTTACGCATTTCTGAAATTTCCAAAAACAGGAAAAAAAAAAAAAATTAACGGGACTTCTTCAGATCTTGAAATTTCAAAAATGCGTAACAGGATGGAAATAAATTTATAATATATATATATATATATATATATATATTCAGTGAGGTGCTAGCTGTTTATTCATTGCGGAAGAAATGTATTCTTGGCTTTCATAAGGAATTGTCGTGAAAAACTACCTTGACCAGGGTTTGAACTTCGTTCGCCACTTCTGTTCTCTACTCAGGTAAGGCTTAAATCACCTGTAACAAAACCAGCTAGATATTTATGACAGAAACACTCTCATTTTCTCCCAAAATACCGAATAAAAACTTCGGTTAATTAGAAGTATGTCTGTGGAATCGATTGGCTTCAATTCGGTAGCATTTAAAGGTTGACGTGTTAGGTTAAGAAAATTAAGTTCGATTTTTGCGCCGCGCATCAACTTCACTTTCGATTCCCATAATTTACTTTTTCGGATTTGTCAATACTTTTTTTTTTATCATAAAATGACAAAAATATATTGTAAAAGTAAAAAAAAATAAAAAGATATCGTACGAATTCAGCGTCTTGTAATTTTTCTCCTATACGACCTCACAATTCTGTTGAAAATAATCAAATCCTTCAACTGCTACTCCGATGGAAAAAAAAGAAGAAAAAGAAATGAAGCAACGGCAACAACAACAACAACAAAAAAAAAAAAAACAGAGCAAAAAAGAAAAACCAAAACAAAACAAACTGTTTGCATGTTTAAAGTTGTTTTTAAAAATACATGACGTTAATTAAACTGATTTTTGCTGTAATATTTTTTTCAGGATTGATTCTTGGAGAAAAGAAGAGAAAAATAGATTTTGAAAATTTTTTATTTTGAGCAATCACCTCGAAAGTAATTATCTTTCCAGATATTCAACAAGTTAATCAGCCATTTACAGACCCAAAGTATTCACCCACGTCTTAAAGTGTTTGTTCTGATAAGTACAGAATGTACAGACGCCTCATAGAACTTTCACAAATATTTCCGAGTTTTCTCGACCATTCCAATCTAAAATAGCTTGAAAGTTCCATTGTCTAAGAATGGAAAGTGATAGTCATTTATTAAGTTTTACTTAGTTTGTAAACAAGGCCGGATACTTCCCCGGCCTTTTGGCTGGGCCGTCTGGCATTCGTGTTGGATGGGGTATCAAACAGTGGTAGATTCGAGGCCGAAACGCCCCCAACTTCGGTTGGGCCGCCTTTGGGTGGGCGAGCTGCAACCTTTGTCCCCTATGTATAGCACTAGACACTGTTGTCTAGTTTAAGCTATAACCCGGCATACATGCCCGGATCCAAATTTGGATTCGTGATACTGCTTGCCTCATTAGACCCACGTTGCACTTAGTGGGTCGATGAGCAGCACAGACCAGCAGGGTTCGAGTTTCGGCTCGTTCCCGACGTTCCCCGCCCCTTTATCCCCACTTTAATCGGCCTTCGGGTTTTTGACCTTGTGTCAAGTCCTTTTTGGTGGGAGGCAGCGACCAATATTAAGCAAGGCCGTATATGTCGGGCACTCAGTGAGACTCGAACACACTAGTTTGTAACTATTACTACACGCGCGAGAGGAAGTGTTAATTGAGAAAATAAGATAGACTTTATATTAATATAAAAACAAACATTCTTTGTGAAGAAGAATAAGTTGGTTGGTTGGTTGGTTGGTTTTAAGGTGTGTCAATCCTTGATGGGTTATTGAATGCAGAAGGCATTTATTTTTTGCGAGCAATTGCATAGTGTCAAGAAAGTAATACGAATTATTATTTGTAAACAATTCTCGCTTAAAATAACTATTATTTACGTAAGTGATTTTCAAATACTGATATGTTTTCACACATTCCTATCACATAATTTCCAAACATATCTATTTGACCAATTGGTAGAATCTTAAACGGCACTAACATTTTGGATTAGAGAGGATCTTGGAGTAATGCCAAGCAAGCTTAAAAAGTGGAGCCACAACGCCGATTGCAGTTTAGGATAATCTTTTTGCAGGAGTCTTAGCTTTCTGTAGAGGACAATGTCGGCGTATCCTGGGCATGGACGATACAGAATTGTTTTATTTGAATATATTTGTTCAATAGAAAGTAATGAGAATAAAATTTAATCCAATTCTGGTATATTATAAAATGAAAGTTGACAGAGTAAAGAATCTACGCAGGAGTATCTTAAAATTCATTTTCCTTTATTAAAATTTTACAAAAAGAACGTTTCAATACAATTAGGATAGTTGTTTTATGCAACCTTTTTACTTGAAGGTAAGCCCAGTCGGCTGCGACTTTAGAATACACCAACTGCATCTCTGCAGAAGATTTAAACCGCTCCCTAACGAGTGTTCTGGACATAACAGAAAACATTCTAATGGCTAGGCTGTAGCCTTTGCCGTTTGGAAAATGTGGAGTTCCTCTTTTTGCCATTGTTTCTTGGTCTTCTCTTAACTGGAGTGGTAGCACTTGATAAGATCCTGTCTATGTTCCCAGGTCTTCTATTAAGTGGAGTGGTAGCACCTGATAAGATCCTATCTATATTCCCAGGCCTTCTCTTAATTTGAGTCGTAGCACCTGATAAGACCCTTTCTATGTTCCCAGATCTCTTTACTGGAGTGGTAGCACCTGATAAGATCCTTTCTATGTTCCCAGAGCTTTTCCTAACTGGAGTGGTATCACTCGATAAGATCCTATCTATGTTCCCAGAGCTTTTGTTAACTGGAGTGGTAGCACCTGATAAGATCCTATCTATGTTCCCAGGTCTTCTCTTAACTGGAGTGGTAGTACCTGATAAGATCCTATCTATATTCCAAGGTTTCTCTTAATTTGAGTCGTAGCACCTGATAAGATCCTATGTTCCCAGGTCTTCTCTTAACTGGAGTGGTAGTACCTGATAAGATCCTATCTATATTCCAAGGTTTCTCTTAATTTGAGTCGTAGCACCTGATAAGATCCTATGTTCCCAGGTCTTCTCTTAACTGGAGTGGTAGCATCTGATAAGATCCTATCTTTATTCCCAGGTTTTCTCTTAACTGGAGTGGTAGCACCTGATAAGATCCTATCTATGTTCCCAGGGCTTCTCCTAAATGTAGAGGTAGCACCTGATTAGATCCTATCTATGGGTCAAATAGAACAAATTATAAATGCGAACAAATAATTTATGTTTGATTGTTACTGTTACATAGCAATACTTGAAACCATTTAACTGTGTGCAAACAAATGATTAATGGTAAATTGAATAATTCGTATTTGATAGAAATACTTGAAACCATTTAACTGTGTGCTTCGATCGAATTGAGCACTCTGGTATCCGGTAAGGTATAAAATGTAAACAAACGAACTCTACTACTTAATACCTTATAATTCCCTAGCTGATGTGGTACGCTTGTTGGCCGAGCGGTCTGATACTAAGTATAACGTAAAGGCGGGTTTCGATCCCATCTGTAAGCGTCCTACGTATCTAGCCACACTGAAGAGTTGTGATACAATGAAACAGTTTGTCCGTGGATGACAATTTATTTAATATATATGTATAAAGAGGGTTTGACATTAAATAACCTACCATGGTTGATATGCCGTAAAATCCAACCAAACCAAATCATATATATCTAATATATATGTATAAAGAAGATTTGGCATTAAATAACCTACAAGGGTTGATATGCCATAAAATCAAACCAAACCAAATTATATATATCTAATATATATGTATAAAAAGGATTTGGCATTAAATAACCTGCAAGGGTTAATGTGTCATGAAACCCAACCAAACCAAGCTCCAAGGTACTGTGGTCTGGATTGTCTGGATTCTTGAATCTCTTTTTCACGGCAGTCCTTTTTCCAGGTTCTTGGGAACAATTCCAAAGACCCCAACTATGATTGATATCATTGTCCTCTTTATCTGTCCAAGCAATTACCGCTCCCTGGCAAAATGCATATATTTTTTCAAGTTCTTCGTTTTCTTTTCTTTTTATTCAGTAGTCTATGGAACAAAAAAATCTACTAGATAACAAGTTCTTTTCTCGTTAATTAAAAGTAGGCCTTGTATTCTCGCCTGAATTGGGTAATTTGTTTGTACCTTAAAATTTCAGAGAATTTTGAGCTTCTTATTTTCTTTGGCAGATTTTGATTTGCGCATATACTATTTGCTTCTAAAGTAAAACTTCTGTCACTTGCACAGTTTCCAATGAATCACCTTTCCCACCAAGTCAGACCTGCTTCTGTATTTTGTGACCGTTCGCAGTATTCGCTTATTATGCGATTAACTGGCTTTATTTCCAAATAATCTACACCGGCTATCCTACGGATTATCAATTTGAGCTTTTACGTAACTT
>OY757914.1:10130803-10188303 GCA_963585895.1 Sepioteuthis lessoniana | reverse complement strand
CATCATGTCGCGCCGTCAGCGCGGATATCCTTGACCCTCTCTCGCCATTTCTCCCTATCATTCATCGCCTCCGGCAGGTCTTCAGGGTTACATCCTGTGTCCTCACATAGTTGCTGTATGTATGTTCGTGCTGGTCGTCCCACTCTTGCACATCCATATGTGGGGGTCCACAGGAGTACATCGCTTATGAGCTCGAAGATCTGGTTTGAGTACGAGTCATGGTTATCTTTCGATGGCTGTTTTTGTTCTCATCTATAGAAGCCACTCTTATAGATGAGCAGCAGTAGTTCCCCGATCGAACTGACAATCCTGAGCGTTAAGCTGCAAGACTCACACGTACATCATGCTGCTTCCCATGTGTACGCGGTAATAATAAAAAAAAAAAAAAAAAAGAAAAATTTTTAAAATTAAAAAAAATTTATTTATTTATTTTTTTTTTTATATTTTAAGTTTTAACTTAGTTAAAGTCCAGGACTGCTGGATGTTAAAATTCAAGGAAATTTTGGGGTATATTTCATGGTCATCTAGTGGGGTGGACAGAGAGAGAGAGAGAGAGAGAGAGAAAGAAAGAGAGAGGAGGAGTCAACTCTTTTATGGCTTTTGTCTTTAGCACGTGTTAGACTACATTTGAGGTGTTTTGGATTTTTTTTTCTTCCTTTCTTTTCATTTGGGGGGGGCAATTTTGGGGTTTTCTTTAGCAAATTTAGAAGTTCGTCTTCCAAAAGTAAAGTTTTTCCTGAAAATTAAGTCGCATAAGTCTTCATTCTTCATTTAAACAACACATAATACAGCTGAGATTCAAGGCATTACTATTTTAAATCAAATGTGCATTTTTAAATGAATAGTTTAGTAGAACAAATTTACTGACCTCTGTGAAAAAACTTCTGGAAACGGAATCACTTCCAAACGTATGCATACTATTTCACCAAATGAAGGATTAAATTATTACTAATTTTAATAGTATTTATATTAAGGTTCCACTCCTATATCATGGTCATCTAGTGGTGGACAGAGAGAGACAGAGAGAGAGAGAGAGAGAAAGAAAGAGAGAGGAGGAGTCAACTCTTTTATGGCTTTCGTCTTTAACACGTGTTAGACTACATTTGAGGTGTTTTGGATTTTTTTTTCTTCCTTTCTTTTCATTTGGGGGGGCAATTTTGGGGTTTTCTTTAGCAAATTTAGAAGTTCGTCTTCCAAAAGTAAAGTTTTTCCTGAAAATTAAGTCGCATAAGTCTTCATTCTTCATTTAAACAACACATAATACAGCTGAGATTCAAGACATTACTATTTTAAATCAAATGTGCATTTTTAAATGAATAGTTTAGTAGAACAAATTTACTGACCTCTGTGAAAAAACTTCTGGAAACGGAATCACTTCCAATATCTATCTATCATAGCTATGGGTTAAATGGTACCACGACTGTTCTTCTAGAAGGATGGCTTTGGCATAAAATAACCCATAAAGGTTGATATGCCATAAAACAAAGAATTACCTCTAGATCACTAGTACGGGATCCAAGTGAAGCACGAATTCACTACTCATAGTAAATATTATAATCTTTGAAATTATTTTCCCAGGAAAATCCTGGTATCCCATCCAGTATAGATATAAAATTTATGTAAAGTTGACGACTCTAATCGAGGGCAGATCAAAGGTCTCCGTTTAGATAGCTGCTGCACAAGGTGTAAGGGGAGAGCCTTACTTTTTTTCGCTGGACTCTTCAAATTTACCCTTGATCCTTACTTTATAAGGGTGGGTGTTAAGCAAGGTTGCATCAAGTACCATTTTTTTAGTTTGGTTTGACCCGGAGATTGAACTCCGATCTACCGTACCATTGGAGAACAATATACTCACTAAGCCAATGTGTCGTAATCTGAATATATTTCTTTGTTGAATCATTTGTTTGTATATTTGTTTATACATTTGCAGTCTCATCATTTCTTTAAAATTCAAAGTTGGTCTGCATGTGTGTGTGTGTGTGTGTTTGTGTGTGTATTTGTGCGACTGTTACTTAAAACATACAAACGTGCGCATATAAACAACGGAAGTAGAGTTGACCTAGTATGATTTTTCTCGGTTGGTGGGCGCCTCGTGCCTTATACTTATATATATATATATATATATAATTATATAATAATTATATAATAATATAATTAAATATATAATATAATTATATAATAATCATAATATATATATAAATATATAATAATTATAATATATATAAATATATAAATATAATATATATATATATATATAATTATGTAATAATTATATAAAAATTAAAATATGATAATAATTATATAATAATAATAACCGGATGCGTGTAAACAATAGTATTTGTGATTCATAACCGTTTAAAATTTACTTCGCTGCTACTGGTTCCTCGTGGCTGAAGAGGAGAGTCTCGGATTGGCGTTTGAGTCAACCGTGTTTCGCTCCCAGCTACGGGAAGCTACTATGTTCTAGCCACACTGATGAGTTCTGATAGAACGAAACAGATCTATCTGTAGATGACAATATATATATATATATATATATATACATCATCATAATCAAGTTTGTCGAGTCGGCTGCGGCTGTAGAATACACCAACTGCATCTCAGGAGTTGGGTTAGGCCTCCTCAACGAGTGTACTGGATATGGCACTAAACAATCTGATGGAGAAGTTCCAGTACTGATTGAACTTTGAAGAATGCGGAGTAGCTCTTCATTGCCATCGCTCCCAGGTCCACTCGGGCTCAGGGTGATAGCACCTGATAGGATACAATCTATAGATGAAATAGAACTAAAATATGTTCTAATGTTAAATTGAATTGTTCTGAAATAGAACTGTTTTTCGCATTGAAACTGTACTTACGTTAACTGAAATGTTTGAATAAAACAAATAAACATAATCAAATCGAGTTAACCACAGGGAATTGCCCGAATCTCTCTTGCTATCCGTCTCTATCATCGATCACTCAGGGCACATCCTCTAAACAGCATCCAGTGTCCGCAGATAACTGATGATTGCAAATCCTTGCGGGCTGAACAACACTGTTTTCGTCCATGTGTAGGGAACGTCGCTTATGAGTTTTGTATTTGCTTTTCAAGCAGTATTCGGTTAATCTTGGATGGTTTTCGAAATTGGAAATAAGAGACCATGCACCTGCTGTTTTATTGTTGCTTCTTCCTGTGGAGAACCGAAGCTAGAAAGAGAACGGGAAGCTAATTTCTGGGGAGGGAGAGAGAGAGAAGAAAAAATAATAAGAAAAAGAAGACATGAAGTATCTACGGAATGGCAAGCTGATCTGAACAAGTCAGTTCAAAGCACTCGTTGTAGGCCAGCCAGTCACGTATGAATGACTACAGTAATAAAAAATGAGAAAAATCTCAGGCGTCCCGAATCTTCTACGCAGGTGTGGAATCAACGGAAACGGACACCAGGTGGAAGTAAGGGTACGAAAGTTAGTTGGCTGGGAGACGGGACACGGTAAACACAGTCAGTTGAAGATTAGATACGGCTATGTGAAGACAGCCGAAAGCTGAGGCCTCCATTTTGGGGTGAAAAGGGCTCTCACACCAGATGTGCGACTGTGATGACAAAAACAGCGAAAAACACATTAGAACTACAACAGAAAACCAGAAAGAAAATTCATGGTCTGTATCTGCATTCTCTCTCTCTCTCTCTCTCTCTCTCTCTCTCTCTGCTCAGGACATGTCGTTTCTCTTAGTCCAGCTAACGTGGGTTACTCAGTTTCATACTGTTTCTTTCTTCTGGCGACTGCTTTAAAAGTGTAATAGCGAATAAACTTTTGTGTTCGTGAACTAATACAGGGTTTTGTGTGTTCGTCACCCTTTCCCACGATGAAGTTACAACAGGGTCCGACAAATAGTTAGGAAGTAGCGATACATGCATTAACTCGTTTGAACGTGATGGTAAGGTTAGTGGCCATACAGCTGCTGTTTTGTGGAGTGCTGCTTCCAGGATTTGTTCAAAACTGCACATAAAATTCTGGGGTAGCTCCCAGATAATTTTTATCCATGCTTTTCTTTTTGTGTTCAAGTAGTCTATCCATATAGTAGTACCGACACAGTTATAGCTTTAATACATTCCGTTATATTTCCATGTAGTCGTTAACCAAGCAAAAGCAGTACATGCTTTATCAATGTGTATGCTAACATCACTTTCAGTTGATGAGATATTACTGCCGAGGTATGGGAACTGGTAAGTTAGCCATTGTAAATAGTGATGGTTCATTTTTGTTGAAAACACATCTATTTTATTTACGTTTATCAAGAGTTATACCCTCCTACTGCCTTCATTAGGCTATGCAGTAAGGATTCGACATTGGCAGGTGATTGTACGAGAAGCACCAGATAATTCGCGTAGTCTGCGTCTATTATAATTTCTACGGGAAAAATAGCACACAATATATATTACTGAGCATTTATATAGCCAAAAATATTTAAATTCTATCCATTATCTAATGTGCGTCACACAATCATCATTCCGAAAAAGGAGAAAACGTGGCTAATTATCCGTATTTA
Organism: Sepioteuthis lessoniana; assembly: GCA_963585895.1. Lineage (NCBI taxonomy): Eukaryota > Metazoa > Mollusca > Cephalopoda > Myopsida > Loliginidae > Sepioteuthis > Sepioteuthis lessoniana. The sequence goes on along the minus strand of OY757914.1, from coordinate 10,183,772 downwards.
ACTTTTGAATAAATTTGGCTAAGAGAGACAAACAAACAGAGATTATGAAAAATATATTTTATAAACCCATTAATATGATTATTCATATTGCGTCAAGACATCTTTCTTCTGAGTCTTTAAAGGCAATCATATCATTTCAGAAAGGTCAAACCAGATGACAAGGGCAGAAATTGATTGACTTTATCCTACAATGCAGGTGAAAGATCAACTTTTTGGGAACGTCATTGTAAGGACTTTTTCGGGCTCCTTTCGACAGATACTCTCACCGCATCCACCTCGTCAGAACATTTTGCAGTCAACTTCCTGCCAAATCTGGGATTTTCTGCCTTCTTGTTGAGGTTGTTTACTGAACTGTGGCTTGAAATTTGTATACCCAACGATAAATTTGGCTTTTCTGGGGATAATTGTTAAAGTTAAACTTCCGGCGAAATTTTGCTTGCACAGTTTTGAATGATTTTGTCTCCTAATAAGTCGTGAGGCAAACTATTTTTCCTCGCTTGTTCAAGGTATTGTTATCAAGGATTAATTGTTGTTATAGTATACTATTTTTCAAATCTGAAGCAAAAAAGAACAGAACATTATTATTAGTAGTGTTATTAGCATTCATATGGGACCTATGTATATGGAGACACCTTGTATTATAGATTATTGCATAGTTTATATATTTTCATATATATATATATATTTACATTCTTTGTTATTATGTCAGTATTAGATATGTTTTATACATTTGATATATATATATATATATATAACTATTCTTATATTTATTAGCTGAATTTTCTTTAAATAAGGTTTTGTAAAGGAAACGTAGCTTGTATAGCATGGTTGACACACATACTTGCGCAAGTGCATGCACACACACACACACACACACACACACACACACACACACACATATATATATATATATATATACATATATATATATAATACATGGTAGTATCTTTGAACCTCGGTTTCATGCATTTTACATTCTTCAGACTCTGACGAATGCAAAATGCATGAAACCCAGGATCACAGACATATATATATATATATATATATATATATATATATAGGTAAATGCTCTATCATTGATATTGAGCACTATTTAACAATACTGCAACATTTAGTCCTCCATTAACTAACTAATTGAATTTGTAAGAACCACAAAACCTCTTATATATATATATATATATATATATATATATATATATTGTCATCCACAGACAGACTGTTTCGTTCTATCAGAACTCTTCAGTGTGGCTAGACACGCAGGACGCTCGAAGCCGGGATCGAAACCCGTCCAAATTTACGTTAGACTAAGCTTCAAACCTAGTCGCACCGTTAATGGTGTTGATGACTTTTTTACTTATGTGATCCAAGTCCTTTTACACCGAAGAAAGAAGTGTGTAGTCTAAAAGAGGAAAGTATTTTCGTCAGGTGAGGAAATTTTCATCCGACCCTAATATTTCGATGAAGTTATTTAGATCATCTAAAATGTTCAGGTCCTCATTGTATTTAAAAGTGATGATAATAGAAAATTAATGATATCGATAAACTCTGCGCAGTCCTGTCTCATTTTTTTTCAACATCTTTACTTATCAAATTCAGTCATTGCTTAACATTTTGTTTTGGGCTTTATGGTCAAAATATTACATTACCAATTCCTATTACCTCAGCGAGATTCCAGATTTATTTCAAGGAAACTTCTTGCTTTCCTCAAAGCTAACATTCTTGTTGATTTAAAACATGGAAGACCTTACCAAGAACAGCTACTAGACAACTGATAACGAAGAAAATTTTACATGCATTTTTTTAAAAAATGAAAGGGACGATGAGATAAGTGTGAGAGATTTCAAGACGGCTTTTATGAAGAGGAATAAAACAATAATGATCTAAGTAGGCTATTTCCCATTATATGTAATGTGAGGGTGCGTTACAAATATACTCCGTTTGGCCACCGTAGATTTCATAGCAATCAGAATATTCATAGAGAAGACCTTTTAAATTCTAATTAGAACGTTTTTATTTTTTAGTTGAGATGTATACATTGTGAGAGCCAGTATTAATTGACAAGAAGAAAATAACTTGTTAACAAGTGGATGTTGACTTTCCTTTGGACAACCGAGAGAAAATTTTAAAAAAAAGCGAAGAGTTAGACAAATATGTAGATTTTGCTAGAGAGAAAGAAAGAGAGAGAGAGAGAGAGAGAGAGAGAGAGAGAGAGAGAGAGATGAATAGCAGTGAAAGATGAAAGTGTCCTTGATACCCATTGTAGTTGGAGCTCTCGGAACGGTCTTTAACAGTTTGGGAAATAAATTCGGGAAATGAAAGATTAGAGAAAGAATCAACAGCATCCATAACACAGAACTTTTCAAATCAACCAGAATACATACAAGAGTTCTGAAGTCCAAAGACTTCAGCGAAAAACTGCCATTTAAAATTGGTGCAAAAAAAAAAAAAAAAACAAGCATAGAGGAGTTATAATAATAATAATAATAATAATAATAATAATAATAATAATAATAATGCAGCAAATTAGCACAGCGGGAGTATAAGGCGAGACACGACTGAGTCGGTAATGTGATTCACTGGGAAATGTGCAAGAAATTTAAATTCGACCATACTAACAAATGGTAAATGCACAACCCAGCACCTGTCCTAGAAAATGCCACGCATAAAATCCTATGGGACTTTAACATACAAACGGATCACCTAATCCCGGCCAGAAGACCAGATCTCATAATAATCAACAAAAAAAAAAAAAAAGAGAACTTGCAAAATAGTCGACTTTGCTGTCCACAGAATAAAACTGAAAGAAATGTGAAAAGAAGGATACGTACCTCGACCTTGTTAGGGAATTGAAAAAACTGTGGAACATGTAGGTGACAATTATACCAATTGTAATTGGTGCCTTTGGAACAGTAACTAAAGGATTACTAAAGGTACTGGAGGACTTGGAAGTTAGAGGACGTGTGAAGACCATCCAAACGACAGCATTACTGAGAACAGGTAGAATACTAAGAAGTGTGCTGGAGACTTGAGGATACTTGCTGTCACTCAGACTCCAGTGAAAAACCATCGGCTAACGCTGAAGTGAAAATCTCTAATGAGTGAATAATAATGGTGATAATAATAATAATTCTGAGAAGACTTCTGGAGATTTGAAAAAACTTTCTGTCACTTAGATTTCAGAGAAAAACTCGGAAGTAATAATAATACATAAGGGCTTAGGGGGTGTCCTCGTGGTGTAATGGTTAAAGTGACGGACTGCGGAATCGTAGTACGCAAGTTCGTACTCCAGTCGTGCTATTACGTTCACTTTCGGGCAAATACCCTTAGGAAAGGTATGAACCCCTTTATCCTCCTAGCTATGGGCTAAATAGTACCACTACTGTTATTCTAGGAGAATGACTTTGGCATTAGATAACCTGCAAAGGTTGATATGCCATTAAACAAAGAAACCAAAGAAACCAAACATAAGGGCTTACATTTGAGAGATGGCATAGACTATATGTGTCAAGATAAGAAGGAGGAAGAGGACTTACCAGCATTGAAGATACAGTTGCTGCATCGATGTGACGATTCGAAGACCACATGAAAAAGAACAAAGAAAGACAGATTACAGTGACTAGAAACGACTCAACAATCACCAGGATCAACAGAACAATAATAATTAGGCAACAGAAATGAGAAGACCAACAACTGTATGAATATTTCAAGCGATAAACAAACAAAAGCTCTCACGACAAGACTTGGACATAGCTTAGAAAGAAAAAACTAAAGAGAAAAACTTCATCTCTTCTAAAGGCAGCAGAAAATAATGCCTTTAGGACAAACTATGTAAAAGCAAAAATAGATATGAAGCAACAAAATAGCAAATATAGGATATGTGATGACGCAACGATCAATCATATGATAAGCGAATGCAGGAAACTAGTGCAAAAAGAGTATAAGACTAGATGGGTAAAGAATTCCACTGAGAATTGTGCAAGAAATTTTGATTTGATCATACGGACAATTGGTGTATGCAAAACTGAGAATCTGTTCTGGAGAATGAGACAAATAAAATTTTCTAGTATTTTGAGATACAAACAGATCACCTAATTTCGGCCAGACGAACCGACCTAGTGATAGTCAACAAAATAAGAGAACCTGCCGAATAGAGGACTTTGCTGTTCAGGAAACCAGAGAGTAAAGCGGAAAGAGAGATAAGTGCAAAGACTTTACCAAAAAAGCTATAAAAACCACAGAACATGAAGGTGCTAGTGATAGCAGTTTTAAATGGTGCACTCGGTACACACCTTAAAGCTTTTGTAAAGAGACTGGAAGACTTGGATAAAAGAAGACGAGTGGAGTCTATACAAACTACAGCATTATTAAGATTGTGTGAAGGGTCCTGGAGATTTCCTTATTTTATTCCCAATAATCGGCGAGTGTGTTATTTTTTCGTAATAGTTTTATTTTGTTATGTTAAAAACATAATAGTTAGTGATTTCTTTGGTATCACCAGCATGCAAAGAATTTGCAATTTTCTTTCCAGTTTTAACACACCAGTCAGTACTTGCATCCTGAAGTCATTATAAGAACATAAAAAAAAACTACCTGTTTTTCTTCCAGTAATCCAATTTTTACCATTCCCAACCAGCTTGATTACATTTAAAGATATTCACAATCATGTACTTGCTTTAGTTTTTCTATTGATTTAAACAAAGCCATGAAATAAAGGAAAATTCAATTAGAAACATGAAGAAAAACCCTAACAGAATTGAATATCAAAGGGAGCCAACTCCAGAGTGACTCACTCTTACCACTGCTAATTGTTATAGTAATGAGGCCACTTAATTATATACTTTAGAGACTACAAATTTACAAAGTCACAAGATAGTATAAACTGCCTTATGTATAAGGATAATAATAAAGAATAATAATAAAAGAACGTGCGATACTCAAACAAACTCTAAGAATATGCATCCAGGATGTAGGAATGGAATTTGGCATTGAAAAATATGCCATGCTGATAATGAAAAAAAAAAAACGGTGAGAAGAGAAACAACGGAAGGAACGTTAGCGAGAGGGGAAACGGTTTACCTCGTGGGGCGAAACAGGCGCGCACGTGTCTTGCATGCAAGATATTCAGGGGAGGAAAAAAATGGCCGCTCCCGGAGTCACAACTTATAAGAAACTGGTCTCGTGTTTGAAGTAAATCCCGCGAGACCAAATCGTGACGTATGCAGATTTCAACTCCTCCTGCAATTCCATAAAAAGCCGATTACCAAAGGTAGAACAGGTGAGGGCTTTTTTTTCGGGGTTTTTATTGTGACTTCAGCAAACGAGTACAGAGTGTGTTAAGAATGAAAAGAACGATGAAAATTCTTTGCAGGCTTGTGCAACCCAAGAAATAACTACCTAGGTTGAGGATTATTCGGATTTGGAAAGCAACTTTTAAAAAAAATGGTTATTTCACAGGAACTCCGAAATCAGGAAAACATAAGAACATTTGTATAAAAAGGAATTTACACGTAATTGGCAATATTGGAAGCGGACGCCATCAAACAAGCAGAAATTGAAGAAATAGTAAAAAAAAAAAGTACTTCATAAGAATAAGAAAACTTACAGAAAAGGAAGAAATTCTTAGGCAGTCCTTTTTGTAAGATAATCTAGATTATTCTTAAAATTGACTTGGAAAAAACTCAGACGAATGAATCAAAAGACAAAGAAAATAATGACGATGTCCAAGGTTTGACATCCAAGTGGTAACAGTGTTTTAAGAAAAGAAGGAAAAAAGGGATTTCCAAAAATGGAGGTTTACGTTGATGCAGCAATTAGCAAATTCGAAATACACAAACAAAAGGATCAGTAGAACTACAATAACTAGGAAAAAGTCGGAAAAAAACCCAACTGTATGAATATTGCAAGCAACAAATAAGCGAAATCTCACACAAGAAAACTTGCACATGGCTAAGAAAAAAAAACCTCAAGAGAAAAACTGAATCTCTTCTAATAGCAGTACAAACAACGCCATAAGGACAAACTACATTAAAGCAAAAATAGACAAGAAACCACAAAATAGGAAATGTAGTTTATGTGGTGATTGAGAGGAAACTATTGCTCATATAAGCGAATGAAGCAAATTAGAGCAAAAAGAGTTTAAGACTAAACAAAACTGGGTGGGGAAAATGATCCTCAAGGAATTGTGTAAAAAATTGAAATTTGACCATAAGAACGAGTGGTGTATGTACAACGCGGAATCCGTCATGGAGAATGAGACGCAAAAAAGTTCTCTGGGATTTTGCGATACAAATATATAACCTAATTCAGGCCAGAAGACTACTCTTAGAGATAGTTTAAAAAAAAAAGAAGAAAAAATGCGAAAGAGAACCTGTCGAATAGTGGATTTTGTGGAGGTGCCCGTGGTGTAATGGTTATCGTCGGAGGAAATGGACACGGTAACACGAGTTCAAATCCTGGACGAGACTGATCGCATTTCACATAGCACTGATACTCTTGGGAAAGGTATGAATCCAATTATTCTCCCTCCAGTTATGGACAAATAGTAGGGCAGACTAGTTTCTTCAGTCTAGGAGAAGGAAAACTCTGAATTCAAACCTGTTAAAATCCGCTTAAAAATTTATCTTGTGTCATATCCTGCCCGAGCGGAGGGATTAGTAAATATGATTATTATCATTATTATTATTATTTACTCCTTGAGAGTTTTTCACATCAGCGTTAGCTGATGATTTTTCAATGGAGTCTGAGTGACAGCAAGACTCCTCAAGCCTCCAGGACTCTTCTCAGTATTCTGGCCGTTCTCACTAATGTAGTAGTTTGGATGGTCTCCACTCATCCACCAACTTCCAAGTGATTCATTGGGAAATGTGTAAGAAACTTAAATTCGACCATACTAACAATGCACAACCCACCACCTGTCCTAGAAAATGCCACGCATAAAATCCTATGGGACTTTAACATACAAACGGATCACCTAATCCCGGCCAGAAGACCAGATTTAATAATAATCAAAAAAAAGAAAAAAGAGAACTTGCAAAATAGTCGACTTTGCTGTCCCGGCTGACCACGGAATAAAACTGAAAGAATGTGAAAAGTGGGATAAGTACCTCGACCTTGCTAGGGAATTGAAAAAACTGTGGAACATGCAGGTGACAATTATACCAATTGTGATTGGTGCGTTTGGAACAGTAACAAAAGGATTGCTAAAGAGACTAGAGGACTTGGAAGTTGACGGACGAGTGGAGAACATCCAAACAACAGCATTATTGAGAACGGCCAAAATACTGAGAAGAGTCCTGGAGACTTGAGGAGACTTGCTGTCACTCAGACTCCAGTGAAAAACCATCGGCTAACGCTGATGAGAAAAGCTCTAATGAGTGAATAATAATAATAATAATAATAATAATAATAATAATAATAATAATAATAATAATAATGATAAAGACCAGGCCTTATAAGAATTAACAAAAAAAAAAAAAGAAAATTTGCAAAATTTTCGACTTTGCTGTCACAGCTGACATCAGAATAAAACTGAAAGAATGTGAAAAGAAGGATAAGTACCTCGACCTTGCTTGGGAATTGAAAAAGCTGTGGAACATGAAAATGACGATTGTACCGATTGTGATTGGTGGTTTTGGCATAGTAACAAAAGGATTAGTAAAAGGACAGGAGGACTTGGAAGTTAGCGAACGGGTAGAGACTATCCAAATGACAGCATTACTGAGAACGGCCAGAATACTAAGAGTTCTGGAGACTTGAGGAGACTTGCTGTCACTCAAACTCCATTGAAAAGCCATCAGCTAATACTGATGTGAAAAACTCTATAGGAGTAAATAATAATAATAATATTAATAATAATAATAATAATAATAATAATTATAAAAATGAACACGAAGACATTAGCCCGCAAGAGAAAAATCCCAGGAGAAAAAAAAGAAAAGAAAAGAAAAAGAAACGAAAATTAGTTTAGCAAAGCAGTTTTGTGTGTCCTTGCGTTAAGGTCGTACGTCCAATCTTTTCCGTGTCCATGTTTAAAGTATTAGATCTCTAAGTCATTGGTATGTTGATCAAACCACAAGGCTAAAAACTAGTTTATCACTATTGCTATACAATTTCTTTGCACGATTATGTTGTAAACAAAAAGACTTGGTTTTTGTTTGTTTTTGAATTTTCGAAAATCACCAAATGCTTTACTGACATCGTTTCACTTCAGACAAATGTTAAGACAATCTAATCAGTTTTTATGAAAAGGTTAAAAATAAAAAGAGATTACACTTTGTGATTGTCAGATTATGTTTCACCGATGACCTCACTAATTCAATCCTTGTTTGCAATAGAAGCCAAATTCGGTACTAAAATTTGGTATGTTTATCCCAAATGTCACTCCAGTTGACTCCCTATTGAGAAACTGTACTTCCGTTGTATACATCACTACGACAACGAAATGGAAACCTGTTTTTTTTTTGTTTTTTTTTTAAAGGAGGGGAGGGAGTATGAGTTGGAAGAAAGAGCTGAAATTCAGGATATCTTTATCAACGGACCGAAATCGGAACCAGATATCATGACAATTTTGTACTAAGGAAAGCGCAATGATATACAATGGGGGATCAATAAGTCCATAACCTGACACGTTATTATTAGCTGAATTTCGATCTGATGTTTTATTGTATTATATTCAATCTATGTCATTAATTGAGAAGCGGTAGGTTGAGTGCCTTGACAAGGAAGATTATTTTCAAAAGTAAATATCTGTTCTGTAAAATAAATACTTTTAACCCCATTTGACTACCAACTATTCTATCTATCTATCTATCTATCTATCTATCTCAGTCTGTTCATATCTATCTATCTATCTATCTATCTATCTATCTCAGTACAATTTTATCTATCTATCTATCTATCTATCTATCTATCTATCTATCTATCTATCTATCTATCTATCTCAGTCTAATTCTATCTCAGTCTAAATCTATCTATCTATCTATCTATCTATCTATCTCAGTCTGTTCATATCTATCTATCGATCTATCTCAGTCTAAATCTATCTATCTATCTATCTATCTCTCTCTCTCTCTATATATATATATATATATATATCTGTCTAATTCTTTCTATCTATCTATCTATGAAGTAGGAGGAGCACCAGTCTAATGATAAAAACGTAGTGAAAGCAAACCATCAAGGAAATATTAACTCCTGCATCAAATCTGCTGATTTGTAGTTATCCTTTGATTGGAAAAGTCTTAGAGAAATTTGTCTGAAATAAAAACCTGTGTGAATAGTCAGCATATATCTTGCAACGCTTATCCCTGGGCAATAGCTATGTTGACCAAGAGAGTAGCGTAAGTGCTGTAAAAGTGTAATACCACTATCATTCAACGACCTACAGATGCCTTAATACTTCATCATCTTACACCAACCGCTTCTATGCCCCCACTAACGAGTGTCCTGAATATGACACTAGATAATCTTATGGTGATGTTCCAGTAATGATCGAGCTTTAAGGAATGCAGAGTAACTCTTCATTACTATCGCTCCCTGGTCCACTCTGACCCGGAATGGTAGCACCTGAGAGGGTCCTATCTATGAGTCAAATAGAACAAAACTGTGTACTTATATTAAACTGAATTGTTTAAAATAGAACTGTTTATATATATCTGTCAGTGATCTTTATTAATCAGTATAAAATGGATTTGGCATTAAATAATCAACAATGGTTGATTCACTATAAACCCAAACTAAACCAATATATATATATATATATATATATGTGTGTGTGTGTGTGTGTGTGTGTGTGTTTGTGTGTGTGCGTGTGTGTAGGTGCTCATGAGGTAACAGTAATCATTTTAGGAAATGGACACGGTGACCCGATTTCAAATCCAGTACGAAGCTGTTTGCATTTCAGGTAGTGCTAATACCCTTTGGTAAAGGTATAAATCAACCAATTTCACCGCCAGTTAAGGGTCAATAGTAGAGCAGACTGAGCTCTTTAAACCTGTTATGGTAAAAAGTTGAGGAAAAGGAAGCCTTTAATTTTAAACATGTTAAACTCTGTGTCACTTCCTGTTTGTACGATGGAGTTAGTAAATACACACACACACACACACATTTATATATATATATATGCATGTGTATATGAGTATGTGTGGGCATATTGCCTGAATGGTCATGAAATAGTTTTAGAATTTAGCCCCATCCCGTCTGAAACTGGTAGCGTCTCATCTACCGAAAATGACATCAATATGCGACTAGCGACGGCATGGACTGCTATTGATAGATTATTGATCAGACGGAAGTCAAACTTATCCGATGAAATAAAACGCAATTTTTTCCAAGTAGCAGTCGCGTCGATTCTTCGATATGGACGCTGATCACGCGGTAGAGAAAAAGCTCGACGAGAATTGCACAAGAATTCTCGTCGAGCTATATTGAACAAATCCTGGAAGCAACATCCCAAGAAACAACAGGTGTACGGCTACCTACTGCCCATCTCTAAAAAATTCTGTATAAGACAGACATGACATGCGGGACATTGCTGGAAAAGTAAGGACAAACTCATTAGTGACGTTCTATGGACCCCTTCACACAGACAATCAAGTGTTGGACGATCAAAAACTTATCTTCAACAGCTCTGTACGGACACATGATGCAGTGTAGAAGACTAACCGGAAGCGATGGATGATAGAGATGAATCATGAGAGAGAGAGAGAGAGAGAGAGAGAGAGAGAGAGAGAGAGAGAGAGAGAATCGAGCAGCACAGCTTGATGATGATGGTATATACATAATTAAAAAGCAAATCGACACGGCGACTCGAGTTTGAAACCTGGACAAGGCTGTTTACTTTTCACGACGAGCTAATTCACTTGGGAAGATATTCATCCAACTGTTGGCTCTCGAGCAATGGGTTAATAGTCGGACAGTCAGAGATTCTTAAGCTTTGGTAGGTCAACCGATCAAAAAGAAGGAAAACCTTGAATTAAAGCCAGCTTTACTCTGCTTAAACATTGACTTTGTGTCCATTCAACACGTCGTGAAGAGGTTGAATAAATTGATAATTAATTAAAATTCAAGTCCATTTCGTTAATGACATCGACGAAACTAAAAATACGGAACTTAATATGCGATTTTAAAAATATTTCTTCAGTTTTAGGACACTGCGTGTATAACATGAATTAAAATTAAAATAAAATTATTTGAAACTTAAGAAATATCTTCTTACTTTCCAGAAAAAATGCAGACACACTAACAAAGACATGCGCACAGGCAAACACATATTCACATTGACACACACACACACATATATATATATATATGTATATATATTAAAAAAGTTTAAAGCTCTCTAAATTAGGATTGCGGAGAAGTAGAATAAAAAAAACAACAGTTATCGAACACCGATGACTATGTCTATACTATCCTCAGTTGAATATATATGTTCTATCAATGATAGTGAACTCTCATCACTGATAAATATTGCAAACTATATATATATATATATATATATATATATATATATATATATATATATATAATATTACGCATAATCAAGTACATCCTAATAAATTTTTCAAGTCAAACTTACCATGATTTTATTATTCTTATAGGAACACCTATTTTATTAAATAAATCCGTAAAATTTCATAGTTATTTGGTATTATTAAAAGATTTTTTAGGGTAAGAATATAAAATAAAGTATTTTACTAAATTACACTGGCTCTTCATTGGCTCTTTCATTGTAAACATGGCGAAAAAATCTGTGACATCATTCGAACTTAGAAAACTGATTGTCAAGTTACGTAATGAATATAAACTCTCAATTGGGGATATTTCAAAGACTGTGGAGGAATCTAAAAGTGTTTTTATAATAAACTGGGTCATGCAAAGCCAAGAAACAACCAGGCAGGCCTAGAAAAACTACTGCAAGGGAAGACAGATGGAATGGTATTTAATAAAAAAAAGGATCAATTTGCGACAGCAACAGCTTTGTCGAAAAGTGCTCATGCTAATCTTGGCATTATAATATCAAGGCACACTATTTCGCGAAGACTTAATAAAATAAATTTGAACAGTCGAGAAGCTTCTACGAAGCCTTTCATTTCTAAAAAGAAAAAAATGAGTCGATTGAAATTTGCCACGGAATACGACATGCGGACTGAAGAAATATGGGTTTGTATTCATTTCAGTGATAAGTCAAAGTTTATCCCGTTCGATTGAGACGAGAGAAGGTTCGTTCGACGCAGTCCCAAGGAACGATATTCGCCTCAGTGCACTAAAAGCAGCGTTAAATTTGGAGGAGAAAGTGTGATGGTGTTTGGCATGTTGGTATAGGACCTCTTGTCATCTCCAAGGTAAAATTAACGCAACTGTATACAAAGGGATAATGAAGAAACATGTTGTACCTAATTTGTGAACTGCAACCAGCTGTATTTATGTAAGATAACGCTCCATTTCACACAGCGAAGTCTGTTAAGATATTTCTTTCTGAGGAGGATGTTACTGTTATGAAGTTGCCTGCTCAAATCTCAGACATGAATCCTATTAAGAATGCTTGGAAGCTACTTAATGAAAGCGCTAAGGAAAAGAATCCAAGAAACATCGAAGACCTATGGATTAATTTGAAAGGAGAATACGAAAAAAAATACGCTGATGAATGCAAGACGTTAATTCACTCATGTAGCAAAAGAAGTCAAGCTGTTATTGAGAGTAAATGGCTACACATCAAGTACAAATGAATTATGAATGCTATTTTCATTTAGATATGATATATCCATTATAATAATATGATTTATCTAATTGTTCTGATGTTTTTGATCATCTATTTTTTCGATTGTTATATAATTTTTCTTATAACTTTATCAAAATAATTTTATTGAGCTTTATATTTAGGAATTATTTAATTTACCTTTATATCCTTTTTTCCTTAATTAAATTTTCTATGAAGCTTTAAAATAAAAAGTTATTTCACATTTAGAATTTTTCTTAACCTTGTTCTGATCTTTATGCTCGCTACTGAATATATATATGCACAGAGATACGAATTTATTTATTGCGTTTTAGGGAACAGGAAAATTAACAAGAAAGCAGATGTGTTGAAATTTTATTCATCTTACCCAACATATACACAAGACTCAATCCCCTAAAAAATAAAAGGACAGTAAATGTTGATGTCCCTCCTGTCAAAGGATTGAGAGTCGAGCAAATTTCCTTTGTGCAAATCCCCAAGTGTTGAATGATTTAAGATCACAAGACTGCTGTTCAGAAAACCATCCTATCTACGGGAGCAGATTTCTTTTATTCGATTTCAGAGCGATCCTTTCTTCTTGCAATGGACCTAAAAACCACTACCAACACTTGTAAGCTTCGTGTGTGGGAATGGCGCTTGGTGGGTGGGGAAGAAATGTCACTCATTCAAATCAGTCTTTCCGCTTTTGATATAAAACGCAACTGTCAGATTTGTTTTCCAACAAGCAGCAAGTAGCGCCTTCTACCCACTCGACCCATTCACCAATCGCAACAGTCTAACAAGAACAAAAGGAAATCTTCGGACTTTTGATGATCCGAAGTTCAGTCCAGAATCTTTCTTCTTTTTCCTCCGACCACCCCCCCTCTCTCTCTCTCTCTCTCTCTCTCTCTCTTGCTCTCTCTCTTAGACTTCTAACTCTATTGCCACTCATAATGAACTAAAATGGTGCACTCAAAAGAAGGCAGCACATTCACAGTTGACGTGCTTTGGTCGTGTGTGGGGAGCGATGGACACGTGCCCGTCAGGATGGAATCACTTAAGTGTGATTGGCTTTGATGTGGCCCGATTTGGCGAGCTCTGCACGAAAGCGGATGGCGCGCTTTTCAGACACGCATGCGCAGTACACAATTGAAGATTGGCATATGAGACCGCAACTAGAAAGAGGAGAGCGCGTCATTCATCTGCCCTAGCTGAAGGATTACATTTGTCAATTCTGATTGGCGATGAAGACGGTTTTGGGCAAAGGGTAAAGAAGATTATTTAGTTTAATCAACAATATTTGGAATTATATAGTTTAGTGGCACATTGACTGCTATATAAAGTACAATTTTTGTTGACATCAAATTTTAAAAAACAATTGTATATTTAAAATTGTTTAATAAAATTAGACTTTGTCATTTTAAGAATTATCAAATTAGTCCTTTATATAATCTTATAATTTAAAAATTGTGTCTTTGTCTAGATTTAAACAAAAATTTAGACATTGTTAGAAGACCGAACATTGGCATAATGGTTAGAGTGTTAGCCAATGCCCCGGGAGACCTAGGTTCAATCCCATACCAAAGTCATACCAAAGACTTTAAAAATGGTACTTGATGTCTCCTTGCTAAACACTCAGCATTATAAGTTACGGATCAAGAGTAAAGTGGAGAAATCCAGGGAAAGGAGTAGCGCCCTCCCCTACACCTTGGTGAAGTAGCTATCGAAAAGGGAGCCTTCGGGTCACCCTCGACTATGGTTAGAAATATCCCTGAAAGGATTTTAGATTTTACTTAACAAATTTGTTGGATTTTATTTCCCCAAAATGGCACTATGTCAATAAAACGTTAATTAATCCATAAAATAATGCTACACTAATTTCACATAGAAATAATTATTTACATTCAGAGCTGAGAAAAAAAAATTGAAATAAAATTAGTAATTAAAAAATAGACACAGCGTCTTTTGGGTCTTTTTTAAAAAAATTAAACAAGCAAAAATACAGGAGAATCCCAGTCGGTTGTTGCTGTAGAATACGCTGACAGTGACTCTGCAGAAGGGTAGGACCATCCCCCGCTCACGAGTGTCTTGGATATGACTCAAAATTATGTGATGGTGAGGCTCCAGTTCTGGAGCATTGGGGAATGCGGAGTATCTCTTCATTGCCATTTCTCCCAGGTCTACTCTGAATCGTAGTGGTAGTAACTGTTAGGGTCCAGTCTGTGGGTCGAATAGAACAATTGTACTGGGTATGACACTAAACCGCATCTGATAGTGAAGCTTCAGTCCTGGACATTTGAGTAATGTGGAGTACCTCTTCATTGCCGTTATACCCAGACTTGGAGTGGCAGTACCCGGTAGAATCCCATCTACTTGTCAAATAGAACCATTTAATTATTTAAGATACTTAAAACCATTTAATTTTGTACAAACAAATGATTAATGCTAAATTGAACTCTTTGTATTACATAAAAATACGTGAAGCTATTTAAGTGTGACAAATAGAATTATTAGTGTTAGTTGGCAATACTTGAAACCATTTAAGTGTTCTCGTTTAAGAAATAGTCCCTGAAAAACAATTCACTTAAAATTCACTTGCATAAACAGGATTTTGCATTAAATAACCCACAATAGTCGATATGTGATAAAACACAACCAACAAGCCAAATACAGAGAGGGTGTCACGGGTGGTATAATTGTTAGCAAGCTGGACTAACAAACTTTTAACGAGTGAGTTCGAGTCTCTTTGGGTGCTCTATTCATGCGGCCTTGTGTCACACGTCTAAGCTAAAAGCTTAGTAATTTACAATTAACCAAATACAGGAAATTGAAATAGAACCCTATTATATCTATCCAAACCACTCCCTTAGGAGCGGGATGTGACACAAGGTCAGTGTTTGTGGACTGGTTGCTATACCACGACGTAGTGGCTAATGAGCTGGACTGTGACATCGTAGAAAGCGAGTTCGAACTCTAGTCACGCTATTACGTTCACTTACGGAAAAATACCATTAGGAAAAGTATGAACCCCCTTGTCCCCCTAATAATGGGTTAAAAAGTACCATTACTATTGTTCTAAAAGGATGGATTTGACATTAAATAACCCTCAAAGGCTGATATGCCATTAAACAAAGAAATTAAACCAAAACAATATCATTAATATCTTATGAAGAGATAATTCTTCAATGAGACATTTTCTGAAGAGTTTTATTGATAAATATTTTTATCTGATTGAAAGAGATTTATGTTTTGGTCTACATTGTTCATCTGCACTCATCGTATCCAACCAATAATAATCAGAGACCGTATCAAAATCTGCATGTCAGTCGGCTAAGCGCTAGCATCCGAATAATTAGATATTAGAAACAAAGAGAATAAGATGTGTCAGATGTTAACGTCTCACATAATCTGAACTGAAACTGAAGAGTAATAAAAAACTGACATTTTTCAAGTAAGTCTTCGTCAATGGACACTTAAATATTATGTCCTTCGACGAACCAAAAAACCTGTGAGAATTGAAAAAAGTGGAATTTGCAAAACTATTTTCTGCTGAGATAATCATTGTCTTTTGGTTTGGTTTGGTTTTATGGCATATCAACCATTGTAGGTTATTTAATGCCAAATCCTCTTTATACGTATATTAAATATATATGATTAGGTTTGGTTGGGTTTTATGACATATCAACCATTGTAGGTTATTTAATGCCAAATCTTCTTTATACGTATATTAAATGTATATGATTTGGGTTGGTTGGGTTTTATGGCATATCAACCATTGTAGGTTATTTAATGCCAAATCCTCTTTATACGTATATTAAATATATATGATTTGTTTTGGTTGGGTTTTATGGCATATCAACCATGGTAGGTTATTTAATGCCAAATCCTCTTTATACGTATATTAAATATATATGATTAGGTTTGGTTGGTTTTTATGGAATATCAACCATTGTAGGTTATTTAATGCCAAATCCTCTTTATACATGCATATTAAGGGTAATAACACAGTTTCGGTAGCTCAAGGCAGTACCGCGCTGAGCTGCCGAAACTGTGTTATCACCCTGGTTGGCGGCTGATAAGGGTAGGGTATCGCACGTGCTTTCACACGTTGTATGATAAAAAAATATATATGATTTGGTTTGGTTGGGTTTTATGGCATATAAAACCTTGTAGGTTATTTAATGCCAAATCCTCTTTTTATACATATATTAAATATATGATTTGTTTTGGTTGGGTTTTATGGCATTTCAACACTTGTAGGTTATTTCATACCAACTCCGCTTTATACATATGTATTCAATGTATGGTTTGGTTTGGTCGGGTTTTATGGCATATCAACCTTTGTAGGTTATTTAAAGCCAAATCATGTTTTCGATATATATCAAATTTGTAAACATATTTTGTTAATAACATATGCAAGAGATTAGTTTGTCGGTAAATATCACTTTTAAATGAGTTAGAAATAATTTGTTTGCACATTTGTATTGCTATTGTTTCTATGCAGCTTAATGGTTTCAATTATTTTTATCTAACTCTTATAATTCTATTCAACATTACCCATTCGTTTGCTCATAGTTAAATGGTTCCGAGTATTACTATGTATCACCAGCAGTTCAAGTAAACATCAGTCATTTGTTTACACCCAGTTAAATTCTGAAACAGTTCTATTTCAAATTATTCAGTTTAGCATAAGGCATTTGTTTGCACTTAGTTTAAATATCAAACTGCTATTCGACTAATAGGTAGGATTCTATCAGGTGTTCCTACTCTGGGCCATTTTTATTCATATAACAGTTTTATTTCAAACAATTTAGTTTAGTATAGGTACAATTTTTCGTTAACACACAATTATTTGTAAAACAGTTCAAACAATTCAGTTTTGCATAAGTACACAGGTAGGAAATGTATACGGCGACACGAGTTCAAATCCTGGAAGAGGCTGATTGCATTTCCTATAGTACTAATACCCTTAAGAAATGTATGAATCCAATTATTCTCTCTCCAGCTATGGGTAAATAGTAGGACAGACTAGTTTCTTCAGCCTTGGTGAGGCAACCAGTCTAGGAGAAGGAATACTCTGAATTTAAACCTGTTAAACTCCGCTTAAAAATTGACCTTGTGTCACATCCTGCCCGAGCGGAGGGGTTGGTAAATAGGATAAGTACGCAGTTTAAATGCCAAAACACTTCTATTTCAAACAATTCAGTTGAGTATAAATACACAGTATAGTCCCATTTGACCCATGGGTAGGGCTTTCAGGTGCTACCACTCTGGGCAGTGAAGGGGTATTCCGTATTTCCAAAGCTCCTGGACTGAAGTTTGACCATCAGATTGCTTAGTGACACTTGTTGGGAGGGATTTTACCCCTCTGCAGAGATGCAGTTGGTGTATTCTACAGCCTCAGATGACTGGGCTTACAGACTTTTGTTTTGTCAAAACTTAAGTTTAATTTTTTTTACTTTTCATTCTTTACATAAAATTTCAGAATTCTTATGTGGCATTAAGACTTGATAGTAAGGTAAGAGAGGATATGGGAGAATTATTTGCACAAAAAATGTATATATTCAATGTTATACTTTCTACACGTTTTCTTAGCTTTCCTCTTTAAATATATATATATATATATATATATATATATATATATATATATATATATATATATATTGTGGGTGGGTGTGTGAAACCTTTTCCTAAATCACCATAATATTCCTTTGCAAAGAGATATATAGACACAGTGACGAGAAAATCTACTGTTACAGTAACCACGAATCGTTGCTCGTTGCAAAACAGCGTCAACGGTTTCTTTGTTCGATAAAAAATCAAACTTGGTGGGTCATTTCATGACAAATCTGTCCTTCTCGAAATACTGTAGCGCTACTATTTAACTCATACCGTGGGGAAATAATTTTTTTTTTATCGTTCCTAACTGTATTGGTTCGAAAGTAAACGTAACTGAACGACTAGAGTTCGAACTGAGCACGATATCGCAGTCCAGCTTGTTAACCACTACGCCACCGGGACTGCCCTAGACAGCATCGTAATACTAAAACAAAATTGTAATAACTAAAAGATGCCTCCCGTAATATATATATATATGTATATATATATATATATATATATATGTGTGTGTGTGTGTGTGTGTGTGTGTGTGTGTGTGTGTGTGTGCCCGTGTGTGTGTGCCAGCGGTATACTCGAAAATATTTAGGAGTAATAGGTGATTTTTAGTTAAGAGTTAGCGAGAGCAAATCCGCTCAATAATCAAAATTTTCTTCTCGGTATCCCCACTAACTTCAGTAATGACATCATTAGAATGGTTTTACGTCTTTATGAAAATTCCAGTGTTTGTCCGATATTTTGAATATTTTCAGACAATCCATTATTCAAGTTTCAATGCTTTTTGTCGTAAATCCATTTCATGTCTATATTTTTCTGCTTCGCTTTGCTGTCCTTGAGAATGTGCTGATCAATGTACAGTATGTCTCCTGTCCCTCTTGTTCCCCTGTGACATCCTTTCTCTTTTTCCGGAAACAGTCCTCAGCATACAAGCGAGTAATAAATTTCCTCAATCTGTGCGGTTAGGAACTCGTACATCACAGAAACGTTAACGGCTTATAGTTGCAAGAGATTGTTCCTTTTTGGATGTCTCTTTGGATCAGAATAGTTTCCCCTGAGGCACCCATTTGAGTATTCTTGCTTCTTCTAGGGTTTCAGTTACAGAGCCAGTCTGTCTTGAAAGGACATGAAAATTTAAAACCAGAATCCTTGCTATCATGGCCAGACGTTTTCAAATTTGGAATTTTCTTGAGTGTTGCTTTTAGCGATTCTGGGTGTATTATCACCTCAGGGCATCATCGAGTTCTTGTAATTTTTTTTTCATGTTAAAATATCCATTAAGCCCTTTTGTAATGAGTTTTCTGTACACATATTATACTTCAAAATTAGTTTGCTTTCTTTGCGTTCGGTTGTTGGTTTGTACCAGTACATTCTCCTTCGACTTATTGGTAGAATCTTCTTTCATTATTTTGGAATGTCCTGTTTTGTTTGCATTGCTTGACCCTGTCACGGTATCCCTTAACTCTTCCTCCTGTCACGAATATCTTTTGATCTATCTTTTTTAAGTTGTAGTGCCATATTTGTCTGCACTTTTACTTTGTTTTTTTTTTCATCCCAACATATAGCTGCACGTTTATCCTTCTTTAGGACTTTCGCCTTTTTTGTCGCGCCATCTTTACCTGTCCTTCTAGCTTAATATCCCATCCAGGTTTTATACGAGGTGCATACGATAAGTTTCCAGACTTTTTTCGGATGGGCACTTTTATTGATAGTACACATGAAACTCTAGTCCCCTTCGAAGTAATCTCCTCTGGCTGCAATGCACTTGTTGTGCCGTTCCAACAGCTTCTGGAACGCCCCATGGAAGTCCTATTGTGTCAGCGTGTCAATGACCTTCGTCACAGCCTCTTTCGTCTCCTCAATTGTCTCATAACGACAGCCTCTGAGCTAAGTGAATAACCAAAAGTCACAGGGAGCAGCGTCTGGAGGGAGGCTGAGGAACTGTGTTGATGTCCAGCTTGGTCAAATAGTCTGTGACAAGGATGGAGTTGTGGACTGGTGCATTGTCCTGATGGAAATACCACTGACCCGCTTTGAAGAGTGCTAGCCTCTTCCCAAGGAATCTCTTCCTGAACTTCCTTAAAACCACAACATAGTAACCCTAACTCTAGCCCTTTGGCCAATCCACTCTGGTGTATTGACTTCCTTACTCCTCCCACACCTCTCATCATCCCTCACAGACTCCCTGCCTTCCTTGAATCTCTTATGCCACCCAAAACTGATGCACGATTCATGCAAGATGCTCAAAAAGTAGTCTGAAGCATTTCACGCGTTTCTGTGACATTTTTTTCAAGTTTAAAACAGAATTTTATTGCATATCGTTCTTCTAAAGTGTCAGATTGCACTTTTGAAATTCACCAGCTGTAACAATCAGGCTTTAGTAGGGTGTATTCCAATTCCTAGCTGTTCATTTGAACGTGAAATCATAAAAATTGGTCAGTCATCTCATACGATATATAGCAATAACATAGTGAATTTTCAAGAGTCTACAATAATTTTAAATGCTCATAGGAAAGAAAGTCTGGAGATTTAGCGTATGTACCTCCTATTTCTGTTTAGGTTCCCTCAGGGAACACTGATTTTATCGCAGACTAATTTTGCTCCTGGACCGAATCAGTGATGTTGCCCGTTAGGATATTTGGCAAAAATGTGTTTATCATTTCACTTTCTCCCTTAACTTTTTTCCTGTATAGGTTTCTGAGGGATGGTAATGTAGTCTTCTTTACAGCTATGATTTTCTTTATCAACTTTAAATTTAGTTTATCTTCTCTTAAATTTGTTTTGTGTTGCTGGCTTTTATGGTGTTCCGGTTTTCTCGTATTTTGCATTCTGATTCGGTCAGGGAGTTCTTGTTTTTCAGTACTCAGTGTTTCATTTCATGTTGGGATCTTGTTCTTATACTTCACAGTTTATTTGTCAATAAACTTCTGTTATCTTAAGGTCAGAAAACCAACCTTTCTTTAAAATCATTCTAGCTTGGTCAGCAAATCTTTGGCTTGTGGAATTAAATCTGGTGAATTCTGACCAAATTGCTATCCTTATATCCTTTTCGTATTGGCCTAGTGGGTAGAATGTTCGCCAATGGTCCGGGAGACCTGCGTTCAATCCCAGGTCACGTCATACCAAAGACTTTTAAAATGGTACTTAATACCTCCTCGCTTAACACTCAGCAATATAAGGTACGTATCAAGGGTAAAGTGGAGTAATCCAGGGAAAGGAGAAGCGCCCTTGGTGTAGTAGCTATCGAAAAGGGAGCCTTCAGGTCCCCCTCGAATACGGTCGCCAATTTTACTACTTAATTATTTTTATTTTACACCTTGCGAACATTTTTTTCAGCATCAGCTGCCGGTATTTAACTGGAGTCTGAGTGACAGCAAGTTTCCTGAAGTCTTCCGGAATCTTCGAGTATTCAAGTCGATCTTAACAATATTGTAGTTTGAAGGTTTTCTATTCTTCCTCCAATTTCTAATTCCTTCAGTCTTTTCTCCAATCCTTTGAGAACCTTTCCAAGCCTAGCAACTGCGATTGGTATCGCTATCATCTTTATGTTCCACAGCATTTTTAGTTATCCGGCAAGGTCTATGTATTTGTATATCTTTTTGCTATCATCTTCTCTCTATTACCATGATTATCATTAAGAGAACCCATAGAAATTACACAGCTCAATGCATACATACAAATGATATTTTTCGGTATAATTTATTACCCGACTTTATAACACTAGAACTCCGTCAGAAAAATATGAATATATAGCAGTCCAAAAATAAGTACACCCTTATATACATATTCATGAGATTTCCAATGTCGTTAAGTTTCGGTAATAAATAATGGCTAATGTTATATGTTTAAGTTGCATAATTGTTGTACTTCCTACATAATGAACTCGCCCTCCTCCATAAATACACGTCAACGGAGCGTCAGAAGAGTGAATGAGACCCACGTGACATAATCACGTGTGATACCACTTGCGTAGTGAACGGATAGTAGCTACCCCACTGGACTCTCACCTTCCATTTAACTAACCACTGTTTAACCAGGTTCACTTGTGTTATATAATTACGGAATGATTTTTTTTATTTAATCATTTTCGTTAATTATATCTTATCATTCGGTTTGGTTTGGCTTTGAACTATTCGGCTCTTAGTACAGGTGTTCATGCTCGCGCGCGGAGGATGTGACAATCACAAATGTCATAATAGAAGCCCCATATCGGAAATGTGACTGGGGTGTGAATGACGTCATGCCCGGAAGCAATGGGCTGGGAATTTTGGTGATTTTTGAAAAAAGAGTTAGTTGAGAATTGAACCTGGGCGAGGCTTGTTGAGATTCGACTCTGGGCGAAGCGAGTTGAGATTTGAACCTGGGTGAGAGCAGTCCAGCACGTTTGTTGGGTCAGTTAGTTGAGATTTTGACTCTGGGCCGGCCAGTTCAGCTGGGGAGTTGACTGAAGGACGATGTAGGAACAGGCAGCATAGTAAAAATTGTGTCTCTCTCTCCTCGTGTCGAAAAACCAAAAGTCAAAAAAGTTAATAAACGTTTCGTACCTGAACTAAAGAAACTCGTCAGTGTTTCGGGATTTCCCTGTATTTGTATATTTGTATAACTGCATCTGGCTATGCTACACTTGTATCTTGTTTCTGTTAGTTGAATATGTGTTTTTCTATCAACCTTTTTGTGTTTCCCGGTGTCTTTCTTTTGCCAGCACCACAATAATAATGCTCTGCTACTAAAACCGATAAAATCTTTAGGTGAGAAGAAAATTAGCTAGTTAATAACTTGTTTATGGGCGTAAGTGTGATATAAATTAGTTGAGAAGCGTAAAATGGAGAACGAAGAGATTTTTATTTGTTTCTCACTTCTCGATTGTTGGAGCGGTTGAATCAAGTATATTTTCGTGCACGACAATCTCCTGGGGTTGAAGTCTACCTTTTCAGGCCCACTACTGCTTTTGTATTTATTGCTCCCATTATTAGCCCAGTCGGCTGAAACTGAAGAATACACCGACTGCATCTCTGCAGAGGAGTAAGACCCCCTACCTAAACAAGTGTACTGAATATGATACTAAATCATCTAATGGTGAAGCTCCAGTCCTGGAGCGCTGGGGAATGAAAAGTACCTCTTCGTTGCTATTACTCCCAGGACAACTCTGATCTGGAGTGGTAGTGCCTATTAAGCTCCAATTTATGGATCAAATAGAACTGTTTATCCGTTTAACTGGTGGGGATTGATATTGTGAAGTTGTTTTTTTTATTTGATTGGGTTTTATGGCATATCAGCCCTTGTTGGTTATTTAGGGCCAAATCCAGTTTATACAAATGTAAATATATATGATTTGTAAACGCATAGTTTTACAAACGAGCCTGCGCTTGTATGTTTGCACAGAGCCAAATGGTTTCAACTATTTCTATCTAACATAGTTCAGTCAGTACAAGCAAAAAAAAAAAAAGACATTAAGTATGGAGCTGACATTGCCACTAGCCTAAGTCCAATTGTACCACCAAGATGACAGACTCAAAAGTGGCGGGTATTTCTGCCAACACTAATAATACTATTGTAAATAAGGGTTGCTATCCCCCTTGTTTGGTACGGGCACCTTAGAGTTGGGTACACATTACCATTGTACACCGACCAGTCACACACGTGACACAGTTTTATTACCATTTCTCCGAGCAGAACACACGTGTTGCCAGATAGAGCTGCGATTTTAGACTTTGCGAAAGGGGCCATTCTTTGAGGCGAACAGAGGTAAGAATCACACACTATATCTGTGTGAAAGGGATCACAGAAATTGTTTTCTATTTTGTTTTTAGTTTCACGGGTCAAAGAAGGGTTTTAAAGAATGAACGAAGACCTATTGCGAATAGATAACTTGTTTACCAGTTGAGCCTTTTACCACATTTTTTGCCTCATGGTGCTACCGTTACAACTATATCTATGTACAGATTAAATAGTGTTTAATATTTCCTCCGAGTGATCCCATAAAAATGACCTCTTCATTTCTTTTTCTTCCCATTATTTTTAAAATTACTCGATTTTATTTAATTTTCTTTTTACGTTATTGTTATTTTGGATTTGATTAAGCAATTTGTCTAAAAATATATTATTTTATGGGCAAAAAGTCTAATTGGTTTATGAAATTGGCTTTTGAAATTTGAGTTGAATGTTTGGTTTGATTATATGGCACATTGTAGGTTTTGATTGCCAAATCCATATTTATACATATTAACAGTTTTATTTCAAACAATTCAGTTTAGCATGAGGACACAGTTTAAATGTCAAAAAAAGTTTTATTTCAAACAATTTAGTTTATCATACGTACACAGGTTCAATGTCAGAACAGTTCTATTTCAAACAATTCAGTTTAGTAAAAATTCACAGTTTAGTTCTATTTGACCCAGTGATAGGAACCGATCAGGTTCCTATCTCTGGTTCCATTCAGGACCATAGGTGAGCTTGGAGCGATAGCAATGAATGGGTACTCCACATTCCCCAAAGTTCCTGCATTACTGGAACCTCACCATCAGTTTATTCAGTGTTACATCTGGTACACTTGTTGATGGGGTCTTACCCCGTTGCAGAGAAGAAATCAGTGTATTCTACTGTCCAGACAACTGGGCAATGCGTTGACTGTGAATTTCCAGTTCAAAAATAATATTACTAAAAAAGTCTTCCATAATTTGAAATTACATTAATTCTTTTGTAAATTTCAATTAGATCACTTCTATATTGTTATTTCCACAATGTTTCGGCTGATATGTCTTCCGGTCTTCTTCAGGTGTTTGTCGAACTTGGGAACCTTCACGGAACTTCTAACTACGTCCTTTATTGAATCCATAACCAGGTACAAGTGGTAGCACCTGATAGATCTATGGGTTAAATAGAATTATGTGCTTATGCTGAACTGAATTGTTTAAAATAGAACAGTTTATATGTATAAATGGATTTAGCTTTAAATAACCCCACAATTAAAACCAAACCAAATCAATCTAGCGGGTCAGTTTTTTTTCTACACTAGGTTAATCGTGAATCAAGAAAAAAAGAGGAAAACAATAACTGTGAAATGATCATGTTAAAATGAAACCTCATTATTTTATAAGACAATGTGTTGATTAATTGTATTGTATACTTTGAGCAATCAGACTCCTATGTCTTTTAGTAGATTTTAATTTAGTCCGAAATGTTAGAATACTTCTTAATCTGAAGTTATCTTTCTTGATATGACCTGAAAATTGAATTATAGTCAAAATGAATGCAACTATAAAACCCACACTATCAAACTGAAAATTGCTTTATCTAAGTGAAACAATGTCTTCAAGCAGAAACCGTGAAATTTCCTTAGAATGTAAAAAAAAAGAAAAATTAAAAGGAACTATTTGAGCTAGAAAGAATGGTTTGCAGTTTTATTATATAAAAATCCTAATGTTGCCTCAGCAATAAATCATAGAAAAATATGCAATAACAATATGACAAACATTGGTGATCTAAACAGAACCGGTGTTTTTAGTACGACTTAAACGTAAATATTAGTAACATTTAGTACAGTTGCTGCATGCTGTTTTTGTGAGAACAAAACTCTGAAAACACCTACAGGGTGCGGAAGCAAAACTAAGAATATTTTACAATAAAATAAACGATACTAATTTTTAAAAAAATAATAAGATAGATACAAAACAGTAAATTTACTCAAAATGACCGCCACTTTTTTTTTAATTATTGTATTAACACGCCTTCGAAACGAGTTGCATGCTTTCAAAATTAATTCTTCAGACATTTTATTTCATCGCTCCTCAATCGCAATCTTAAACGAACCAACATTTCTATAGGAAATTGCATTTGTTTTGTTTTCTGAAACGTCCAATTTAGCATAATCAACGGGGCTAAGGTCTGGATTTCAATCTTGTTTAATTGCTGTCCTCACAGTTATCTCGTGAATTTTCAATTTATAAGCACGCTTTCTTATCATATCATATTTACCAACCCCTCCGCTCGGGCAGGATATGACACAAGGTCAATTTTTAAGTGGATTTTAACAGGTTTGAATTCAGAATTTTCCTTCTCCTAGACTAGGCTTTCTTATTGACGTTATGGGGTCTTTCTTAATCACCATAGCGTGAACATTTTAAACGCCCTATTTTCGTTTTTTTATTCTATCCTCCACTCCCTATTTTCCTTAAAAAGTACTTTTTCTTTTGCTTTGTATACGATAGACAAAGACACTTTGGCATAGTTTCGGCGCTAAGCAAATCATAGGTTCTTTGTTGTTTCTTTTCTTGCTCATTCATATTGGGTTGAATTTTAATTAAAAAGTGCTTGAATAATAGATATAATCATAAAGATTTAGATTTATTGCGTTTTTTTCAAATATTGGACGAATCAGATCTAAAAACATGTTTTAAAAATCATTCTATATTTTGCTTTCTCTCGCTCTTTCTCACTCTCTCTCTCTCTCTTATATATATACATATATATACATGATGGTCATTCAATAAATGTGGGTAATTTTTTGAAAAAAAGCAAATCGGTTTTTGTTTCAGAATATTTTTACCGTCAATGTTAAACTCTGCATTGTTTTTCGCAAAAATTATTTTGATATCACAAAAAATCGTTTTTAGGATATTTAAAATGGCAGAAAATCAGACAGGATGTTCCAGACTTGAACAGAGGGCTGTCATCAAATTTTCACTGGCTAATAAGAGCAAACCATGTGAAATTTACAGAAGAATGTGTGATGTGTATGGAGATGCATGGTTCAGTCTAAAAAGCATTTATAAATAGGTTAAACATGGGTTTGACACGAGTTGAAACGACATTCCATGAAGTAGAAACATACCAAGTATCTAATAAAGAAAGATTTCAGTAAAGAAGGTCATGCTGCCATGAAAAGGCCAATTACTACTTATTACCTTGAAAATGGTGCAACTATAAACAGTGCTTCCTACTGGCATCTTCTTAGGCGAACCACACACACACACACACAAATATATATATATATATATATATATATATACATGTCTCAAAATGATTTCAAATATGGTATTTTGTTTTTTATTATTTCATTTACTTGTGCGCTACACGCATTTCAGACTTTACATTTTCTTCCGACGTCACCAAGCTATATAGTAATATGCCCCATGAATTTAGAAAACAGGCTATTTCATTTTGGATAAAAAAAAAATACTCAAAAAACATTAAACCCGAAATTTAACAAAAAATGTGTCGCTGATGGTATAGAACTAATCCTAAATAATAATTATTTCCAATTCGACAACAAAGATTAGATCCAAACTAAGGAAATGCTATGGGAACTAATATGGCACCAATGTACTGTACATCTAGCAAATATATGAAATCATTGTGGTAAATACCGCAACAATATAAAACCTATTTTATTAGATCATGGCAAAGGTTTGCCCTGTCGGCTGGGGCTGTAGAATACACCGACAGCACCAATGCAGAGGGGTAAAAGCCTCCAACAACGAGTGTCCTGATATGACACTAAACAGTCTGATGGTGAGGTTCCAGTAATGCTAAGGATTCGGGGAATGCAGAGTAACCCTTCATTGCCATTGTTCCCAGGTCCACTCTAGCCCGGAGTTGTAGCACCTGATAGAGTCCTATCTATGGGTTGAATAGAACTAATAGCATCCTTATGCTAAACTGAATTGTTTGATTAAACTGAATAGTTTGAAATAGAAATGTTTTTGACAATTAAACCGTACTTACATTTAAACTACGTTCTTATGCTAAATGAATTATTTGAAATGGAACTGTTTTTTTACATTGAAACTATTTACACGAAACTAAATTGTTTAACATAGAACTATTTTGACATTTAACTGAGTGTAAACAAAATCAGTACTTATACTAAACTGAATTAGCTGAATTAGAACTGCTTGATTAAACTGAATCGTTTGAAATAGAACTATTTTCATAAACTGTTCTTACATTTAAACTGCGTGCTTATGCTAAATTGAATTATTTGAAATGGAACTGTTTTTTGACATTGAAACTGTATTTACACTAAACCAAATTGTTTAACATAGAACTGTTTTGACATTTAACTGAGTGTAAACAAAATCTGTACTTATACTTAACTGAATTAGCTGAATTAGAACTGCTTGACTAAACTGAATAGTTTGAAATAGAAAAAAATCAAGAAATCAAAATTTGTAGCCTACATAATCAAATGTAAAAATTGCATGGATGCACTCAAGCGTTGAACAATAGAAATTCTTAACTAAAAGCAGCGACAAATTATTAGAAAATAGAAACTTTATCAATCAAAACACCTTTATGAATACAGCAAGGGAGATTTTAAGAGAATGCCAATAAACCGAACCGATGACTTCCTATTACTTCAAGAAAAAAAAAAATTCATGGATAGATTTAAACTAATTTCAAACAGACCCGAATTACACACACACACACACACACACACCAACGAGGTTAAATACATCTATGCATGCTGCAAAAAGTATTCTGACACACAGTGAACCCACCAATGCCCTTGAATAAATATGTATACAAGGTGCATACGATGAATTTCCAGACATTTTTTCGTATTGGCACTTTTATTGATAGCACACACATGAAACTCAAGTCTCCTTCGAAGTAATCTCCTCCGGTTGCAATCCACTTGTTTTACCGTTCCAACAACTTCTGAAAGGCCCCATGGAAGTCCTCTTGTGTGAGCATGCCAATGACCTTCGTCACAGCCTCTTTCATCTCCTCAATTGTCACATAACGACAGCATCTGAGCTTAGAGAATAAACAAAAGTCACAAGGAGCAACGTCTGGACTATAGGGAGGCTGAGGAACTGTCTTGATGCCCATCTTGGTCAAATAGTCTGTGACAAGGATGGAGTTGTGGACTGGTGTATTGTCCTGCTGGAAATACCACTGACCCGATTTGAAGAGTTCTGGCCTCATCCCTAGGAATCTCTTCCTGAACTCCCTTAAAACCTCAACATAGTAACCCCAACCCTAACCCTTTGGTCAATCAACACTGGTGTATTGACTTCCTTACTCCTCCCACACCTCTCATCATCCCTCACAGACTCCCTGCCTTCCTTGAATCTCTTATGCCACTCAAAACTGATCCTTGATTAATGCAAGTTGTTCCAAAAGCAGTCTGAAACATCCATTCGTTTCTGAGGCATTTTTTTCCAAGTTTAAAACAGAATTTTATTGTATATCGTTCTTCTAAAGTGTCAGATTGCATTTTTGAAATTCACCAGCAGTGACAATCAGACTTTAGTAGGGTGCATTCCAATTGCTGCTGTAGCTGTTTATTTGAACATGAATCATAAAAATTCGTCAGTCATCTCATAAGGTGTATAGCAATAACATAGTGAATTTTCAAGAATATAACGACAATTTTAAATGCCCATACGTAAGAAGTCTGGAAACCTATCGTATGCTCCTCCTATATGTATGTATGGATAAGTGTGAACACACACACACACACACACACAGAGGATACATACATACATACCTATAGAAAAAATACATACCCTGGAGTAAAAAGAAAAGAAGAGGATAAGGACGAGCAAAACCCATCCAACACTCGCACAAGAGAGAAGACATAATGTACAGACAAAAACATTTACATAGACTAAAGGTCTGCACACACAATTAACTCCGATGAGACATTCACAGACAAAATATTTGGAAGTAAACAAAATCAAAACAACCTATCAAAACATCTTCACTGTAAAAGAAAGCACCTAAAACTTACAATTCAAATCGCCCCGAGGACTTGCCAATCAAATCACCACTTGAAGAAGAAAATAAAATGCGAAGTACGTATAGCACACAGGTATATAGAATACTTAAAACTTTTATACTAAATTTGAAATAATTTGCGGACCTATTCATTTTGAAATATTTACTTTTCTCTCAGAGGACCACCAAAAATCATTATATATATACATATATGTGTGTGTGTGTGTGTGTGTTTGTGTGTGTGTGAGAGTGAAATTACGTATGTATGATTACAATTTAACGCAAAAAGCCTTTTTAATCCATAAAATCAAGAGACATGTTCAATACTAGATCACAGTAATATCGTCAACGTGAAACACTGTCATGAATTTCTGTCCTGTTTTATCATTAACCTATATACATATATGCGTGTGTATGTGTGAGTGTGTATGGTTAGAGAGAGAGAGAGAGAGAGAGAGAGAGAGAGAGAGAGAGAGAGAAATCGATTGATTGATTCGTTCATTAGTTATTATTGTTACCAAAGAAGAAAGAGCATTCAAAAAAGGCAGAACAACGTAAAGCATAATCAGTATCAATAGATAATCTATCTATCTATCTATCTATCTATCTATCTATCTATCTATCTATCACACCCTATAAGACCTGTGGATCTATTTATCTATCTATCTCATCCTATAAGTCCTGTGGATCTATCTATCTATCTATCTATCTATCTATCTATCTATCTATCACATGCAATAAGCCCTGTTAGCCTATCTATCTATCTATCTTAGACTATTCCAATATGCACAGCTATATCATTCCTGTGCATCTATCTATCTATCTATCTATCTATCTATCCTCATGTTTATTATATGTACCTATGCTCGTCTTTTCATGTCAGTTCATCGCAATTTATTCTTCTCTCAATGAAAATCTATTTTGTTATATTCATATCATTATCGGAGTATGTTCAATCTATCTAACTTGTTATCTCTATCTCCTTCTCTCTCTCTCTCTCTCTCTCTCTCTCTCTCTCTCTCTCTTAATCTACCTGGTTTGCTTTGGTTTAATTGCATATCAACCTTCGTGGATTATTTAATACCAAAGCCAATCTTGTTGAAGAAGACTAGAGGTACTATTTAATCTGTAGCTGAGGGCATAATGGGTTCGTGCCTTTTCCGAGATTGTGATTTCGAAAGTGAACCTTATAGCGCGACTGGACTTCGAGTTCATTTACTACTCTCTCTATCTATCTATCATATACAATATGACCTGTTAGCCTATCTATCTATCTATCTATCTATCTGAATCAGTACATGTATATTCACTTATCTATATCAGTCGATCCATTTTTATCAATCTATATCTACATCATTCTGTTTCTATCTATCTATCTATCTATCTATCTATCTATCTATCTATCTATCTATCTATCTATCTATCTCATTCACTTCAGCTATCAAATCATGTTTACCTATCTATATCCATATATAAATATGTGTATGTGCGTGTGCGTATTTGCTGGTGTCTCTCTATTCGTGTGTATGCGCGCGTGTGAATGTGTGTAATTATGAAAAACAATCTTTATTTCTATTTCCATACTCGTCAAATTAAATTCTTCTTTCCTCCTTTCTGTCCACGAGTGATACGTCGCTGAGAAGAACTAAAAGTGGACATCAGCGGGCAGCCTAATCGGTTGTCCAAGAATATGCACAGCCGGCGGCCACATTGGGAGTCCAGACAAGGTCACCAATAACCGATAATGAAGATAGGAGGATCAGTTGCAAACAGCACCCCTAGCAAATATCGCTCAAGATGGGTAGATAATAACGCCCAGGCCTCTCACGGGCAGGTTCATGATTATTTTCAGCCTTCGTTTACTTTGCTATCACGCATGTTTTGCTCCTTGTTACCTGAGGGCAAAACAGAAAAAAAAATCGTTGTTTACTTCCTTAAATGAGGGCATTGGTAAGAGACTGTTGCATCAATTTCACTAAAGATTAGGGGTGAAATTTCTTTTCAAGAAAAATAATTCAAACATTTACACATATAAGCTTGCACACAAACACACCATACACACAACAACGTAGATATGCACACACACAAGCAATATATAAGGACGAAAAAATAAATGATATCAATTTTTTTTTATTTCAGAATATTTTCAGCTAATCGTAACGGGATATGCAATTTATACATTACGATTAAGACACACAGAAAGATACGTATAAGTAATATATATATATATATATTTTAAAATGAGTAGGACCATGTAAATAAATCGTAAAAAAACACAAATCTGTTCATGGACCATCTCATTTAAAAATATTTCTTGCTCTCTTTGGACCTATATATATATATATATATATATATATATATATATATATATAAGGCTTATGGTTCTTACAAGCTTATTTGGTAAGATAATAGAGGGGCACACACATACACACACACACACACACACACACACACACACATATATATATATATATATGTATATATATATATATATCGAGTCAGCGTCCGAAGACAGTAGGTGTGGTGGATTATTCGCGTATAGAACACATGCAGAATTTCATATAAATCTAAGGGAGTGTTCGATGTATGTCTGTTGTGATATATTCCCTATCCAGGTTTATATAACAAAGCTCACATTCAAAGCGTTTACAATGTAATTAGAAGAAAACACAAACCTGGTTAAATTGTCATTATAAATTTATTTTAGCAAAGAATATCATTATACTCTACGTCTCATCAGATGACTTCACGCGTTTAAGTTTTGAACCTCAGTCTGAAGTCATCTGATGAAACGACGAGTATAATGATCTTTTTCGCTGAAATAAATTTATATATTTTCATAAATTCTATACGCGAATAATCTATCTATCTCTATAAATATATATATATATATATATATATATTTATATATATATATACGAGAATGAATCGGTCTGCAAATGAATTTCAGTGAGCTACTTTAATTTTTAATTTCATATAACAATGCTCTACTCGTGTTTCAGACTTTATGGTCTTTTTCGTGAGACTAATAATGCTTAGGGCAACATTTCACTATAGGGATGAACCCTATCAAAAAGTCTTCACAATAAAAGCCTGATAAAATACTGCCCTAACTATTATTAAGCCCCAGTCGGCTGGGGGTGCTGAATGCACCGACTGCATCTCCAGGATATGGCATTAAACAATCTGGTGGTGAGGTTCGAGTAATGTTGGAGGTTTGGGTAATGCAGAGCACCCCTTCATTGCCATCACTCCCTGGTCCACTCTGGCCCGGAGTGGTAGCACCCGATAGTGTCCTATATATGGGTCAAAGAAAACTAACTGAATTGTTTGAAAAATAATTGTTTCTTTTATATTTAAGCTGTGAACTTATGTTAAACTGAGTTGTTTGAAATAGAACTATTTTTACCTTTAACTTTGTGTATACAAAAAACTTTACTCATGCTAAACTGAATTGTTTGAAATAGAACTGTTTATATGTATAAAAATGGATTTGGTAATAAATAACCTACAATGGTTGATATGCCATAAAATCAAACCAAAGTAAATAAAACTATTATTAGTCTCTTTAAGAAGACCAAAAAGTTTGAAACACGTGTAGAGCGTAATTATATGAAATAAAATCCTAAAGAACCACATTTAGATTCATTTGCGGTCATATTCATTTTGATATATTTACTTTTCTCTCATCGGACCAAAAAAAAAAAAAAAAATTATATATATATATATATTAAGTGCATACGAGCGAGTTTAGGTAGCATTCCTTTTTTCAATATAAACTAGATTGACCTTTTCACTACCGTGTGCAAATATAATCGAATTCGTAACGCCGTAGTGCGTGGAAATATAATCGAATTTTATACTGTGTTCCATTCAGGGTTCTGAAACTTTACCTGCTTTTCTTTATTATTCTTCGAACATTTACATTATCGGAACATTTTCGCCTGATTTTAAATTATTCATGTAATTATCTATCTATCT
Organism: Sepioteuthis lessoniana; assembly: GCA_963585895.1. NCBI lineage: Eukaryota > Metazoa > Mollusca > Cephalopoda > Myopsida > Loliginidae > Sepioteuthis > Sepioteuthis lessoniana. Next base: position 10,149,736 of record OY757914.1, on the reverse strand, counting down.
ATCTATCTATCTATCTATCTATCTATCTATCTCAGTCTGTTCCTATCTATCTATCTATCTATCTATCTCAGTCTGTTCCTATCTATCTATCTATCTATCTATCTATCTATCTATCTATCTCAGTCTGTTCATATCTATCTATCTATCTATCTATCTATCTATCTATCTATCTATCTCAGTCTGTTCATATCTATCTATCTATCTATCTATCTATCAAAATCTTCAGATACATCAACGTATTTTATGTTCATTATCTATTTGATCACTATCTTCCCATCTCCACCTTTCCTCCTTCTCTCTCTCTATATATATATATACATACACACACACAGAGAGAGAGAGAGAGAGAGAGAGAGAGAGAAGGCACTAGTGGTCTAACTTAAGAAATGTACACTGAAATTCGCGTTCAAATCCTGAACGAAGCTGTTTGTTTAGTTCTAATGCCCTTTGAAAAAGTTATGAATCTATGTGTTCTCCTTCCAGCTACAAGTAAATATTAAAGCAGACTGGAGTCTTTTATTTTGATACGACAACCAGTCTAGGAGAAGGACAAATTCTGAATTCAAACCAGTTATGCTCTGTTTGAAAACTGACCTCATATCGGATCTTGCACGTCGTTGGAGGGGTTAGGAAAATCTATCTATCTATCTATCTATCTATCTATCTATCTATCTATCTATCTAATCGTTCGTAATTGTTGGTAGCTTGCGTTTATTTCGCTATTTTTTAAACATCTGTTTAATGCTAAAAACATTTTTTTTAGTTAGCTTTTATTGCTTACATACAAGAAACCCATATCAGGATGTAGCGAATGTAAATATTGTCTTGGATTTCTTTTCCTGTATTTTTCGCCATATTTCGTGTTTTCATTAAAATAAAAGAAAATATTATTCCCTTTTTAAAAAAAAAAAATTTTTACTTGTCTTAATTCTTGCATTATAACGTTCGTCGTCATGTGTAATGAAGATATTTCGCAGGAGGTGCCATAGAAACGGAATTGTTCTTGGGGCTAAATGTATATATCTCTTTTTAAATATATCACAACTCCAAAATCACAAATAGATTTTATATTTGATTTGTAGATTTTATAATAATGGGATGAAATTTTTTAATTTACAATTTATCTATATAATATAAATTGTGTTTATTTATCAAGAAACAGATTGTTAATATGCTGAAGATACTTGTAGACAATACTTGTATATTACCCGATGTTATTATCCTTTTTTCGGTTTTTGCGAGTTTTTCAAACCAGTTATAATAGCTTGTCTTTCATTGGAGTCTGAGTGAGTGCAAGTAAATTCAAGTCTCTAGGACTCTTCTCAGTATTCTAGCCAATTTTAACAAGTCTGTGGTCAAGGTGGCCTCGATTTTTTAAATTTCCAATTCCTCCGTTTTTTTTCCCCAAGCTTTGGAGGAAACGGTCCAAGCGCAATATTCACAATTGGTATCATCTTTTTTAGTTCTCTAGCAAGATCCAGGTATTTATCTTTTCCCTTTCTTTTGGTTTTTACTCTGTCGCCCGCAGGAACAGTAAAATTCAATAGTTATCAAGTTCTCTTTTCTCCTGTTAATTAAAACTAGATCTGGTCGTCTGGCCAGTAATCGGTGATCCGTTCGTATTGCAAAGTCTCATGGAACTGCGTCTTGAACGGATGTAACATATTCATATGTACGCAGAAACATAGTCAACACCATTATGACGAACAAAACACAGTTTTTTAGAAAAAATATAACTCTCACACTTTATTCGAAATGGTTACGAAAGAATTATGTGTGAGAGGTGAGTTGGAGACTGAACAAAGCTGTAACATATTGACCCCCAGCACTTCTGGCTATAGCAGCACTTCTTTCTCGTTCTCCTGGGCTGCTCAAGCGGGTGCCCTGAGGGCCCAGCCTCTGTTGGGACTTGGTTCTCACTCCTCGAACTGCAACAACTGACTCCAAACTCTGATCCCCAACTAACTCGAACTTCCTGTGGCACCGGGTTATATAATTGTTTGACGTTCACCTGCTTCAGTGAGCGTCACATCTGCTCTCAATTCAACCCATCCACAGTCAAGGTTATCCCCTGATATCTGTTATTTACACAGGTGCATTTCTTATTTGACAGCTCGACCGGGTCGGAGGTCAATATGTTACACTGATTCTAGTTTGTACTTATACCAATTGTCAGCATGGTCAACATTTAATCCTTTGCACCATTTCAAGAGGATAGCCTTTTCCACTGAGTCGAGTCTAGTCTTAACTCCTTTTAGTGGCAGTTTGCTACATGTGCTTATTATCTGAAAAAAAAACATCTTATATCTGTCGCCTACACTTGATAATTCTGTTGCGTGTTATCAATTTAAACCTCAGTATTATTGGTCCTTATCGCATTATTTGGCGGTGCAATTAAAAGAGCTTCACTTTTCCTATCGAGGTCTCTCTTTTTTAGTAATTTACATGATTTCGCGAGAGCAATCTTACCAGTTTGTCATATAAAGTATCCATTCAGTTTTTTTTTCTGCCTATTTGGGTTTTAATGTTTTTGTTCTTTTTCAGTTTATTCATATGTTGCTATTGCCGTTAATGGCAGCTACAATAAATATTTTTTGACATTTTTTTTAGTGTAGTTTTCGATTACTCAAATTATTGCATCTACGTAATCCGCAGTATAGTATTATAGAAATTTATGCATCGCACTCTCTTGGACAAATGCATGTTTGCACACATACCATTTGGTAGTAGGAGAAATTATGGGTCTAATTCTCTTGGACAGATTAATGTTCATACATATACAATTTGGTAGTATAGGACATTAAGGGTCTAATTCTCTAGGACATATTCATGTTCATACATATACCATTTGGTAGTATAGGATATTAAGGTTCTAATTCTCTTGGACAGATGCATGTTTGTACATATACCATTTGGTAGTATAGGACATTAGGGGTCTAATTCTCTCCGAAAGAAGTATGTATGTACATATAGCATTTGGTAGTAAAGGGCATTAAGGGTCTAGTTCTCTAGGACAGATTCATGTTTAAACATATACCATTTGGTAGTATAGGATAATAAGGGTCTCATTCTCTAGTTCAGATGAATGTTTGTACATATATAATTTGGTAGTATAAGACATTAAGTGTCTCATTCTCTTGGACAGATGCACGTTTGTACATATATCATTTGGTATTATAGGACATTAAGGGTCTCACTCTAGGACAGATTTATGTTTGTACATATGCCATTTGGTAGTATAGGATATGAGGGGCTCATTCTCTGGGACAGATGTATGTTTGTACATATGCCATTTGGTAGTAGGGGACATTAAGGGTCCCATTCTCTAGGACAGATGTATGTTTGTACATATGCCATTTGGTAGTATAGGATATTAAGGGTCTCATTCTCTTGGACAGATGCATGTTTGTACAAATACCATTTGGTAGTATAGGACATTAAGAGTCTTTGCTTCGACTGATGTATGTTTGTACATATACCATTTGGTAGTATAGGACATTAAGGGTGTCATTCTCTTGGACAGATGCATGTTTGTACATATATAATTTGGTAGTACAGGACATTAAGGGTCTCATTCTCTAGGACAGATTCATAATTGTACATATACCATCTGGTAGTATAGGACAATAAGGGTCTCATTCTCTTAGACAGATGCATGTTTGTACATACACCATTTGGTAGTATAGGACATTAAGGATCTCATTCTCTTGGACAGATACATGTTTGTACATATATCATTTGGTAGTATAGAACTTTAAGGGTCTCATTCTCTTGGCCAGATGCATGTTTGTACATATACAATTTGGTAGTATATGACATTAAGGGTCTAATTCTCTACGACCTATCCGTGTTTGTACAAATACCATTTGATAGTATAAGACATTCATGGTCTATTCTCTTGGAAAGATGCATGTTTGTACATATACCATTTGGTAGTAGAGGACATTCAGGGTCTCATTCTCTAGGACAGATGCGTGTTTTTACATATACCATTTGATAGTATAGGACATTAAGGATCTCATTCTCTTGGACAGATGCGTGTTTGTACATATACCATTTGGAAGTATAGGATATTAAGGGTCTCATTCTCGAGGACAGATGCGTGTTTGTAAATATACCATTTGTAGTATAGGACATTAAGGGTCTCATTCTCTGGCACAGAAGCGTGTTTGTACATATACCATTTGGTAGTATAGGATATTAAGGGTCTCAATCTCTAGGACACATGCGTGTTTGTACATATACCATTTGATAGTATAGGACATTAAGGGTCTCATTCTCTTGGAAAGATGCATGTTTGTACATATACCATTTGGTAGTATAGGACATTAAGGGTGTAATTCTCTTGGACATATGCATGTTTGTACATATACCATTTGGTAGTATAGGACTTTAAGGGTCTCATTCTCTTGGCCAGATGCATGTTTTTACATATACAATTTGGTAGTATATGACATTAAGGGTCTCATTCTCTAGGACAGATGCGTGTTTGTACATATACCATTTGATAGTATAGGACATTATGGGTCTCATTCTCTTAAAAAGATGCATGTTTTTACATATACAATTTGGTTGTATAGGACATTAAGGGTCTCATTCTCTAGGACAGATGCATGTTTGTACATATACCATTTGGTAGTATCGGACATTAAGGGTTTCATTTTCTAGGACAGACGCGTGTTTGTACATATACCTTTTGATAGTATAGGACATTAAGGGTCTCATTCTCTTAAAAGATGCATGTTTGTACATATACCATTTGATAGTATAGGACATTAATGGTCTCATTCTCTAGGACAGATGCATGTTTGTACATATATCATTTGGTAGTATAGGACATTAAGGGTGTAATTCTCTTGGACATATGCATGTTTGTACATATACCATTTGGTAGTATAGGACATTAAGGGTGTAATTCTCTTGGACATATGCATGTTTGTACATATACCATTTGGTAGTATAGGACTTTAAGGGTCTCATTCTCTTGGCCAGATGCATGTTTTTACATATACAATTTGGTAGTATATGACATTAAGGGTCTCATTCTCTACGACCGATCCGTGTTTGTACAAATACCATTTGATAGTATAGGACATTCATGGTCTATTCTCTTGGAAAGATGCATGTTTGTACATATACCATTTGGTAGTATAGGACATTCAGGGTCTCATTCTCTAGGACAGATGCATGTTTGTATATATACGATTTGGTAGTATAGGACATTAAGGGTCTCATTCTCTGGCACAGAAGCGTGTTTGTACATATACCATTTTATAGTATAGGATATGAAGGGTCTCAATCTCTAGGACACATGCGTGTTTGTACATATACCATTGGTAGTATAGGACATTAAGGGTCTCATTCTCTGGGACAGATGCGTGTTTGTACATATACCATTTGATAGTATAGGACATTAAGGGTCTCATTCTCTAGGACAGATGCGTGTTTGTACATATACCATTTGATAGTATAGGACATTAAGGGTTTCATTTTCTAGGACAGATGCGTGTTTGTACATATACCATTTGATAGTATAGGGTATTAAGGGTCTCATTCTCTTAAAAGATGCATGTTTGTACATATACCATTTGGTGGTATAGGACATTCAGGGTCTCATTCTCTAGGACAGATGCGTGTTTGTACATATACCATTTGATAGTATAGGACATTCAGGGTCTCATTCTCTAGGACAGATGCGTGTTTGTACATATACCATTTGATAGTATAGGACATTAATGGTCTCATTCTCTAGGACAGATGCATGTTTGTACATATACCCTATTGTACTATAGGACATTAATGGTCTAATTTTCTCCGACAGATGCATGTTTGTACATATACCATTTGTTAGTGAAGGATATTAAGGGTCTCATTCTCTTGGACCGATGCATGTTTGTACATATACCATTTGGTAGTATAGGACAGTAAGGGTCTAATTCTCTCGGACAGATGCATGTTTGTACATATACCATTTGGTAGTATAGGACATTAAGGGTCTAATTCTCCTCGACGGATGCAGGTTTGTACATATACCATTTGGTAGTATAGCTCATTAGAGATATCATTCTGTAGGACACATGCATGTTTGTACATATACCATTTGGTAGTATAGGACATTAAGTATCTCATTCTCTAGGACAAATGCATGTTTGTACCTATACCATTTGGTAGTATAGGACATTCAGGATCTCATTCTCTAGGAGAAATGCATGTTTGTACATATACAATTTGGTAGTATAGGACTTTAAGGATCTCATTCTCTAGGACAGATGCATGTTTGTACACATACCATTTGGTAGTATAGGACATTAAGGGTCACATTCTCTAAGTTAGATGCATGTTTGTACATATACAATTTGGTAATTTAGGACATTAAGGGTCTCATTCTCTTGGACAGATGCGTTTTTGTACACATACCATTTGGTAATATAGGATATTAAGGGTCTCATTCTCTTGGACAGTTGCATGTTTGTACAAATACCATTTAGTAGTATAGGACATTAAGGGTCTCATTCTCTAGGAAAGATGCATGTTTGTACATATACCATTTGGTAGTATAGGACATTAAGGGTCTCATTCTCTTGGACAGATGCATGTTTGTACATATACCATTTGGTAGTATAGGACATTAAGGATCTCATTCTCTAGGACAGATGCATGTTTGTACATATACCATTTGGTAGTATAGGACAATAAAAACCTCATTCACTAGGACAAATGCATGTTTGTACGTATACCATTTGGTAGTATAGGACATTAAGGGTCTCATTCTCTAGGACAGATGCATGTTTGTACATATACCATTTGGTAGTATAGGACATTAAGGATCTCATTCTCTTGGACAGATGCATGTTTGTACATATGCCATTTGGTAGTATAGGACATGAAGGTCTCATTCTCTAGGACATTTGCATGTTTTTACGTTTAACATTAGATAGCATAGGATATGATGGGTTTCATTCTCTGGGAAAGATTCATGTTTGTACATACTCCATTTGGTAGTATAGGACATTAAGTGTCGTATTCTCTTGGATAGATGCATGTTTGTACATATAACATTTGCTAGTATAAGACATTAAGGGTCTCATTCACTTGGACAGATGCATGTTCGTTCATATACCATTTGGTAGTATAGGACATTATGGGTCTGATTCTCTTGGACAGTTGCATGTTTGTACATATGCCATTTGGTAGTAGAGGACATTAAGGGTCCCATTCTCTAGGACAGATGTATGTTTGTACATATGCCATTTGGTAGTATAGGATATTAAGGGTCTCATTCTCTGGGCCAGATGCATGTTTGTACTTTTACCATTTGGTAGTATATGACATTAAGGGTCTCATTCTCTTGGACAGGTGCATGTTTGTACATATACAATTTGCTAGTATAGGACATTAAGGGTCTCATTCTCTAGGACCGATGCGTGTTTGTACATATACCATTTAATAGTATAAGACATTAAGGGTCTCATTCACTTGGACAGATGCATGTTTGTTCATATACCATTTGGTAGTATAGGACATTATGGGTCTGATTCTCTTGGACAGTTGCATGTTTGTACATATACCATTTGGTAGTATTGGACATAAAGGGTCTAATTCTCTAGGACATATGCATGTTTGTACATATGCCATTTGGTAGTATAGGACATAAAGGGTCTAATTCTCTAGGACATATGCATGTTTGTACATATGCCATTTCGTAGTAGAGGACATAAAGGGTCTAATTCTCTAGGACTTATGCATGTTTCTACATATGCCATTTGGTAGTAGAGGACATTAAGGGTCCCATTCTCTAGGACAGATGTATGTTTGTACATATGCCATTTGGTAGTATAGGACATTATCGTTCTCATTCTCTTGGACAGATGCATGTTTGTACATATACCATTTGGTAGTATAGGACATTAAGGGTTTCATTCTCTAGGACATATGCGTGTTTCTACATATACCATTTGGTAGTATAGGACATTAAGGGTCTCATTCTCTAGAACAGATGCGTGTTTGTACATATACCATTTGATAGTTTAGGATATTAAGGGTCTCATTCTCTTGGAAAGATGCATGTTTGTACATATACCATTTGGTAGTATAGGACATTAGGGGTCTCATTCTCTAGGACAGAAGTGTGTTTGTACATATACCATTTGATAGTATAGGATATTAACGGTCTTCTTCTTTTGGAAAGATGCGTGTTTGTACATATACCATTTGATAGTATAGGACATTAAGGGTCTTATTCTCTAGGACAGATGCGTGTTTCTACATATACCATTTGGTAGTATAGGACATTAAGTGTCTCATTCTCTAGAACAGATGCGTGTTTGTACATATACCATTTGATAGTATAGGATATTAACGGTCTTCTTCTTTTGGAAAGATGCGTGTTTGTACATATACCATTTGATAGTATGGGACATTAAGGGTCTCATTCTCTAGGACAGATGCGTGTTTGTACATATACCATTTGGTAGTATAGGACATTAAGGGTCTCATTCTCTTGGACAGATGCATGTTTGTACATATACCATTTGGTAGCATAGGACATTAAGGGTCTCATTCTCTTCGACGGATGCATGTTTGTACATATACCATTTGATAGTATAGGACATTAAGGGTCTCTTCTCTTGGAAAGATGCATGTTTGTACATATACCATTTGATAGTATAGGGCATAAGGGTCTTATTCTCTTGGAAAGATGCACGTTTGTACATATACTATTTGGTAGTATAGGACATTAAGGGTCTCATTCTCTAGGACAGATGCGTGTTTGTACATATACCATTTGATAGTTTAGGATATAAGGGGTCTCATTCTCTAGGACAGATGCGTGTTTGTACATATACCATTTGATAGTATTGGACATTAAGGGTCTTATTCTCTTGGAAACATGCATGTTTGTACATGTACCATTTGATAGTATAGGACATTAAGGGTCTCATTCTCTAGGACAGATGCGTGTTTGTACATATACCATTTCATAGTATAGGACATTAATGTCTCATTCTCTTGGACAGATCCATGTTTGTATATACCATTTGGTAGTACAGAACTTTATGCATCGCATTCTCCAGGACGGATTCTTGTTTGTGCACATACCATTTGGAAGTAATATAAGAAATTGATTCTACGTTTTTTCCCGGTCTTCACGGTTACACTTGATATTTTTATTATTGTTATTATTATTACTTCATGCGAATTTTTCACCCCAGCGTTTTGATGAGGGTCTTTCATTGGTGTCTGAGTGACAGCAAGTTTCCTTTGAACTCCAGTACTCTTCTCAGTATTATGGCCGGTTTCTACAATGATATAGTTTGGAAGGTATATGCTCGTCCTCCGATTTTCAGCTCTTTCAGCCCTTCTTCTAATTTTTTGGAGACCGTTCCGAAGGGGCTAGTTATAATTAGGTCACCGTTACTTTTATATTTCTCAGCTTTTTTCATTATCTGGTGACGTTTTAGTATTTATCCATCTTTTCGTTTTCTTTAATTTTCACTGTGATCTGCTCAGGTGACGAAATCGTTTTTGTCAAGGATAACTAAGTCCGGTTTTCGGGCCGTATTTAGATGATCCGTTATTATCTCAAAACCATAGAGAATTTAATGCGTCTCATTTTCCTGTACGGATTCTGGTTTGTGCGTGTTCCATTTGGTAGTATGCTGAAACTTCAATTTCTTGCATAATATCCTGTGGATCAGCATTCCCCCCCAGTGATGTTTAGTCTTATATTCCCTTTGCGCTAGTTTGCTACATTCACGCATTATGTGATTAATGATTTCGTCTCTATCAACACATAACCTACACTTGCTATTCTTTTGCGTATTATCAACTTTTGTTTTAGCTTAATTAGTCCTTATGGCGTTGTTTTGTTCTGTTATTAGAAGAGATTCAGTTTCTCTCTTACAGTTTCCTTTTCGTAGCCGTGTCCAGGTTTTCTTGCGTGAGATTTTGTCAGTTTGTCTCTTGAGATTTCCATATAGTTGTTTCTCTTTTCATTTTTCTTTCTTAGTTTTTGTTGTTCTGTTTGTTCTTATGATCTCAATGCTGTTACTGGTTGATTTAATAAGTTTTTCTTTGCTTTCTTTTTTATGTAGTCTTTAACGTTGGGGAGTCCTCGTCCTCTTTCTTTTCTTGACACATATAGTTCGTCTATTTCCCGGATGTCAAGCCTTGAGTATCGTCATTGTCCTCTTGTCCATTAATCAGAGTTCTTCTTTTGTCCATTTTTTTAAGCATAGTCTCGACTATCTTAACCAAGGAGGCTGCTTTGGTGTTTATCCCATTGATGAGATTTTTATCGCAGAGCTTGCTTTCGAGAAATTTTCTCGTTCGTCTGAGATATCCTTTTCTAATTTTTTTTCTTTAATGTCACTGCCAAAATTCGAAAGTGCTTGTAATTTTCGTATCTTCGAAGCGTTCTCATTCTTTCTTGCTCTGGCAGTTTAATTCCTTCCGTTTTTTGTCCTTTTCCACTTTTTATTATAAGTATGTGTTGTGGCAGAATCACCTACTAATGAACTCAACCATTCTCCGTAATACCGGAAGACGCAGCAATACGAAGTCAATCTAGATCTGGAAGCCAGCCTCACCCCTGCGCGGTTATGCGAACTAGCTTACCGTCCTATGGTCTTGTAACCATCCTTTGTTCTTGGAAATATATACCTATACTTTAACCGTGGTGTTCTTTTCCGTTTGTGACCCCTTCTAAGACCATAACAGTATGGCACATTTTTCGATGCCAAATTTCATTTCTATTACTGACTCTATATTCTTATCGTTTGTATTTGAGTCTCTAATTCTTTTTTTTTTTTTTTGCCAACAGCTCGATGTCATCAAGGTACAACTGGTAATTAATCCTTTCTTGTGATTTTGTAAATTTTTACCCCGCACAGTTCACTTCATAAGTATATAATTGAGTGGCATTGTTGCAATTATAAATAGTAAAGGCGAAAACGTATCTTTTTGGAAGATACCTCTCAGGATTTTCACTCCCACAAAAGTTTTTCCTCCTTCCACCTTCCAGTTTTTGATGGCTTCCGTGATGAAGATTATGACTCTGTCGAATATTTTGTACATTTTAAAACTCTCTACTATCCAGTTTTCGGGGATTATATCATAGGCCTTTTTTAGTTAATCTCCACGTTGGCTTTATTTTTTCCGCCTCGCTTTGCTTTTCTTGAGGATTTGGTGATCAATCCACAGTAAATCACCTGTTCCTTTATTTTCTCTGTGGCACCCTTTCTGTTCTTCCGGAAGCAGTCCATAATATACAGGCGAGTAATAAATCTCCTCACTAATCGTTTCAGTTAGGATTTTCCCTATGATACTTAGACACGTTATGGATTTATAGTTGCTGGAGATAGTTTTTACGGAGATATTTCTGGATCAGGGAGTTTACCCATAGGCATCATTTCAGATATAATTCCTTCTTCTTGAGATCTACTCACTTTAAGAGCCAGTCAATCATCGGGAGTGTCCTCGTGGTGTCATGGTTAAAGCGATGGACTGCGGAATGATTGTAAACGAGTCCGTACTCTAGTCGCGCTATTATGTTCACTTTCGGGCAAATACTCTTGGGAAAGGTATGAACCCCCGTATCCTCCCAGCTATGGGTTAAATAGTACCACTACTGTTCTTCTTCGCCGGCTCATGGACCAAGTGGGTAGAATGTTCGCCAATGGTCCGAGAGACTTGGGTTCAATCCCATGTCGCGTCATACCAAAGACTTTTAAAATGGTACTAGATAGTTCCTTGCTTAACGCTCATCAATATAAGGTACGTATCAAGGGTAAATTTGATGCAATCCAGAGAACGGAGTAGCGCCCTCCCCTACACCTCAGTGTAGTTGCTATTGAAAAGGGAGCCTTCTGGTTGCCCTCGACTACGGTCGCTAACTTTACTTACTTACTTAATGGCTTTGGCATTAAATAACCTACAAAGGTTTATATGCCATTAAGTAAAAGTAACCAAAGCAAACCAAACCAGTCCGGCATCGAATGACGTGAAATCTTTAAATAAGATTCCGTTGATGCTATTTTGGTCGGGGGTTTTTTCGTTCGGTATTTTCTTGAGTGTTGCATTTCGCTGAGTTCTTGTAATTCTTTTTTCATGTGAGTTAACCATTCGGCCTATCTGTTATGTGCTTTCTATTTTCATATTTTACTTTGTGTCGGATTGCTCTCAAAATAACAGGGAATTACGTATTTGTTGTCTTTATTGGTTCATTTTTTCCTCAGTTATTTCGGAGTGGAATAGTTGCTTCGGTCGTTGTTTGTGTACTTGAAATTAGAGTCCGTTGTTAATGATATGGATTTATCATTTTTTTTTATAAGCAGTATAATGTGGTTATACTAGATCCGGTAGTTGATTATTATTTGTGCTCATGACACAGATGAAACCTAGTATTCTCCAGATGAACAGACTTCAACTGGGTCGCCCCCCCAAAAAAAAAGAATTAAAAATTCTTATACTTTTAAAATAAGTAAGTTTTAATCTAATATAAGTTCACAAAAACTTTTTTCTTACATTTTTTAAAATTTAATCTGGGGGTATTTGGTATTTTAAGGTGATAGGACTAATTCATTTGATTTTTTGTGGGGTGAGTGGAGTCGATACTCATTAAAAATATTTGACCCAAGGGTTTCTTTGAAGGTTCAAATAGTTTCAAGTGAAGATGATATCATTCAAACTTTCCACATACACATTTGTTAATAAACGCAGGCAAGAGAAATTAGTGATAATGGATTTTAAAATTTACTGACAAATTTCTACGCTTTTGGCTGTCGTCAACTTTCTGCCTACAGTAAATCTCTGGTTTATATTTTTAGTCGGACCGGAATTATTATTTTACCCCGCATTCAAGCTCCGGGACGGTCATTTTCGGTATTTTAGAGTGATAGGAATGATTCGATCGTTTTTATTTTTTTTATTTTTTGGCGGGGGAGGTTCTCACCTATTTTCAATTTTTAGTCGTAGGATTCTAAATTCATTTGAAGGTAACAGCATTCAAATTTTACACATATTATTATTACTCTTTTGATAGTTTTTCACACCAGCATTAGTCGATGGTTTCTCACGGGAGTTTGAGCGAGAGCAAGTCTCCTCAAGTCTCCGGGACTCTTCTCAGTATTCTGGCCGATCTTGGTGGTCTCCACTCGTCCTCTTATTTCCACGTCCTCCAGTCCCTTAAATCATTCTTTTGTTGCCTGTACCGAGCGAACCAATTACATTATTATTATTATTATTATTATCATTATTTTATTATTATTATTATTATTATTATTTACTCCTTGAGAGCTTTTCACATCAGCTGGCGCTGATGGTCTTTCACTGGAGTTTGAGTGAAAGCAAGTCTCCTCAAGTCTCCACGACTCTTCTCAGTATTCTGGCCGTTCTCAATAATATAGTAGTTTGGATGGTCTCCACTCGTCTGCCAACTTCCAAGTCCTCCAGTCCCTTTAGTAATCCTTTAGTTACTGTTCCAAACGCACCAACTAAATTGGTATAATTGTCACCTGTTCCATAGTTTTTCAATTCCCTTCTTTTCACATTCTTTCAGTTTTATTCTGTGGTCTGCCGGGACAGCAAAGTCGACACTTTTGCATATTCTCTTTTTTTTTTTTTTGTTGATTATTATTAGGTCTGGTCTGTCAAAGTATGTCAAAGTCCCATAGGAGTTTATGCGTGTCATTTTCTATGACCGGTGCTGTGTTGTGCATATACCATTTGCTGGTGTGGTCAAATCTAAATTTCTTGCACATCTCCCTGTGGATCACCTTGCCCACCCAGTCGTGTCTAGTCTTATACTCCTTCTGCGCTAATTTGCTGCATTCGTTTATGATGTGATTGATGGTTTCATCTCTGTCACCGCATAGCCTACATTTGCTATTTTGTTGAGTCTTATCTATTCTCGCCTTGATATGATTGGTACTTATGGCGTTGTTTTGTGCTGCTATTATGAGAGATTCTTTTTCTCTCTTAAAGTTTCCTTTTCTTTGCCTGGTCCAGGTTTTCTGGTGTGAGATGGTGTTCATTAGTCGTTTAAAGCGACCGTAGAGTTGATTTTCTTCCCATTTTCGTTTCCTAGTTATTGTCATACTGTCGTCTATCGTGTTGTCAGTGTCGTTTCTGATGGGTGTAATTATTATTATTATTATTATTATTATTATTATTACCGTTGTTACTGCGTTGCTGCTACTGATAATGCTACTGATGACGGTGTGGTGATCTTGACTGTCTATTATTGAAATAATACTGATAGTTAGCCGAAATCCCTCAAGATATCGTGAGATATAGATTAGAAAGGAAATCACACGAGGATAAGGTTCTTGATTTTTAAAATGAAGCCCACTGGATCAGTTTTTTTCTTTTATTCAAGAGAAGCATGAAATAAGAAACTTAGAGAAAGATGTGTATGCCAGTATGTGTGTGTGTGTGTGCATAAAGGGGAAGTGGAAAGACGGCAGAATGACAGAGAGAAAAGAAATAGTGAGAAAAGACCAGTAAAATGATAAAGAGTTTATTGCCGTTAATCTGACTCGGAAATTTTTGGAGTTGATATTTCACTTGAAATTCTAGAACATGGTGACACAGGGCAAAAAGACTAGAATTTACCGTTTCAATTGCATATAATGATCGTTACCAGGTAGAAGGTAAGGGCGAACCGTACAACATTTGACATTCTTTTCCTCCAGACTCTCATTTCTCCAATATTTCATTTTTCCCTTCCATCCTTGATTCCGGTAGACATTAAGGGACCCGAGGGCAAATATCTGTGACCCGAGCGAAGTTTTTTCTTTTTAACTTGTTGCACTGCTGATCAAGGTCCTTTTTTGTAAATACTTATTATTATAGTGTCATATTTTTCCTGTTAATTTTTGCTTTTTTTTCTACATATGGAATCATATTTATAGACAAGACAACGGGACTTAGAATATGGTGAATGTGTCCCCTGCAGAATATGGTGAATATGTCCTCTGAAGAAAAGTAAAACCACCCAAAAAGGGTTTGTTCTGGATGTGACATTAAACTGCATCTAGTGATGAAGCTCTATTTCAAGAGGCCTGGTGACAGGGAAGAACCCATTCATTGACATTACTCCCAGGTCCACTCGGATGCAGAGAGGAAGTACCCGTTAGAATCCCATCTATTGGTCAAATAAATCTGTGTGAAAATTGTTTATATGAGATAGGAATACTTGATATCATAAAGCTGTCTGCAAAAAACTTCTTGAGAAACGATACTAAAAATGTAAATAGAACCGTAAGATTCTAGCAATTAACTAGGCATAAAATAACTCCAAATGGGTTGACATGCCGTTAAAATAAAATAATTAATTAATCGAAGCAATAAGGATTGTTATAAGTTACTTGAAACCATATAACCGTGTACAACAAATAATTATAATTTGATAGAACTGATTACCTGAAACCGTATTGCGTGCAAATTATTGGTATTAGATAGGAATACTTGAAACCATACAAATGTGTGCAAATTATTGGTATTAGATAGAAATACTTGAAACCATACAAATGTGTGCAAATTATTGGTATTAGATAGGAATAATTGAAACCATACAAATGTGTGCAAATTATTGGTATTAGATAGGAATATTTGAAACCAGGTAACTATAAATATTTTTTTATATAAAGCAAGAATACTTGGTATCATATAAGCGCTTGCTGAAATTTTAGAACTGCACAAAAATGTAATTTTTTTTTATTTCTTTGCCACTACTGATTCTAGTCTACATAAGGGAACTTGAGAGCATATATCTGTGATATTCGAGAAGTTTTCCACTTTTACTTGTTAAACTGCTGATTAAGTATTTTTATGTATTTATTGTTACAGTGTCCTATTATTTTCGAATTAATTTTTGCCTTTATTTCTATTCCTGGAATTATATTTAATCAAAAAGACATTCTCCGTTGAGACTGTTTTTTCAACTTTATTTCCTTTTTTTTTATTTTTTGTTCTTTCAAAAAGAATTAATCTATTTTATAAGTTGGCTCCTTTAAATTCTATTTATGTCACTTTACACTTGGGCTATATCTGCTATACCACCACCATTACAGTCGAATAAGTATCAGTTTTTCCTCCAAACTGAAAAATAATAATAATGTGCCTGTATATGTGTGAATATTTTGAGTCAAAACGCAAAGATAACGAAACAAAATGTGACTGAAATCATCTTTTACTCATTTATTTAGTTACGTATTCGTTTTTTTTTTTTTTTTGTTTTGTTTTGTTTTCTATTTTCTTTGTCGCCGCAAGCAGACGAGACGATTTGTCGTCATTTCCAGACACCAGCCACTTGTGCATTAACGAAGGAAGATTACCCATTTTGAGTGTCAAGAGGAATGCACTCGATTGAAATGCATTGTCATTTCTAAAACACTTTTTATTTAATTTTTTAATATTTTCTATGAAATGACGAAAGCAAGCCGGCACTACAATTGCTTTTATCCTTCTCTCGCCTTTTTTTGACAGGCGTTTATCATCCAATGATAAAAAAAAAAAAAAATAATATCCACTCAACAGCAGTAAATATGCGCCTTATCACTGCTAAATAAGTAATCATTTTAGCCTTCTTGGTGCCGAAACAGAAATGATATTACACCATTACGTTAACCATTGCCAGCTCGGCAGGCAAAACAATAGATTTATCAAATATGTCACGTGATTTTAGATACGTTAATTCAGATGTCAGGTTTCAAATGATGGTTTTCAAGACAAGGCTGGAGAGACTGGAATTTAAAAGAATCTTCAGATTCTAATAGAATAAATATACAGATCTAAGCGTAGTCGTCGCGGATTTGAATACGATATTTTCCAGACCGCTCACCTATGATTTTTACAAGCATATAGACACTTTTTACATGCCCAAAATTTGCGTAGCAAAGTCATAGGCCGCCCTTCTCTCTCTCTCTCTCTATATATATATATATATATATATAGTCATCGTCAGACAGAGTGTTTCGTTGTATCATAACTCTTCAGTGTGGCTAAACATGTAGGATGTTTGAAGCTGGGATCGAAACCCGCCCAACTATACATTAGATTTAGTATTATACCGCTCAGCCAACAAGGAAACCACGTCACCTCGGGAATTATAAGGCATTAAGTAGTAGCTTTCGTTTGTTTACATTTATACCTTACCGGATACCAGAGTGCTCAATTCATTCGAAGAGCTTTGCATGATGCGAGTGGCAGCCGTAAATTCCTTCGAGATATATATATATATATATATATATATCATATTGATGTTGCGCTGCTAGCACGGATTTCCCTACCTCTCTCTCTCTCTCTCTCTCTTATTCTCTCTCTCTGTCTTATTCTCTCTCTCTCTCTCACTCACTCTTCGTCCCTATCATCCATCGCTTCTGACTGGTCCTCGAGACAATATCCTGTGTCGGTACAGAGCTGTTGTAGATAGGTTCTAGTTGGTTTTCCAACACTTGCACGTTCGTCTGAAGGCCTCCCTAACAGAACACCATTGTTCGTACTTCTCCAGCAGTGTCCCGCATGTCTTGTTCGTCTTTTTAAAGCGGTTTAGAGATATGAGGTAGGTGGCTGTACAACAGCTGTTTTATGGGGTGTTGTTTCTGGGATTTGTTCAATATAGCTTGCAATTTTCTTGTGTTGCTCCTGTCTAGCTTGTTGTCTATACGCTTTGTCAGCGTTCATGTTGTGCATCCATATAGTAGAATAGATACAACCATTTCTTGGAAAGAATATATATATATATTGAATAATAGCCCTTACGGTAAAAAAAAAAACGGCTAGTGATTTGAAGATGAAAATATACAACGAATCACTGTCAAGGGGAAAAATATATATTAGAAAAAAAAAAAAAAGAAAAAAAAAAGGCCAAACTTGTCATACCAATTGAAAAAAATCAAAAGACACGCAATTGGTTGGTCAAAAGAAAAAAAAACCACCGTTAGGGCTGCTAAGTTACAATGCAAAAAGTGCTCAATACTGAGTAGAGCGAAATAGTATGGATAATTACTTTGTGAGTCAGGAACTAACCGACTATAGTATCGCCTAAGCGGCTCATCAGGGTATATATACATACATTTACATAATGATATCATGACTTTTGTGACTCCCTATCTTCGTTTTTAAATTACGTGAGTTTGAAATAATCATTCAATTAATTATTATAATTTTCTAAATTTGGTAAATTATATTTACCGGGGAAAATTGAATTAAAATTATTATAACTTAAATGGAAATATTTGATTTGCTTTGGGTTTGACTAAGAGCGACTCTGTTGACCAATTATTGACTTGATTTACAGTAACATTATATATATATATATATATATATATATATATATATATATATATATATATATATATAAAGTATTATTCGGTCCAGTTAAACCGGAGTTTGGAGGAATTCCATCAGGACAAAAAACATTCAACAGTGAACATTTACATTTTCCTGGTAAAGAGCTTAATGTAACTGACATTGCAGAGCAATAATTTCTTGAAGAAAAAACAAAACCGGTCACATTAGGATTATAAATTTATTTCCATCTGTTATGTGTTTTTGATAAAATCAAAAAAACACGAAAAAAAATTAACAGGACTTCTTCAGATCTTATGGATAAAATAAATCAGAATAGACTCAGGAAAGAAGGGTGGGAAGGGGATAGAAGAGAGGTGAAGAGTTATCTCCTCATTTAGCCCACTTCTGTTTTTTTTTTAAATTTTATTGACGGTTGGAATTATAGTAAATTAATTTTTTTTAATAATTTTTTTTTATTTTTCAAAATTCTATTTACATTTCGACTTAAAACTCCAGATTTAATACTAATTTAGATAAAATAACTTTATTTAATAACTTTACGTAATGATACTGTTATAATTATATTAAATTAAATTCAATTGATTTTATCAAAAATACATAACAGGATGGAAATAAATT
>OY757914.1:10123303-10128303 GCA_963585895.1 Sepioteuthis lessoniana | reverse complement strand
CTAAAATCCAGATTTTCTCATTCTGCGAGCAATTTTTAACAAGTCCCGGAGGCAACACCCCACAGAGCAGCAGCGGTACGGCCACTTACTTCCCATCACGAAAAGTATGAAAGTTAGACGAACCAGACATCCAAGACGCTGCTGGAGAAGTAGGGACGAACTCATAAGTGATGTACTCCCATGGACCCCTTCAGATGGCCGAGCAAAAGCAGGGCGACCAGCTCGAACCTATATACAGCAGCTCTGTGGGGATATGGGGTGTAGCCCAGGAGATCTGCCGGAAGCGATGAACGATAGGAAGGGGTGGCGAGAGAGGATCAGGGATATCTGTGCTGATGGTACGACAAGATGAAGATTATGATATATATATATATATATATATATGAAGGGAGAGGTATCATTTTAACTATATGTACGACCAAGCCACCAAAGAAACCTAATCATTTATAGAAGTCACGTACTGATCTATCATTTTTCCCTAACACGCTTATAAGTACACAGAATAATTTTTACGTAAGGATAGATATATAGAATCAAGCGCACTTGAAACTACACTGACCTCTCATGGACATTGAAGTCCTGACCATATAAACACATTAATTTACACGGCTGTACACATATATAGATTTACGCAGCAGGGATTTTAATTGAAACACATGCCATAAATGTACCATTAATAAGTTGCCTAGATGTTCGCTATCAAATTATTATTTGATGGAGTGACCTCTCGAACAAAGAGCGGGAAGAAATAAGTTAAGTAGAGTTCAAGGAAAGGTAACTGCTCCAAGGACGCTTAAGTAGTCTTATTAAAAGCTTATTAGAGAAGAACTCGAGAAGGTCACGCTGCCATAGCTGCACGTATTTTCTTGTCATCTTTTTCCTTAATATTCCAGAATAAGATGAACCTAAACTTTTCCACACACACACACACACACACACATACACACACACACACATATATATATATATATATATATATATACGTGCACTAGTACTTAATCTATGTGAAAGGAAATGGTTATATTCCTATATATACGTGTAAAACCAATATATATATATATACAATCTGTCACTTGTATTAAGCACTCTTTATTTATGAAAAGCCAACTATCTAATTGGTATAAATATAATATAATATAATATATAGAGGGAAAGAAAGAAAGAAAGTGAGAGATGGTTTGGTTTGGTTTGTTGGGTTTTATGGCATATCAACCTTTGTAGGTTATTTAACGCCAAATCAATTTTTATGTAAATAATCTGTTCTATTTAAAACAATTCAGTTTAGCATAAGTACATAGTTTAATTGCCAAAAACATTTCCATTTCTAACTATTCAAGCAGTTGTATGTAACAATTCGGTTAATTTTAAATACAGTTTTAATGTCGAAAAACAGTTCTATTTCAAATAATTCAGTTAAGCATAAGCACGCAGTTTAAATGTAAGTACGGTTTAATTGTAAAAGTCATTTCTATTTCAAACTATTCAGTTTTACTCAAACAATTCATTTTAGCATAAGTATGCTGTTAATTCTATTTAACCCATAGATAGGACTCTTATCAGGTGCTACCACTCCGGGCCAGAGTAGACCTGGGAGCAATGACAATGAACGGGTACTCCGCATTCCCCAAAGCGCGAGCATTGCTGGAACCTCACCATCAGATTGTTTAGTGTCATATCAGGACACTCGTTAGGGGGTCTTACCCCTTTGCAGAAGTGCAGTCAGTGTATTCTACAGCCCCAGCTGACTGGGCAAAAAAGTGAGAGAGACATAATGTATATACGTATATATAAATATATATCTATGTATATACGCATACATACGTAAGTTGGCTGACCGTAGTCGAAAGCGACCCGAAGGCTCCTTTTTCAATATCTATTAAACCGAACTATAGCAAGGTGCTACACTTTTCCTTAAATTGCTCCCCATACCCTTGATTCATATCTTATAATGCTGAGTGTTAAGCACGGAGGCATACATATGTATAATCATATATGTGTATGTGTGTGCGTGTGTGTTTGTGAGTGTATATATATATATATATATATACATATATATATATATATAATTATATATGGAGTGAGAGAGAAAGAGAGAGAGAAATAAGGTGAATGTAAGAGAGAAAGGAGGAAATAGAGAAAGTGAGAAATAACGGGAATGAGAGAGAGAGGGAAAAAGAGAGAGAAAAAAGAAATAAGGTGAATGTAGGAGAGAAAGAAAGAAAGAGAGAGAGAGTGAAATAAGGTGAATGGTAGTGAGAAAGAGAGAGAGAGTGAGAGAGAGAGAAAGAAAGAGAGATGTTCCAACATCTGGTTATGCTTAACAAGCAAGATTATTAAATCGTAGTCCACATTTGTGTTTCTATTCAACGCTGAACAATATTCTTTCAAGAACGCTATATATATAAACGTGTGTGTGTGTGTGTGTATTTGAGGTATACCCTAAAATTTGTGACTCTTTGACCCGAAATAAGATTCTTAAAATATTTTAAAAATCTGTATAAAACGAGGTTCATTATTTTCAAATAAAGTTATTTCTAAAGATATTGAAAAATGTATATTGAAAAATGTTGGGTAATTTCATTATTGTATTTTTTCGTCAGTTTCTTTAAAACTTCGAGTAACTGTTCAAATCTCTCCCAATAGCTGTCGGTCTGACTCTGCTTTTTTTTTTTTTTTTTTTTTTTTGTTTATCTCTGTCAATAAATATCAAATAAGAGTCGTTTGTAGCAGACACTTTTGTTCTTCAGTGAACCAATACATCTAGTATTGAGATTCTCTTCATTTGCTATGAGAAATGTTGAACTCAAAACCTTATAGGGATGGACGATATTAGGTTACCTAAGCTGTTTTTTTGTAAGAGGCAAACGTCTGAGACATAAACTTACGTAACGTTTTAAAGATGTCATCAAAAACAACATGAGGTCGCCTACGGAAGACAGGAAGTAAATGATGGAAAATCTATTGGTTAGGTAAAAATTCATTTTGGATGCGAGTAAAGTTGGCGACCGTTGTCGAGGGTGACCCGAAGGCTCCCTTTTCAATAGCTACTACACCGAGGTGTAGGGGAGAGCGCTACTCCTTTCCCTGGTAAAATTCCTCATCGTGAAACGGTCACTTTGGTAACAGGACTTTACCTTGCTTCATCTAGAAAATGTTTATCACATCTGCAGTAGAGTATGTTTATCCAAAGTCAGCCATGTTAATCGTATGAAATCTCATGACAGCAATCAACCGCTGGGTGTTTTTAGATTGGTTCTTACTCAGCAACCTATACATTTGTAATTCGTGTGATTTCTGTAACAAGGTATTGTGGGTTTGCAGCAGGATGAGAAGTTCTGTGTGAGAGTACATGGGGTTAATGTGTTTGCTGCTCTCATATGAAGTAGTGCTTTCAGGGTTGAAGTTGGCATAAGGAAGCAATTGCATGTTCACAGGTGCTCTTTGAGGGACTGGAAAGATTTCATTCTATATATATATATACTCAGAAATTCACACACACACACATATATACATATATATATATATATATATATATATATATATATATTCGATTTAGAAAATTGTTTCCATTTATCCTCCATATAAATATGATGATTATAGTAAAGAAAAAATATTCCCATTTTTCTATTGTTTTATCTTCCTGAATATATATATATATATATATATATATATATGTGTGTGTGTGTGTGTGTGTGTTTGTTTGGGTATGTGTGTGTGTGTGTATTTTGGTAGCGTTTCATCATTGATACATATTTAATTGAACATTACAGACATTTTTGTCTAAATATTTTTTGTTAAACCTTTCGAGTTGCAGTATCGATCTTCGGCGGGAACTGATTTATAAATCTTCCACAATTAATTATTTCTCAAGAACTTTCTGCCCAAGTTTAGGCCATCATCAGGGGAGGATGATGTATTACAAAAGTTATATAACTTTTGTATGTACATTACTTCTTTGTATGAATGCCAGTTTATACTGCTGTATTGTGTAGCGTTTACTTTTCAAATTTGTTTCTATAAATAGCGTCAGTAGCTTAATACATTTAACTATATTGTTATAAAATAGCCGAGGAATTTCGGTTCATGCCTTTGAGTTTAGTTAGGCTGAGAACCTTTCGGCTCAGCACATAGGTTAGTTAGGTGCAACATTGAAGCAGGTGTTAACGCGGGTGCGCGCGGGCGGATGGAGGTGTCACTCAGATGTCATAATAGTCCGAGACGATACTGGGTGACAGGGTGAGGGTGACGTCACACACCGGAAGCGCGCGGAGGTTAGTGTGAGAATTTGAAGAAAATAAGAGTCGGGTACTAGACGCCAAACGAGAAGAATTGATTTTTGGAGCTCGCTGGCGCGAGGCGAACTTGCGCCCTTTGGGGAGGCCGCTCGAGTCTGCGGCCAAATGAATAAGACAGCGTAGAAGATTGTGTCTCTCCTCCTTACGTCGAAACCTTTAACTCAAAGTTAATAAAAAGGTTTCGTACCTGAACAAGAAGTCGTTACGTGTTTTCGAATTCCAAGATTCCTATGTTCTATCGTTAAGAACATTATATATCCATTTCGCACATAGTATTAATTGTGAATATGGTACAATATTAGCACTGGTTTCAAAGTTAATTCTATTAAGTTTGGGTTGTATGTTCCTAATATGTAGTGCCTCAATAGTCTGTAGTTTTTGCGTGTTATTTTGTTGTTCCAATATTGTTGTTTTCGGTATGAATTTTCCGAAATTCAGTTGTTGGCTTGAATGTTTTTTTAGATGCTGTGCTAGGGAACTGGTATGAGAAAAGTGCCTTGTAAGTCTTCTTGATAGGGTCATTGAGGTTAAACCAACGTATATACTGTTGCTTCCAGAAATACAATCTCCTAAAGGACGTTTAAATTGATATATAACGTTAGTTTTTTGCTGGTCGTGTATGTAGAAATTACTGGAGATCGGACCAAGGACATCCCATAGATAACCAATCTGTTTGAACGTAAACATTACCAAGATGATCATGAA
>OY757914.1:10013303-10118303 GCA_963585895.1 Sepioteuthis lessoniana | reverse complement strand
CAAACACAATTCTCTTCAACATTAATCATTCATTTGTACACAATTAAATTGTTCCAAGTATTGCTATGTATCACTAAGAATTCAATTAAACATCATTCATTTGTTTACTTAGTTAAGTTGTTCCAAGTATTGCTATATATCATTAACATTTTAACTCGATAGTCATTTGTTTACACATAGTTAAATCATCAAATATTTCTATATCAAACAATTTAATTTAACATGAATCAACAAAATTAAACGGTTGCAAGTATTGCTATGTATCACTATCAATTCAATTAAACATCAGTCATTTGTTCTCACACAGTTTAATGATCAAATCGTTTTATTTCAAGCAATTCAGTTTTGCATAAACCAATAAAGTTAAATGGTTCCAACTATTGCTATGTATCACAAACAATTCAATTTAACACCAGTCATTAGTTAAATGATCAAACAGTTCTATTTCAAACAACTGAATTTAGCATAAGTCATATGTATGCACTCAGTTTAAATGTCAAATTTGACTTTTGTCATTAAGGGTTTTCGGACTATTGTCATCATCTTTATAGTTATTTCCACAACATTTCGGCCGATATGTTTTCCGGACTTCTTCAGGTGTTTGTCGAACACGGAACTTCGAACTACGTCCCTTATTGAATCCACAGGGGTTGCCTGTTCTGATTCTGTTAGCCATAACTGGGTAGAAATGTTAAGTATTCCTGTATTATTACTCGCCTGTAGTGAGGATTGAACCTGCAACCTCCAGATGATTGTCTACGTAGAAGCTTAGGGAACCAACGCCTATAACCACTATGCCGAGTAAATTTTTTGAACCTATAAACTTAATGTTCTTACTTGACTAGAATTACTACTATTATGTATGATTTTTTTACCTGTGCTCATAGATTTTTTTTTTTCATCTAGCCCTTTTTTTTCATCTAGCCTTCTTAATGATCGGTTCCCATATCGTATTCAACTAATATATATATATATGTGTGTGTGTGTGTGAGAGAGAGAGAGAGAAAGAGAGAGAGAGTTCGATTTTCTGAAGGTCTCTTATACTTTTGTCTTAATGTCAGATCATGACCCGTTTTCAAACAATCAATATACGATACTAAGCCGATTCAGTATCCGCGACGTAGTGGCTAACGTGCTGAACAGCGACACTGTAGTAAGCGAGTTCCAACCACAGACTTGTAATTACGTTCACTTTTGGATTAATACCTTTGGGAAAGGCATGAACTCACTTATTCCTCCATATATTGATTAAATACTACAACTACCGTTCTACAAAGATGACTGACATTAAATCTCTGACGAAGGTTGATATGCCAACAAACGAAGCAGCCAAATCAAACCATAAGAGTTTTAACATTTGATCATTACCGATATGTGATCATGTTGTTTTCGGCGTAAGTCTGATAAACTTTACTCCTGGAAGAAATTATGATATCGCAACTCTTGCTTGTTAATCATGTGTCTGAAGTAATTTCTCAAATACGAATTAGAGAGTGGTCTTGTATGTGATTAACCCGATTTTCTATTGCTAAAATTAAATTTAATCGGTCGGTTGTAATTATATGATTAACATTCAAACGTCTGCTTGATGACGAAGGAATTGTCTATTTTCTGATGGCATCAATTGGGCTTGTGTCACATTTTTCAAAGCTTAATAAATATCTTAGCGTAAATGTCCGCTCAGTGGCTGAAGTAGATGCATTTTTCTAAAAGCACCAGTAATCGTTGTTTGAACCCTAGAAAGAGTCAGGATTTCCAAAACTAATTTTAAAGCCATGTTTCATCCTTTTGATGTTTTGACGCCAGACAATGGTTCTTCTATTCAAATGGCCTTCTGCCAGACTTGGAGAGGGTTAGTAAAGAGATATAATAAATATACAACATGCGAATATAAAACATCCTGGCTGACTGGTTCTTTTCGTTGATTTCTTTGTTTTTCAGCTGAAGAAAATCCCTATAGTGAAACTCATTTTGTATGTGAAGCAAACAAATTTACGCCACTTTAACCCTGGGTCTCCTTAACGGAACACACTTTAAAATAAAGAAAAATAACCTTACATTGGAGGATAATTGTTCTCTTATCGAAGTGCGTAACATCGATTTCGATACAAATCAATTCAGTTCCGTCTTGTAGTTTCAAAAGTGACTTGTTTGCTACACCAAAGCAGACAGTCAGGCGACTCGACTTGTTTTGACCAATAAATTTGATTTTTTAAAGATTCGTTTTTTAAGAGAACCAATAAAAAAAGAACTAAAAGAAATTTGAAGTTTGAAAACAACTTTCTTTTCTTATATACTTTCTTTTCTTTTATTTGGGTAATGATTACGACATTTTGAATTTATCCTGTTGTTTCAATATTATAAAAAAATGGAGAAAAATAAAGACTAGTACTTCTTATCTCCTTGTTTGAATTTGATGAGATGATGTGGTTTTGTAATCATTATATATAGGTTAATTCAGACCAATATCCTCATCTATTATTGTTATTATTATTATTACGACTTTAGTCCTAGTGAATTTTTTACATCGGTGTCTTTCATTGGAGTCTGAGAGACAGTAAGTCTACTCAGGCCCCACAAGACTCTTCGAAGAATCTTCTAGACTATTCCAGCTGATCTAAACAGTACGGTGGTTAGGAATCGTCTCGATTCTTTCTCTGAGTTTTAATCGTTCAATTCCTCTTTTCAAACCTTTTGAGACCACTCGAAGCGCACCAACAACTGGTATCATTGTAATATTCATATTCAACAGCGTTTTTAGTCCTCTAGCAAGGTCCAAGTATCTGTTTATATTTTGCTTTTTTTCTATTTTCATTCTGTGGTTCGCTGGAATGACAATATCCCCGAAATGGTAATTTCTTCTTCTTCTTCTTCTTCTTCTTCTTCTTCTTCTTCTTCTTCTTCTTCTTCTTCTTCTTCTTCTTCTTCTTCCTACGACTTTGAGAGTTCTTCAAACCAGAGTTTGCTTTTGGTTTTCCACGAGCGTTGAATGACGGCAAGTCTCCTCAAGTTAGATATAGACTTGAAGGGCTCTTTGACTTGTTGATTCAGCTACAGAAATCGGATACTCGAAACGAAAATAACAGGAAATACACCTGGTACCTAAAGTAAACAGGACTCAGATACTCCCGGTGGAAATGCCGTGTAAGTTGTGTGGGTGGCATGCTAGAAAGAAAAGTGATCATGTGCGTTGCGTGGGTGGCTAGCTGAAAGAGGTGTGACAACTAAAATTGCCTGGGTGTCCCAGATGTTTACATAGCCAGGGAAAATTTCGACGCGAACAGAAAGAAAAAATGGGTTCACTGAAGATTCTTGCCTCGGCCCTTGTGTGTGCACTCTCTGTCATCATTGACTCTCTCTCTCTCTCTCTCTCTCTCTCTCTCTCTCTATCTATCTATCTATCTATCCGTACATTTTGGCTAATAAAAAGAAAAGAAGAGAAGTAGATAATATTTTTATACATCAGCATTGTTGTTTTTCTTGTTATACAACATAGTCTAGATGGTCTCTATTTGTCATCTGATTTCTATTTACAATTGGTATCATTGTCATCTTCATGTTCCATAGCTTTTTTAGTTCTCTTGCAAGTACTTACCTTTTCGTTGGTAAATAGTACCTTTTCGCATCTATTTATATCTCAAAACCCAAGAGAATTTTCTTGGGCGGATTGTGGGTTGTACATATGCTATTTATTCATATGGTTAGTTTCTCATCTTCTCTACCCAGACGAATCTAGTCTTAAACTTTCTTTGCGCAAATTTGCTAATTATGTGATTGATCATTTCGTCTCTATAACCACATAACCTTCATTTGTTATTCTGTAGTGTCTTATCCATTTTGGGTTTAACATAGTTGGTCCTTATGGCGCTGTTTTGTGCTGCGATTAGAAGAGATTAAATTTCTCTCGTAGTTTCCCTTTCTTAGCCATATTCAAGTCCTTCAGTGTGAGATTTCGCTGGTTTGTCGTTTGAAATATCCATTTATTTGTTTTTCTTCCCATTTTTCCTTCCTACTCATTATTATAATCATTATTTGTGAACTTTTCAGATCAGGTTTAACTGGTACTTTTTCATTGAAATCTGATTGATTTGGTTTGATTTTATGGCATATCAACCATTTTAGGTTATTAATGCCAAATCTATTTTACACATATAAACACTGCTATTTCAAACAATTCAGTTTCTTAATAGAATAGATTTTGTTTACACACAGTTAAATATCAAAGCAATTCTCTTTTAAACAATTCAGTTTTGCATAGGTACAGTTTCAATGTCAAAAAACTGTTCAATTTCAAATAACTCAGTTTAGCATTAGTACGCAGTTTAAACGCCAAAACAGTTCTATTTCGAGCAATACAGTTCAGCATAAGTACACAGTTTAGTTCTATTTAACCCATAGATAGAACCCAATCAGGTGCTTCCACGCCAGAGTGGACTTGGGGGCGATATCAATGAAGGGGTCTCTGCATTCTCCAAAGCTCCAGCATTACTGGAATCTGACCATCAGATTGTTTAATGTCACATCAGGACATTCGTTGGATAGACTGCAGAGAAGCAGTTGGTGTATTCTAAGCCCCAGTCAAATAAGCAAATTGAAGTTTGAGTGACCGCAGATCACCAAGACTCTTCTAAGCTTTTTATGTCATCTTAAGTGTTGTGGTTTAGATGGTCTTAAATTTCCCCTTGATTTTCAGTTCCTTTCATCTCTTTTCAATACGTTTGGGGATAGTTTTGAGGGCTCCGGCTATTTATCATTATACAGCTTTTTCAACTCTCTGGCAAGATCTAAGTATTTCTCTCTCTTTTTCACTTAATTCATTTTCGCTCTCGTGTCTACCCGGACGGCAAAATCTGCTTGATGGAAAGGTATTTTTCCTTGTTAAGTAACACTAAATTTGATTTTTAGATTTTGCCTAGTCGTCTGGGGCTGTAGAATACACCGACTGCACTTCTGCAGAGGGGTAAGACCTCCCATGAGTGTCCTGGGCATGACACTAAACAATCTGATTGTGAGGTTCCAGTGATGCTGTGGCTTTGGTGAATGCGGAGCACTCCTTCATTGCCATTGCTCCCAGGTCCACTCTGACCCGGAATGGTAGCACGTGATAGGGCCCTATCTATGGGTTAAATAGAACTAACTGCATACATATGCTAAACAGAATTGTTTGGATTAGAACTGCTTATCTAAACTGAATAGTTTTAAATAGAAATGTTTTTGACAATTGAATTGTACTTACATTTAAACAGCGTACTTATGTTAAACTGAATTACTTGAAATGGAACTGATTTTGACATTGTAACTCTACTTACACTAAACTCAATTGTTTAATATAGAACTGTTTTGACATTTACCTATGTGTAAAAAAATCTGTACTTATACTAAACTGAATAAGAAATGTTTAACGAAGCTGAATACCTTAAAATATAAATGTTTTTGACAGTTAAACTTTGTACTCATGGTAAACTGAATTGTTTGAATTAGAACAATTTGCTAAAAAATTGATTTGGCGTTAAATAACCTACAAAAGTTGATATGCCATAAAACCCATTCAACCAACCAACTAACCAACCGTCAGAGATTGTATTATCCGTTTGTGTTTCAAAGTCCCTGAGGATTTTTTTTCGTCTCATTTTCTTGGACAGATTCAAGTTTGTGTACATACCATTTGGGGCTATGTTCAAATTATAGTCTATCATAATTGCAAGTGGATAACTTTTTCCATCCAGTCGAGCGAAGATTTGTGTTTCTTTTGTGGTGTATTGCAGCATTCACTTATTACGTGATTAATCGATTCATTTCTATAACCATTTCACATATACTTGCAATTTTTATGCATATTTTCAATATGAAAAAATATAATTACTTCTTATGGCATTATTTTAAGCTGCTATTAAAAGACACTCAGTTTCTCTCTTGGGATTTAGCAATGTTAACGTCTCATGATAAGCAATTTCTTTAGTTTGTTGCTTAAAGAATCCATATAGTTGTTTTTCTGTTTGTCTATAAATTCTTTCTGTTGATATCACTGCGACTTGTTGCTTTAATCAATATTTCCTGGTTCTTTTTTGCATAATCTTTGAGTCCCAGGATTGTTGCACTCACGCAACCCACAATCCTGGCGAATCTTTTCTCTCCTTTTACTGACACAAAGTCTGTCAATGAAGTCTCTTGGGTGGAAGTTCATGTGCATTGTCAACAACTTTCTTGTTCTTTAGTTTATACGTCTGACTTATAATTGACTAACATGGTTTTTTACATAGCATGTAAATTTAAAAGTTTTTCGAACAAATTAAAGCCTTTATTATTATTATTATTATAATTATTGTTATTATTCATTCCTTGAGAGTTTTTCACATCAGCGTTAGTTGATGGTCTTTCACTGAAGTTTGCTGTCTCTCAAGTCCCCAGGACTCTTCTCAGTATTCTGGACGATCTCAATAATGCAATAGTTTAGATGGTCTCCACTCGTCCTCTTATTTCCAAGTCCTCCAGTTTCTTTAATAACCCTTTGGTGACAGTACCAATAGAACCTATTACAATTGGTATAAACGTCACTTTCATGTCCCACAGTTTTTTTCAATTCCCTTGCAAGGTCGAGATATTTATCCTTTTTTTCATTTTC
The DNA here is from genome assembly GCA_963585895.1 of Sepioteuthis lessoniana. Lineage (NCBI taxonomy): Eukaryota > Metazoa > Mollusca > Cephalopoda > Myopsida > Loliginidae > Sepioteuthis > Sepioteuthis lessoniana. Next base: position 10,111,681 of record OY757914.1, on the reverse strand, counting down.
TTTTAATTTTACTCTATGGTCAGCCAGGACAGTAAAGTCCCCAATTTTGCCTGTTCTCTTTTTTTTGTTGTTGTGGTTGTCTGGTTGTCTGGCCGAGATTAGGTGATCCGTTTGTATGTCAAAATCTCATAGGAGTTTGTGTGTCTCATTCGCCAGGACAGATTCTGCGTTGTGCATATACCATTTGTCTGTGTGGTCAAATTTAAATTTCTCGCACAATTCCGAGTGGATCACCTTGCATAAGTCGTGTCTTGTCTTATACTCATCTATGCTAATTTGCTTCTCTCACTTATTATGTGATTGATCGTTTCGTGTCTATCACCACATAACCTAGATATTTGCAAGTTTTCACACTGGACTCTGAGTGAAAGCAAGTCTCTTCAAGTCTCCTGGACTCTTCTCAGTATTCTGGCCAATATTAAAAATGCTGTCGTTTGGATTGTCTTGGTACGTCTTCCGATATGCAGCTCTTCCAGTCCCCTTACTCTTCTTTTGAGGATTATTCCAAGTGCACTAATTATAATTGGTATCACCGTCAACTTCATGTTCTATAACTTTTTTTAGTTCTCTGACAAGGTCCAAGTACTTGATTCTCTCTTTATTTTTAACCTGACATCCGAAGGGACAGCAAAGTTTATTATTCCGCTTATTTTCTTTTGATTTTTTGATTATTTCAAGGTTTGATCGGGTAACCAGGAATAAGTGATGTGTTTGTATCTTGAAATCCCGGAAAATGTTGTGTATTTCATTCTTCAGGGCGGATTCTGGGTTTGTGCATATGCCGTTTGTTCGTATCGTCAAATTTTGAAGTTCACCTACATAGAATGCAGAGTCTCATCAACCGGGACAGATATCGACACGCGACTAACAAAGGCATGGACAGCTCTCGATAGACTATCGGTCATATGGAAGTCAGACCTGACCGATAAAATGAAACGCAGTTTCTTCCAAGCAGCGGTCGTGTCGATACTATTATATGGATGCACTACACGGACGTTAACTAAACGGGTGGAGAAAAAGCTTGACAAACTATACTAGAATGCTACGAGCAGTATTGAACAGGTCCTTACTTCCCATCACGAAAACTATCAAAGTTAGACGAACCAGACATGCGGGACACTGCTGGAGAAGCATGGACAAGCTCATAAGTGATGTTCTCCTATGGATCCCCTCACATGGCTGAGCAAAAGCAGGGCGACCAGCTCGAACCTATATACAGCAGCTCTGTGAGGATACGGGATGTAGTCCTGAGGACCAGCCAGAAGCAATGAACGATAGGGTGAAGTAGCGAGAGAGGGTCAGGGATATCCGTACTGGTGGCACGACAAGATGATGATGATGATGTAATAAAGTAGAAATTGCTAAATAAACACGATGCTGGGCCTCAAATATTGGGAGTAATTAATCATAGCCTTGCATATTATATGGAACAAGTAGAAGATCACTCTTTTCAGTAGATTTCTTTACAGTTGTGAATTGGTATGATTCTCTACATTTGGGAAATTGCTAACTGTAGCATCAGAGTAGGTTCCCACTATAGTTATTTATAATTTTTAGCTTTGTATGACATATAATCGAAATATAAGAGCATTAACGACTACATTAGCAAATTGATCGTTATGATACGCTTTCGAAGCAACGTGTCCCAGTCGATGTCAATGTACCATAAACAACGTCTTTAAATTCTTTATCCCTATTTAGCTTTCTTAAAGACAGTGCCAGTTTGTTTCAATAAAGAATAGAATTGATTGTGCCCGTTCTTATCTTTTTTTCTTTCTTTCTTTTCTTGATTATTTTCTTGGCGAACGACAACAAACTGTCAGTCTTATCTGCTGAAGCAACGCAATGATTCCTCATTGTTTGGAAAAGATCTCATAATTATCTCCTTATTTCCGGAAGTGTGGAAACACTGAATATCTTTGACTGCAAACCAACAAGAAAAGTACAGGTGCCAGGAGATAATCGTGGTCCTCAAATCACAGTGTTTCTTTTTGTTTTAAGTATAGGAATAGATATAGTTAGGTCAAGGATTTTGAACATTATATATAGTTTAGGTTCTGCATTACCGATAAGGGTTAGGTCACAATGCACTATATATATATATATATATATATAAGTATATATATTCCAGTAATTTTTGATGATTCCGGGGTCACCTTTCTTAGGAAAGGGGAGGACTCAGCCTTTTGTCTATCTAATGTTTTTTGTATATATACGACGTTGCAAAATCGAAGTCATCAAATTTCCTTGTCTTCCATGTTTCCGGGGTATTTCATCGAGCCCAGCAGTTTTTCTGCTTCTAATTCTTGTCAATACTACGTTGAGTGAAGGTCATTCTTTGATATCTAGTTGACTAATGGCCTAGTGGGTTGTGTGTTTGCCAATGGACCGGGAAACATGGGTTCAATCCCAGGTCGCGTCATACCAAAGACTTTTAAAAATGGTACTTGATACCTCCTTGCTTAACACTCAGCAATATAAGCGACGTATCGAGAGTAAAGTGGAGCAATCCGGGGAAAGGAGTAGCGCCCTCCTCTACACATCGGTGTAGTAGCTATTGAAAAGGGAGCCTTTTGGTCACCCTCGACTATGGTCGCCAAATTTACAACAACTTACAGTGACTTTAGGGGAGTTTCCAAGCAGATTCTTGAAATTTTCTTTCCACATCTGAGTTAGTTTTTTCTTGGCTGGCTACTTTTAGTTTTGTTCTCGAGGTGCTCTTACGTCTGAAGAGGGTTAGTATATATATATATATAGCCGATAGGGTATAAAAATGTAAACAAAGGCTGCTGCTGTTTCTAAAAATAAAAATACCTTAAATTCCCTTAGCCAACGTGGTCCGCTTGGTGGACGAGTGGTCTGAAACACAGTCTAGCGTAAAGTTGGACGGGTTTCGATCCCGGCTTCGAGCGTCCTGCGTGTCAAGCCACACTGAAGAGTTCTGATAGAACGAAACAGACTATATATATATATATATATATATATATATAGAGAGAGAGAGAGAGAGAGAGGCGAGGGGTGGAGAGCTTGAAGTATATATTGAAATACATGTATTGAAATATATATACTAAAATTATGTAATATTGATAATATATACTTGAGAGTTGTGCAACAAATATAGAACTCAAATGAGGTTAAGAACGTTTTGAATAATCCCTTTCATATGATAACTTCCACATGTTGACTGATATGATGACAATGATTGATTCAAATTCTCATATGATATTTGTCTTTACCACAAAAAAAGCAAGTCAATGGTTTTGATTTAAACTGATTCTAGTTGTGAAAAATATTCAAGATGCTTAATGTGATAACGTAGTCGGACATCTGAGTTCATTGATTGGCTAGAAGGAATCACGTGGAATTCTTGAGTTTGGTTTGGGTTGGTTTGGTTTTATGGCACATCAACCATTGTAGATTATTAATGCCAAATCCATCTTTGAACATAGAACAGTTCTATTTCAAGTAATTCAGTTTAGTATAAGTATAGTTTTTTGCTTACACGCAGTTAAATGTCAAAACAGTTCTATTTCAAACAATTCAGTATTGTGTCAAAAACAGTTCTATTTTAAACAATTCAATTTAGCACACAAAATAGTTCCATTTCAAACTATTCAGTTTAGCATAAGTACGCAGTTTAAATGTCAAAACAGTTCTATTCAAGGCAGTTCAGTTTAGCCTAAGGAAACAGTTTAGTTCTATTTGACCAATAGATAGGACCCTTTCAGGTCCTACCATTCCGAGCCAGAGTGGACCTGGGAGCGATGGCAATGAAAAGGTACTCTATATTCCCTAAAGCTCCAGCATTACTGGAACCTCACCATCAGATTGTTTAGTGTCATATCAAGGACACTCGTGTGAGGTCTTGCCCATCTGCTGAGAAGCAATTGGTGTATTCTACAGCCCCAGCTGACTGGGCAGGAATTCAAGAGATTTATTTTTTAGGCTTTCATTAATGAAAAGGTGTATCCTTGCCCTCAATAGACAGGAGACAAAGTCATTCCAAGTCTTTTTTTAACTGATCTGCGGAAGAACATTCTCTCTTTGCAAATAAATCTGTCTCTATTTGTCGTGAAAAGGATTTTGTTACTGGCATGTCAAGATGACTTCTCTAAATATAGTTTAGCGCAATCGAATTACAGTTACGTTACGGAATTATAAATGTTCGATTTCGCAAACACAAGCGACTCGTTGTTTCCTTAGATACGTAAAGTTTAATACCATTACTGTTTTTCTAGCAGTCAGACACGAAACGAGAGAGAGGGAAATCGGTAGAAATATCTACTGTTGTGTCATAGAAACGCTAAGAGTCTAGTGTGAAACCAATTTTGATTCCTTCATCCCTCTCGTCCCCTCTCACCCTTAGAGTGCCCTCAACTGACTGTCTATTCCTCTTAGCAAACTAGATCTGAAAATTTTGCTTACATGATCTCTTTATTATTCCATTCACTAATTATATAAGAACACGTGTCATTGAATTTTATTTAATCTAGATTTATCTCATTTCGTGCCTTCAGCTTTGTTTACTTTTAATATCCGGCCTTCAACAATGATTTCCAAAGCACAACTATTATTATGACATGATGACTGTCGTCTCATATCCTGCGACACGTGCGACAAACGTACCCCATGACCCTCGTGATTTACACTTCTATTCGAAGTTTCTAGTTACAAATAGATAAAAATTACCTAATGTAATTAATTATCATCCTTAATTATATTACATTATTAATATTGTTCTCTCTCAGCCATTAATAATGCAGTAGAACCAGGGACCACATAGAATAAAACTAAAAGCAGGAGGCGCAATTAGCACAGCAGTTATTGGTGGAGGATAGGAATTCGGTCAACCGAGTTCAATTCCTGGGTGCAGCTGTTTTCGTTTCATTTCACGATAATACCCTTGGGCAAGGCATAAATCCATGTGTTCACCCCTCGGTAATGGTTAAAAGTAGAGCAGGTTGTGTTCTTTAGTCTTGTTAAACCAATTGTTCGAAATGAAGGAAATCTCTGTATTTAAGCCAACTTTACTCCGCTTAGAATTTGAGCTTGTGTCGTTTCATCTCCGTGGCGCAGTGTTTGGGCAAGTAAACACCTAAACTAAAACTGGCGAAATCTGGGTAAGAAAATATGCCTGGTATGAAACAAAGCAGGAACAATAACTCCAAAAACTAATAAAATTAAATCTAAGTGTCAAGAAATAATAAAATTTCATTAGCAAATCTTTAAAACTTTCCTCAATATGGTTTCTGGACAGTATGTTGCCAAAAATCCAACCTTCATGATTCATTTAATGTCAAAACTATCTTTGTGGAAGATCAGTAGTGGTAGTTTAAACATATAGCAGAGGAAGGATTAGAGCATTAGTCCGAAATTGAACGTAACAGCACGACTGAAGTTCAAAGTCGCTGATAATAATGTTGTAATCCAATACGTTTGCCACTGTGCCACGAAGACTCTCCCTTATAACTAGAGTTTTGTGTTATATTGAACAAGTCCTGGCAGCAACACCCACAAGGCGTCAACTATACGGTCACCTACCACCTATCAAGAAAACTATACAAGCTAGACGAACCAGACATGCCGGACACTGCTGGAGAAGCAAGGACGAGATTGTAAGTGATGTACTCCTGTGGACCCCAGCATATGGCCAATCAAACGCAGGACGGCCAGCTCGAACATACATACAACAGCTATGTGATGATACGGAATGTAACCCTGAAGACCTGCCAGAGGCGATGAATGATAGGGAGACTTGGTGAGAGAGGGTCAGGGATATCCGTGCTAGCCGCACGACATGATGTTTTGACAATTAGTTTCAGGATTGTCTCATCAGAAGTCAACGAGCATATGACATGTTTCAAATCTTTTCATTGGCGATATTATTGTTATTGGACAATATTACGCACACATGCATATATATATATATATATATATATATATATAGAGAGAGAGAGAGAGAGAAATGGTAGGTTTTCGTGAATCTGACCAGATGATAAAAAAAGTGGAAAAGTGAATAAATCGAATACTTATAATGGGTTTTTGTAGAAATATTTTGTTCTTTTAGAAGTTCTTCGAGAAATAAAGAACGAAATATTACTACTAAACGCGTTGTAATTGTTTGATTTTTCCACTTTTCCACATATTTTTATCATATATATATATAATTTTTCTAAACGAATTACAAGGAAAACAGGACATTTTAGCATAACCATTCATAAAAATATTTTGAAAATTCTTTGAAATTTATTTTCTCAATAATTTCATAAATATTTCTTTTTGTATTTTCCTAATAATAGCATCAATTGTTCACTACTTTCATTTTTTTTATTTACAAACCAAACGTAGTAGTGATAATCAACACTAACAAAGAATTTGTCATCTAAAAAATGCTGTCGTTCCAACGGACCATGCCATGAAAATTAAAAGAAATCAAAAAAATATAGTAAAACCTACATCATGCCAGAGAACTGAAAAATCTATGGAACATGAAGTTGACAGTAATAATAATTGTAGTGGGAGCTCTTATAACGGTTTCCATAAATCTGTTAAAAGGACAGTTGGAAGTGGAGATCAGCGGAAGAATCGAGACAAAATTATTGTTAAGATCGGCTAAAATACTTGGAAGAGTCCTGATGATATAAAGAAACAATGGGAAAAGGAGATCAACGGAAAAATCGAGACCCTCCTGACCACAGTGTTCTTAAGATTGGCTAGAATACTTTGAATTGTCTTGGTAGACCTGAGAAGACTTGTCGTCATTCAGACCACAGTGGAAAAAAAAAAACATCTGTTAAAACTGGTATGAAAATATCGGACAGAGTGAAAATAATAATGAGAAGAAATGGAAAAAACTATGTAACATAAAGGTGACTGTGATACATATTGTAAATGCTACTCCGAGACGATCTCCAAAGGCTTAGTAAAAAGGACTGAAAGAGTTAGAAATCGGAGGACGAGCAGAAATCATTCAAACAGCATTGCTAAAAGCGGCCAGAATACTTAGAATATTTTGATTTGATTTTCCGGCATAACAATCATTGGAGTTTATTTAATGCAAAATATTGTTTTTACACATATTAAATATATATGACTTGTTAACACATTTTGCTGATAACATTCTTAAACAAGCCTGAGTTCTTTTTAGCTCACAGTTAAATGTTTTCAAGTATTGCAATATAACTGTCATATAAAAATTCATTTCAAACAAGGAAACAAACCAACTACGTGCGGCACTTGATTTGGCCAGAGTAGAAAAGGGAGAAAGAATCTCAGACAATATGGCAATAAAAAGCTATCTCCCACTATTTGTCGAAAACTATTATTGGGCCCTCTGTACGAAATTAGGGACCAGACTGTTAAGGCAAGAAAAATAGCAAACAGAAAGGTTTCGTCCCACGCTTTTTGAATAGCCGATAAGTTTTCAAACCGGCAAATAGCTTCCCAAGAAATAAAACTAAAATTCTACGAATTAAAACAACTGAAAGAAAACTCAATCCGGGAATTCTACTTAGAAGATAACTTTACAGAAGACTCAATTGAAATTAAATGAAAATGAAAAAGACTCAATAAAAACAGACTGAAAGAAAATTCAAACCGAGAACTCTGCTGAAAAAAAAAAAAAAATTTTCAGAAGACTCAAAATTAAATGAAAAATGAAACATTTCGACGGAACTAAAAAGAAAAAAATACTCACGTTCAAAGAACTTTGCTTCCTTGACACTCTCTCAGATTAGTTCCTGCAAATTACACGAAAAATTGCAAAGCTTTATTGTTTCTATCCCTTTCTTTCTTGCTTCTTTTGTATAATATTCCTTTTAAAAAACTTTATTGTCGGTGTTATCTTTTTGAATCAGTATCCGAACTAAAAAGCTGCAGAACTTACCGTTTAAACTTACACACTAATGCCCCCTAAAAAACATACCCAGTTGAATACTAAATTTGGCTTTCTTGTCATTCTCTTCATATTAAATTTTACTTTACAGTCTTTTATATAACAAATTTTATTCTCTCTAAATTCTTTTAGTCACGATTTAACATCAGTCATTTGTTTCACATAGTTTGTCCTATTTGACCCGTAGATAGGACCCTATCAGATGCTACCATTCTGGGCCAAAGTGGACCTGGGAGCGATGACAATGAAGGGTTATACATTCCCAAAAGCTCAAAGGCTGGAACATGGCCATCACATTGTATAATGTAATATCCAGGATACTCGTTGTAAGAGGAATCCAAGCCCTCTGAAGAGATCCAGTCGGTGTATTCTATAGCCCCAGCTGACTGGATTAAATACTGAGAAGAATCCCGGAGACTCCAATAGAACTCAGACTCCATTAAGAAAATATCAGCTAACGTCGGTGTAAAAAACACTCATAATATAGTAATATAGTAAATATTCTAAATAAGTCTCGCTGTATTATGAAAATTACATATATTAATATTTTATTCTTGGTTTTCTTTACAAATTCTGTACTGTTAGTCTTTGAATAGATAAGGTACTGGCTGCGGAAAACATTTTTGTCTGATTAGTCCAATTTTTGAAAAATAACACAATAAATCTAAATTTTCATGAATAGCTCAAGAACATTTAAAAAAATTAAAATTCAGCCCAATATGAGTGAGCAAGAAAAGAAACGACCGGGAATCAATGATTTTCTTAACGATGATACCAAGCCAAAGTTACTTTGTTTACCGTATACAAAGCAAAGAAACTTTTTTTTTTTTTACAGAAAAAAGAGCTTTTTAAGGAGAAGGGGGAGTAGAGGATTGAACCAAAAACGAAAAGAAGGTTTTTTGACACAGTTTTCGCTACGGCGATTAAGAAGGACGCCAACAACATCAATAAGAAAGCGCACTAATGAATTGAAAGTCAACGAGAAAACTGTGAGGTCAGCAATTAAACAAAATTGAAGTCCAGAACTTAGAACCCTAGATTACTTATACGATGTGTTTTAGAAAACAAAACAAATGCAACTTCCCATCCAAATAGTGGTTCGCAGGAGGAATGGAATAAAATGCCTGAATGATTTATTTTAAAGGCATTCAAATCGTTTTGAAGGTGTGTAGATACAATATTTGAAAATCAGTGGTGGCCATAATGAGTAAATTCATTTTTTTTTTTTTGGTGTCTACCTTCTTATTCTGCTGTTTATTTTTCAAAATTGAAATTAATCCTATTTTATATTAGAGTCGTTTATTATTATATTAGACTATTCCTAATTTTGCTTCCGTACCCTATAGTTAATGTAAATATATGATATATAGTTACGATCCTTAATTAGGATTTGAAGCAGGAGTGTCGTTAATGGAATGTCATAGAAAGTCACTAACTTTACAACTTTATAAAAAAAAGAGAAAACACACTATCCCTATTTGGAACACTCACCTTAGATGTTACAGATCGACCGGCAAAAGAAAGCAAAGAAAAAAGAACTGAACTGAACTGAATTATCAAGAATTTTCAAATAGACGATGAGGTTGGTTAATATTCTTAATAAATCTCGTTTTATTATGAAAATTGCATGAATTAATATTTTATTTTTGAGTTTCTTTACAAATTCTGTACTGTTTTTCTCTGAAGAGATTATGTAGTTAATGTAAATTTCGTGTATTTGAAAGATCATTTGCATTAATGTCCGAATGAAAGGAAGAAAAATAAAAGAATAAACTTATTTAAGTGGCTAATTTTATCAGTAAAAAGAATCAGAATGGTTTTCTTTTCAAAAGGAAATAAAATCATGATACAAAAATCATCATCATCATCATCATCATCACGTCGTGCCACTATCACGGATACACTTGACCCTCTCTCGCCACTTCTCCCTATCGTTCATCGCCTTTGGCAGGTCTTCAGGGCTACATCCCGTATCCTCACATAGCTGCTGTATGTATGTTCGTGCTGGTCGTCCTGCTTTTGCCCGGCCATATGTGGGGTTCCATAGTAGAACATCCCTTATAAGCTCGTTCCTGCTTCTCCAGCAGTGTCCTGCATGTCTGGTTCGTCTAACTTGGATAGTTTTCGTGATGCAGCATTCTTGTGTAATGATACAAGAATACTAACAGACATCTCGGGATTTAGCAAGACTAAAATAAAAAGTAACGCCGATGTGGACTTTAAAAAAGTTAAAACTTACTAATGTCCCCTATTTTCCCTTTTTTAGTTCTACTACTATAATAGAACTTGATCACATCTGTGTTAGATTAGCAGATAAGAAACAACCCCAGGATCTGGTATTGTCACAATACACAACCCATGAAAAAAGATAAGAAATCGAAACAATTCAACGGGCGATCTAGACAGCAGGTCTGGGTGTCGTGATCATCAGGTGCTACCTTGATAGTTAACTTGGGCGACCTGATTGAAATCCTGCGAATGTTGGCTGTTTTTTTTTTCTAATGCACAAACAACGACATAAGCAACTTCTCAAATCAGAGATTTCAACGTCGAACATGGACGAGGGAAGACAACAAAACTGCATTTCAAAGCTATTTAAGAAGCAACCCTACGAAGAGGAGGTATAGAAAACGAATGACGAATTCGTTAGATTCATGACAACAAGCCAAAGACTCGCTGACCAAGCTGGGATGATTATTAAGCAAGGTTGATTTTCTGAAATTGAAAAATTAGAAATACACCAACATATAAATTAAAAAAAAAACATACTCAATTGTATGGATATTTTAAGCGACAAACAAACGAAATCTCACATTGTTACATATTGACCCTTGACCGAGCCTTCAATCAGAGATGCACCTGTGTAAATAAGCGGAATAAGATCATGTGATCTAATCGGAAGTAAGTGGGCGTTATGCAGATGCCCGCTGCAGTTGAGGCAGATGGAGGCAATGAAGGCCAGAGTGAGAGTCAGTTGGCTGTCAGTGAGATCGCGCCCGCTCTGGCCAGTGGCCCATACCAGGCTTCCGGTTGAGCAACTCTAGCCGAGACGCAGAAGAAGTGCTAAGTGGGTCTTGATGATAACACTGTGTTATGGTCAAGAGAAGAAGTTATATGACAATATAGCACTCTGTCTTGTCTCCCCACGTTAGTCTGTCGTACAAAGCACAGAAGCTTCAACTCCTTTCGAAAGAATAACAAAACGTATATATTCTTATAAAGAAGTGTTGTCCTTCATTACTTCAACTGCTATACAACATGAGAAAACTTGGACTAGATACAACAGAATGTAGGTTACGTGGTGATAGAGACGAAACGATCAATCCTAGAATAAGTGAACACAATAAATTAGCTCAAAAGGAACACAAAACTAGACGCGACTGGGTGGGCAAGGTGATCCACTGGGAATTGTGCAAGAAATTAAAATTCGACCATATGAACAAGTCGTATATGAATAACACAGCCAGTCCAAGAAAATGAGACCACAAAAACTTTTCGGGGATTTTAAGATGGAAACAGGTCCCATAGTGCCGTTGAGAAGACTAGACCTTGTAATGATCAGCAAAGAAAAAAAAAAGAAAAAAAAAAAAAAAGAAAAAGAGTACCGGCAGACCATGGCGTAAAAATAAAATAAAAAATGAAAAGAGAGAAGAGTAAGTCCCTAGACCTTGCTAGAGAACTAAAATAACTATGAAACATAAAGGTAACGGTGATACCAATTGAAATAATTGCTCCCCGAACAATCCCCGAAGATGCGTAAAGGGTGTGAGTTCAAGAAGATATCATTAAACACTGACAAGAACGGCCTGATAATAAAGAAGAATCGTGGAGATTTAAGGAGACTTGCTGTCACTGGAACTCCAATGAAAGACAATCACCTAACGTTGGTTTGAAAAACTCTCAAAGGAGTAAAATAATAATAATAATTTTCTCTCGACAATGAAAGTAAAATTGGTTTTAAGGGAATTCACCAACCGGAACTCGGGTTATGGTTAATTTTTGGTTATCTGGGACAATTTCCTGACATTAAATACCTCAACAATTATCTAGCACGTCTTTTATCTTTTGAAATCAAACCAAGACTGACACACGTAAGTAGTATATTAATTTTTAGTTGCTATAAAGATGACAAACAAATATATCAGGAATCATTAAATAACGTTCTCCTATTTTTGTAAAAATATGAATAGATAGTAATTTACAAAAAAAAAAACAACACCCCTCCAAAAAAAAAAAAAAAAGCAAAAAGGAAATTATTATAAATAAATAGATTTCTTTTCTCGTTTTTTTTATTTAATATCTATATAAAAATGATCAGAAATAAGTTAAATTTTAAAAATGAAAACAGCCAATAATTAAAAAAATTGTTAGGAATTCATTTTCTTAATGATTGCATAATTATTTATTTTTGTTTGTATTTTCCTAAAGATTGCATTAATTGTTCATGACGTTTGTTTACTCATTTACAAGACAAAAGTATATTTCGATATTTTACTAAAATCCTCATCAAAGTAAAGAATAAATAAATAAATAGATTGATTTAGAAGAAATCTTTTAAAGGACGCATTTACTACTATTTTGCTATGTATGATATTATTCATTCCACAAGACTAGGTAGCCCTTCATATATATATATATATATATATATATATATATATATATATATATATATATATATATATATATATATATATGAAGGGCTACTTAGTCTTGTGGAATGAATAATATCATACATAGCAAAATTGTAGTAAATATATATATATATATATATATATATATATAGATATACCAGTTGAGTACTCTACTTGCAACAAGGAGCTTGAATATATGTATATAATCCTTGGATTATGTATATATATATATATATATATATATATATATATATATATATATATATATATATGAAGAAATATTTTAGTATCCATTTTTTTCGTACCGTGGTTGACCGTAATGGTGTCTTAGAGAGGCAAGTTTGGTAATTTTGAAATGGCATTCATCCTGAAAGAAATCCTTTCCAACATGGATGCTTGTTTTGGCCTGCGATCTGGTAATTCGGCCAGTTATAGATTTCCTCTAAAATTTTATCACATGTTATAGAGAGCATGTATTTGATGAGTTAGTTTAGGGTGCGTACCTGCGTATTGTACCGCCGCTTAAAATATATGAAGATATTGCGGTTTTTAACATTCTATGACGCATATGCTTTTAAAAACATATATATATATATATATATATATATATATATATATATATATATATATATAGGCAGCATTTTCTCTTTGAAATATGTTTGATTAAATTATACAGACACTTGACTTCTATTTAAAGATCTGTTCAAGCCTCCGTTCGCGTCATTTGACATTTGAATTCAAAAAGGCGCCATATCTTCCCCAATCCCATTGGTCAAGTGAGTAGAGAGTTCACCAATGGCCTGGGAGAACAGGGCTTAATCCCAGCTCGAGTCATAAAAAATACTAAAAAATGGTACTTGATGCAGTATTGCTTAGCACTCAGCATCATAAGGTACAAATCAAGGGTAAAGTGGAACATTCCAGGAAAAGGAATTGCACCGTCCCCTACACCGAGGTGTAGTAGCTATTGAAAAAGGAGCCTTCGTGACGCCCTCGACAATAGTCACCAACTTTACTTTACAATGAAATATGCAGGTGAGGAGTGTTAATCGTATTTAATCAAACGTGCGTGTGTGTGTTTGATAGAGTCGCGCTGACAGCATGGAATACCCTGACTCTTTCTTTATTCGTCCCTATCATACATTGTTCAAGGCAGGTCTTCCAAAGCACATCCAGTGTCCCCACAAGCCGATCTAAGTAAGATCCTGCTTGTCGGCCTACACTCGCTCATCGATGTGTAGGGTTCCTCAGAAAAACGTCACTTATGAGTTTCTCTTTGTTTTTCTAGCAGTGTACCGCATGTCTTCTTCGTCTTACGATGGGTTTTGAGATATTCAAAACAGTAAGTAGCATTTTTGCACAGTTCCCATCTAGCTTTTACTCCATGCATTCTTTAGTGTTCATGTGGTGACTACAGTAGTACTAAGACAAAAACAACAAGGAAAAATCTCGTTTTCTTTTATCGGAGGGATAAGACTTCCGTGGGATCGCTATCCTTACCATCACACACTCTCTCTCTCACTCTCTCTTTATATATATATATATATATATATATATATATATATATAAGAAAATATCACTTTGAATCTAATGAATTCCTTTCAATACAAATCAATGTTTTTTGTCGACACACACACACACACACACACACACACACACACACACACACACACACACACACACACACACACACACACACAGGTATGCGTACACAAATACACATATACACAGAAAGGAAAGAGAATGCAAGCATTTGTTATTTATTTCACGATCTATAAATAATCCACTGAGTCCACCATGAGCAACGAAAGTTCAAATCACAAACAACAATTTGATTTAGATGATTGTGAATTCTTAAAAATTAATCTGATTAGAAAACAGCAAATGTATAATTACCTGTAAAACTACGAAAAAACTAAAATTATTTAAGTGTCAATATTATCAATCTTATTCAATAACCTTCTTTATCTGCGGATTAGGGTCCATGAATATTCGTACACATATGAAATCGCGGTTACTACTAAGAATTACTGTGTTCTTTCAATACACACGTAGCTACAATAATATCTAATTTATAATTTCGAGAAAATAAGAGATAAGCAACAATAAACAGTTATAAACTAAAAGCACTTCTTGTATTGTAATGGTTAACAAGCAAAGCTGCCGACTATTTCCACTGAGTACCCCATATTTCTGATTTGTGCCAAGCAAAGCTAAGGACAATAAACAACTTGTCATACGATTAAGTATTCATGATACGAGGGCCATTGAATAAATTAGATTAATTTTGTCTAAGGTTTTGGAAATTGGATGCGTTTTTTATGGGTGCACCTATTTAAAGGTGATGGGTCCTTTCATACTTTAGAAGACAGTCAGCATGACCTTATTTACTGACCGTTGCCTCCAGAACATAGATAGCTAAATTCCACTAATTTATTGAATGACCTTCATCGTACTGTAAAAATTGTTTTCTTTCTTTATTGGGTCTAGACATGTCACTTTTTCAAGTAAACGACGCACATAACAGATTTTCTTTGTCATATTCGAATTGTCGGCATTATAATTCTTACACTATGGGATAATGATTTAGTAAAACTAATGAATTGTTTATTACTTGGTTTATACATTATAAACAAACAGAGAATATAATATGTTCATGTTAGCACTTGTCAAGTTTAATGTGAGAATAATAATTCCTGTCGACTCTATCTGGACATGTATATACGAGGGTCATTCAATAAATTAGAGAAACCTTTTTAAAGAAATAAATCTTTTTTTCCGAATTTTTTTCATGAATGTAAACTCTTAATTATTGGGAATTTGTTTATCGCAAAAATTATTTTAACCTCGGAAAAACTATTGTTGAGAGGCTATTCAAAATGTTGACAAATCAAAGTCTTTTAGGTTTGAACAGAGTTTTGTCATTAAAATTTTGTTAGCTGAGAAGTGCAAAACGCGAAATAACAAAATAATGTATTGTAACGTGTTATGGTAGGTCTAAGTTATAAAAAGAATGGGAAAGTAATTTCTGGGGAAGGAGAGAGAAAAAAATAAGAAAAAGCAGAGAGTCTACGGTACGGCCAACTGATCTCTGAGGAGTCAAGTCAAAGCGCTCGTTGTAGGTCAGCTTGTCACGGTTGAATGACAACCATAATTTGAAATGACAAGAAAAAAATGTTGGTCCCAAATCATCTGCACCGGTGTGGAACCACCGAAAACGGATATGTTCCTCTCTCCAACACCAGGTTGACGTAAGGGGAAAACTCCGACAAAGGGTCTCAAACCAGACGCGCAGCTGTGAAAACGAAACCAGCGAACAAGTACGTAAGAACTGCAACAGAAACTTACAAAGAAAATTCAAGGTCTATGTCTGCTCTCACTGTTTTCTCATCACATTTTTCTCTTTGTCCAGATAACGCGGTCGACTCAATTTCATCCTCTGTTTCGTTTTCCCGACGACTACTTAAAAAAGGTTGTAGCGAATAAACATTTGTGTTAGTGAACTAAAACAGAGTTTTGTGTGTTCGTCACCTTTTCCCATAGTGAGTTATCAACGGAATGGAAACACACTTTCTCCGGTAAAGTAAATGTTCCAGGCGCAGTAAGCAGAAAGGATGTTCATGCTGACAGTGTTCTGGGAAATGAAAGGACCCATCATTATCGATTTCCTTGAAAAAGGTGCAACTGTAAACAATGCTTCCGATTATCCATTTTATTCGTTGCTATTAGTGTTTCCCGAGATTCTCTTCACTTCATTCTCGTCAATGGCTTGCCAGTGACTTCCTCTCGTGATGATGCCCTTAACTTTCATTGGTCAGTCTTGTTTCAAAAGTTTTTATTCTTATTTTTGGAGTCCTTGGGTATGCTTGCTAGGACAATTTTCAGAACTTATACATCTTTAAAATATTATCTCTCGTCTTTCGTTCTTTCGAAATTAAACCAAGACTGATACAGGTAACTGGTATATTAATTTTGCGAAGCCATAAATAATATATGTATATATATATATATATATATATATATATATATATATATATATATATATATATATATGTGTGTGTGTGTTGTTTCATTAAATAATAAAAACAAATTTTGTCTGTATAATTTATTTAAGACCCTTTCAAGTTTCTTGATAAGTGTCTTAGTTACAGGTTGGAATTGGTTGATAAATTTCCCAAAATTGTTGGACCCTTCATAGGCTATCATCAGGGGATGCTTGCTTGTGTAAGGTGTGTTGTTTTTTAAAATCAGTTTTGAAAGTTTTTGAAATTTTTATAACATAACGAAAATAAGCGAACGCAGAGTTGGATAAAACAGGGTAACTGATGTATTTAAAAAGGGAACGTTATTTTAAAAAGGGAACGCTATTTAAAAGGGAACGCTATGGACGTAAGTGTTAGTGTATCATGGTTATCTTTCAATGGTTGTTTTTATTTTCATCTACAGAAGCTACCCTTATAGATGTGCAGGTGTAGTTCCCCGATTGAACTAATCGATCCTGGCCGTTGAACAGTAGGATTTATACGCCTAGGATTGGGTTAGGTATTGCGTTGAGCCGTCAGAGGGTTAATCCGCTTGCCTTTGCGTCCACCATGCTGCTTTACACGGCTTTCGAGAAAAAAAAAAAAAAAAATAAATAAATAAATAAATAAATTAAAAAAAAAACCAATCTTACATTCCTCCGTTTTTTATTATTAAGTTACTTTTTATTTAATTCATTAAAGTATTTTTTATGCTTCTTAGCATCATTAGAGGCATTCTATTTTATGTTTACTTTGGTTTTTGGGTTCTTATAAATCCAATAGTGTTAGTTTCTTTGACTAGGTTCAGATTTTAATTTGGATTTACGGTAAAATTGTACTTCCATTTAAGACACAGATAATATACAGCACTGAATTTACAATGAAAAAATTAAATAAAATCATACATGCATTTTATATGACAATTTAGTAAAAGGACAATATATATATATATATATATAAATACCGTTTGACTACAAAGCAAAAGTCAAATATATATTGTTCGGTTATAAAACAATGTAGACATTATTCAATACAAATCTGTTTATTCGTTCTTGTACTTCGTTCACAGCATTGCATAAAAGTTTTTTTTTATATATAGCTGAATAACTTTTTTTCCATAATCTCTTTCAATAAACGTTTTTCCATATATGAAGAATGACATACCAAAATCGACAATTTCTTTTTTTATGGTAAGAAGTATATTTGAATAAAAACGTAATTTGGATGGAAGTGTATAAAATGTCGGTCTATTGAGTAATCCGACAGAGTAAAAAAAAATAGTATTTTCAAATAAAGATTTTTCTTAAATAACACTTTTTTCCATAATCACAAAAAGGCTTTTTTTGTCCAAGAAATATTTAGCAAGAACTAATATTTGTATAAATTAGGAAATCCGGTGGCAATTATTATGAATAAAAACTACATTTTTACGTGACACGAAGTTTGTTCAAAATTGTTGATCTAAAAAAAAAAAAGATTAGTTTTAAAGCTGTATAAATCTACAACAATAAACATTGTTATGCACTGGATATTTCTGGCTTTCAACACACACACACACACACACACACACACACACACACACACACACACACACACACAGATATATATATATATATATATATATATGGGTGGTTTGGTTTGGTTTGGTTTTATGTTATATCAACTGTTGGAGGTTATTTAATGCCAAATCCTCTTCATACATATATATTAAATATATTAGATTTGGTTTGGTTGGGTTTTATGGCATATCAACCATTGTAGGTTATTTAATGCCAAATCCTCCTTATTCATATATATAAAATATATAGGATTTGGTTTGGTTGGGTTTTATGGCATATCAACCATTGGATGTTATTTAATGCCAAATCCTCTTTATACATATATATTAAATATATATGATTTGGTTTGGTTAGGTTTTATGACATAAAAACCATTGTAGGTTATTTAATGCCTAATCATCCTTATTCATATATATAAAATGCCTAATCCTCCTTTTTTTATTTTTTATTTATTTATTTATTTATTTTTATTTTTTTTTCTCGAAAGCCGTGTAAAGCAGCATGGTGGACGCAAAGGCAAGCGGATTAACCTTCTGCCTAATCCTCCTTATTCATATATATTAAATATATAGGATTTTGTTTGGTTGGGTTTTATGGCATATCAACCATTGTAGGTTATTTAATGCCTAATCATCCTTATTCATATATATAAAATATATATGATTTGGTTTGGTTGGGTTTTATGGCATATCAACCATTGTAGGTTATTTAATGCCAAATCCTCCTTATTCATATCTATAAAATATATAGGATTTGGTTTGGTTGGGTTTTATGGCATATCAACCATTGGATGTTATTTAATGCCTAATCCTCTTTATACATATATATTAAATATATAGGATTTGGTTTGGTTGGGTTTTATGGCATATCAACCATTGTAGGTTATTTAATGCCTAATCCTCTTTATACATATATATTAAATATATAGGATTTGGTTTGGTTGGGTTTTATGGCATATCAACCATTGGATGTTATTTAATGCCAAATCCTCTTTATACATATATGTTAAATATATAGGATTTTGTTTGGTTGGATTTTATGGCATATCAACAATTGTAGGTTATTTAATGCCAAATCCTCTTTATACTTATATATTGAATATATAGGATTTGGTTTGGTTGGGTTTTATGGCATATCAACCATTGTAGGTTATTTAATGCCAAATCCTCTTTATACATATATATTAGATATATATGATTTTGTTTGGTTGGGTTTTATGGCATATCAACCATTGTAGGTTATTTAATGCCAAATCCTCTTTATACATATATATTAAATATATAGGATTTTGTTTGGTTGGGTTTTATGGCATATCAACCATTGTAGGTTATTTAATGCCAAATCCTCTTTATACATATATATTAGATATATAGGATTTTGTTTGGTTGGGTTTTATGGCATATCAACCATTGTAGGTTATTTAATGCCAAATCCTCTTTATACATATATATTAGATATATAGGATTTTGTTTGGTTGTGTTTTATGGCATATCAACCATTGTAGGTTATTTAATGCCAAATCCTCTTTATACATATATATTAGATATATATGATTTATAAACACATTTTGTGAAAAAATATTTTTTAAATGAGTCTAAGCTATTTTTTTTCGCATGCAGTTAAATGTTTTCAAGTATTGCCATCAAATACGAATAATTCTATCTACTATTTGTTAGAGGTTCCCGTGGTGTAATGGTTATCGTCGTTGGAAATGGACACGGCGACACGAGTTCAAATCCTGGACGAGACTGATTGCATTTCATATATATTGGGAAAGCTATGAATCCAATTATTCTCCTTCCAGCTATGGGTAAATAGTAGGTCAGACTGGGTTCTTCAGCCTTGGTGAGGCAAGTAGTCTAGGAGAAGGAAAACTCTGAATTCAAACTTGTTAAACTCCGCTTGAAAATTGACCTTGTGTCATATCCTGCCCGAGCGGAGGGGTTGGGTAAATATGACTATTTATCATTTGTTTACACACAGTCAAATGGTTCTAAATACTGCTTTGTATCAGTAACAATTCAATTTAACATCAATCATTTAATTACACACAGTTAAATAATCAAACAGTTGTATTTCGAAGAATTCAATTTTGCATAAGCCATTTGTTTGCAGTCAGTTTAAATACCATACAGTTCTATTTGACGCATTGACAGGACCCTACCATGTGCCACCAAATCGGGGACAGGCTGGACCTTGGAGCGAATGTAATAAAAAAATGGTACTACGCATATTCTAAAGCTCTAGAATTACAGGAGCCTCACCATGAAATTGTTTAATGTCAAATCCAGGAGACTCATTGGGCGCGGGGGGGGATCTTACCCCTCTGCAGAGATGCAGTCGATGTTTTCTACAGCCCCAGCCGGCCGTGCTACATATGTCAGTGGATGACAATATACACGTTCCCCCAATTATTCTCCCTCCAGCTATGGGTAAATAGTAGGGCAGACTAGGTTCTTCAGCCTTGGTGAGGCAACTAGTCTAAGAGAAGGAAAACTCTGAATTTAAACCTGTAAACTCAGCTTAAAAATTGACCTTGTGTCATATCCTGCCAGAGGGGTTGGTAAATATATATACGCTCCCCCATGAGTGTTGAGTACTCTGGCGAAGGAATTTACGGCTGCCGCTCGCATAATCCAAAGCTCTTTGAACGAATTGAGCACTCTGGTATCCGGTAAGGTATAAAATGTAAACAAACAAACAAACGCTTCTACTTAATGCCATATAATTCCATAGCTGATGTGGTACGCTTGTTGACTGAGCGGTCTGATACTAAGTCAAACGTAAAGTTGGGCGGGTTTCGATCCCAGATTCAAGCATCCTACGTGTCTAGCCACACTGAAGAGTTGTGATACAACGAAACAGTCTGTCTGTGGATGACAATATATATATATATATATATATATATATATAATCACGTGGTCTTCTATACTTATAAAGAAATCTTACTCAAAATCAGAAACACAGTATATGTAGATCTAAATTTTAATAATATAGACACAGAACCAACCGCACTTGGTGATTTTTTTCCCTAAGCAATTAGCAAATCAAGTGGCTCCCATTTGGTAGGTATCTGTTTATCTACTTTTGGATGGGGCACGATGGGAAGGTCTATGAAGATTGTCAGGCATTCTGGGAAAGGCAGTCTAGTTTATTTACGTAGTTTTATTAGTTTTGTGATTTGTTTATTTATTTATTCTCTCCTGTTTTACTTATAATTTTCGAGAGATTTTTAAAAATTTATTTATGAATTCATTTAATCTATAATCCTTGCGAATTTTTCTCACCACTGTTAGATAATGGACTTTCACTGGAGTCGGAGTGCCAGCAAGTCTCCTCAAGTCTTCAGGACTCTTTTGATTATTCTAGTCGATTTTACCGATGCTGTGGTCTGAATGCTCTCGATTTCCCCCCTGATTATCAATTCCTCCAAAGGTTTCGAAGCTTTTAGGGATCGTTCCCAGTGCACCAACAACAACTTGTATCAACGTCTCCTTTTCAGCTCTCTGGCCAGATACATGTTTTAATTTCTTTTCACTTTAGTCTACTGGAACGGCAAAATCCACTGGATGACAGGTTGTTTTTTTTTCTTATAGACAAATTTATTTTCGATATTTTGCAAATATTAAAATGCTTAAAGCCTGTTAAAAAATAACGCCATAAGAAAAGTGAAATAAGCAGAAGTAAAAAGAAAAAAGCCAAGAGAAAAGCCATAAATAAATAAATAAATAAATAAAAGGCAATGAATAAATCGTTGATTGTAAAAGTAAGGAATAAAATCAATCCAAAAAGCCTGAATAAAACCAAAAGTCATTGTTGAACACGGACTTATTTAAAACTTAAGAAGTTTACCAGTGAAAGTATTTAGTCTTAAAATATCTTATTCGGTTGACGAAATATGTTTAAAAGCACACAGATTAAAGACTGGAAGTTTGGTCCTACGTAGCCGGGCAAATTAAAAATTTCGATATACAAACCACGTAAGCTGATAACATTGGAAACCATGGGATGCAGCATTGTTGATGTGAGGCAAGGCGAATGAATAAAAAAATGTGTCAACGGAACTTTTTACCTGGTGCTGGGTCGAAGAATCTCATTGGCCAACGGCCAGAATCAAATAGCTCTGATAGATAGATAGATAGATAGATAGATAGATACTGCTATACTTCTCTTGACGAGGAAAAACAGCCATCAAAAGATTACAATGACTAATTCAAACTAGACGTCCGAACCGCTTCGTCCTTCACGCTGAGGCGTAGCAGATGTGCGTTCAGATCTCTGGCCACAGTCTTAAAAAATCAGCAACATAGTTCAAACTAAACTTCCTTTGATACGATTGAATAACTACAAAAGGACACGTTACTGTTGACCGACTTGCTAGGAATTTCATACATTAGCTCTGTACGGACAGAGGATGCACTAAAAGGGGTCTGCTAGGAGTGGTAGACGATAGGGAGGATGGCGAAAGGCAATCATGGAACTCCGTGCTATGAGCACGAGTATCTATCTATATATCCTGCAAGTTAGCAAGCTGGCTTATATATCCCTGTTCAAATCGGTCTATTTCACTAGCTACCTCTGTTCATATTTGTCAATCTATCGTAGTGAAAGAGGAGAAAGAAACTAGAACGATTACTGGTCGGGGTTGGGTGACTCGTTGGTATCCCAAATTTTATGCATCGCATTTTCTACGCCATTTGTGCCTATGCCATTTGTGCATATGCTATTTGTTGTTGTTCTTGTTGTTCTTGTTGATATTGTTATTCATTCTTAATTTTTAAAAATTCATTTTAATTTTTTAATTTAATTGTAAGACATAGCACATATATATTGTGACGTAGGTACAGATGTACATAAGTAAAGTTGGTGACCTTAGTCGAGGATGACTCAAAGGCTCCCTTTTCAATTGCTACTACACCGAGGTGTTGTGGAGGGCAGTACTGCATTCCCTGAATTGCTCCACTTTACACTTGATCCTTACCTTATAATTCTGAGTATTAAGCAAGGGGGCATCAAGTACCATTTTGGAGTCTTTGGTATGACTCGACCTGGAGTTGAACTCTGGTCTCCCGGACCATTGGCGAACACTTTACTAATTAGGCCAATACGTATGAAAAGCCGTCATTTTTTACGTACTATATATATATGTATATATTGGGGTATGAACAAATTATTCTTAAAACGTTTTTCATAAATCTGAAAAGTGCTCAATATCAGCCAGTAGAGTAAAATAATACTATATTAGTCTAATGAGTAGAATGTTTTCCAGTGGTCCGGGAGACCACTGTTCAATCCCAAGTCGAGTCATACCAAAAACTCAAAAAATCATTCTTGATACTGCCTTACTTAACACTCGGCACTATACGGTACGTATCAAGGGTAAAGTGGAGCAATCCATAGAAACGAGTAGCGTCCTCTCCTATAACTCGGTGTAGTAGCAATTGAAAAAGGAGCCTTTAGGTCGCCCTTGATGACTGTCGCCAGCTTTACATATATATAATCAAATATCTATTTACTAAGCAAGTTAGCTAGCTGGATTATATCACCCAACTTCAAATCTCTCTCTCTCTCTCTCTCTCTCTCTCTCTCTCTCTCTCTATCTATCTATCTCGTTAGCTAGCTGGTTTATATAGCCCTGTTCAAATAGGTCTATTTTACTATCTACTCTCTCTCTCTCTCTCTCTCTCTCTCTCTCTCTCTTATATATATATATATAATCGTGAGAAAGAAGTGGGGAAAGATTAGATATTTATCTCGATGTGCTCATCTCAAAGTTAGTTTCTCTTCTTCACCAACATAATGAATGTGAAATTGATTTCTTCGCAAAGAAATTCTTATTACTGATTTAGAACTGGGCCAATTTTAATGGAAAATCGACAACAATCCAGCAGTAAATATTCTTAATAAGAAAACGAAAGCAATTTGAATTTTCCACACATTATTTCTTATCTATAAAGAATGAATCTTCATGAGACTTCGTCAAAACACAGGGGGAGAAAGAAATAAGACGTGAGACAAAGACCAAATGAAAAAGGAAGAAAAAGGTAAATGAAGAGAGAGTAAGAAAGAGAGAGTGTGTGTGAATGTAAAAAAAAGGCGTTTGCGTGTATTCATGAATGTTTATGTATGTGTGTCTGTGTGTAAGAGAGAGAGAGAGAGAGAGAGTTGCAAAGAACTATGAAGAGGCAGAGTCAGCCAAACCAATTATAGATTATGTTGTACATAGTGTCTCTTCAATCTGGTAAGTCTAACTTCTCCAAAGATAATTAGGCTGTTCAGACGACATCGTGCACTGAAGGTAGCCCTGAAGAAACAGTCTTGAAAACCATGTATTTTACTGAGGCTGAACAACTATTCAGATCTTGGCATATCTATCTATATCTAGTGATATTTACCTAATATATCTTAAATTATCTTTCTGGGTTTCTTCAGAGCAGCAACATCTATCTATCTATATATCTATCTATCTTGGTTTTAAATATAACTCTCTTTCTCTCAATCTATCTCCATCTTACTCAGTCATGAGCCTATGTATGTAAATCAGATCTACCTTTGGGATAAAACGTGCGATTTTGTCGTTTTTGGTGTGTGTGTGAGTGAGTGCATGAAAGAGAAATAGATAAACGAACAGAATTAGCGAAAGAAAAACGGATAGAAAAAGAAAAAATAAAGAGAAATATAGAAAAACGAAATATACCGTTTTCGTGTGGGCACTTTTATTGATAGTATACACATGAAACTCTAGTCCCCTTCGAAGAAATCTCCGACGGCTGTAATGCACTTGTTATAGCGTTCCAACAACTTCTGGAAGTCCCCTTGGAAGTCCTCTTGTGTGAGCGTTTCAATGACCTTCGTCGCAGCCTCTTTAATCTCCTCAATTGTCTCATAATGACAACCTCTAAGCTTAGGGAATAAACAAAAGTCTCAGGGAGCAAGGTCTGGACGATAGGGAGGCTAAGGAACTGTCTTGATGCCCATCTTGGTCAAATAATCTGTGACAAGGATGGAGTTGTGGACTGGTGTATTGTCCTGGTGGAAATGCCACTGACCCGATTTGAACAGTGCTGGCCTCTTCTGACGGAATCTCTTCCTGAACTTCCTTAAAACCTCAATATAGTAACCCTAACCCTAACTCTTCGGCCAATCAACTGTGGTGTTCTGACTTCCTTACTCCTCCCACACCTCTCATCATCCCTCACAGACTCCCTGCCTTCCTTGAATCTCTTATGCCACTCAAAAACTGATACTCGATTCATGCAAGATGCTCCAAAAGCCGTCTGAAGCATTCCATACATTTCCGTGGCATTTTTTCCGAGATTGAAATAGAATTGTATTGCATATCGTTCTTTTAAAGTATCCTCACGTCCAGATTGCATTTTTGAAATTCACCAGCTGTGTGGATCAGGCTTTAGTAGGACGTATTCCCCTTGCTGCTGTAGCTGTTTATTTGAACGTGAAATCATAAAAATTGGTCAGTCATCTCATAAGATGTACAGCAATAACATAGTGAATTTTCAAGTGTCTACGATAATTTTAAATGTCTGTACAAAAATAAAAGTCTGGAAACTTATTGAAGGAACCACGTATTTATTGAAGGAGAGGAGAGAAGAGAGAGAGAGAGAGAGAGAGAGAGAGAGAGATGAAGAGAAAGAGAGGGAGGATAGTACTTGTATTTGTTCGTTAGGAATAAAATACATCAATAAAACAATAAAGAAAAGGATGTGTTTAAAAAAGGGAAGCGAGAGATTAGAAAAAG
Source organism: Sepioteuthis lessoniana (assembly GCA_963585895.1). Lineage (NCBI taxonomy): Eukaryota > Metazoa > Mollusca > Cephalopoda > Myopsida > Loliginidae > Sepioteuthis > Sepioteuthis lessoniana. The sequence goes on along the minus strand of OY757914.1, from coordinate 10,085,819 downwards.
TAACAGAAAACAAGAGAGAGAGAGAGAGAGAGAGATTATATTTGAGGGACACAAATTAATTCACAAAAACTATATATATATATATATATATAGGTAGATAGAATATGTAAAAGTAAAGTTGTCTCCCTTTATTCGAGGGCGACCAGAAGGCTCCCTTTTCAATAGCTACAACACCAAGGTGTAGGGGAGGGTGCTACTCCTTTCCCTGGATTGCTCCACTTTACCATTGATACGTATCTTATATTGCTGAGTAAGGAAGTATCAAGTACCATTTTAAAAGTCTTTGGTATGACGGGACCTGGGATTGAACCAAGGTCTCCAGGACCATTGGCGAACATTCTAACCACAAGGCCAATTAACTGATATTGATCTTGAAAGGCCGATAAAAATTAAATAAATTGATAAATATCCCTAGATACAGACAGATATGCAAAGATTTAAATATGACAGACTGAGATAGAGAAACAACGAGACAGAGTGTATATTAGAAAAAAATTATTCACTGTTTAAAAGATTGGAACTGTATGATAACTTAAGAAGGTCTGTGTCTGCGCATATGCGTGTGAGTGTGATGAAGTTAGAGGGAAATAAGGTCAGTAGATGTGCTTTTGTATTTTAAGAGTGCATGGGAAGTGCAAAAAGGGCTTAGGCGGAAAGAGAGTGAATGAAAGTGAAGAAGAATAGATGCCAGAGAGAGAGAGAGAGAAAAAGAGAAAGAGAGAGAGAGAGAGAGATTTAGCGGAAAGAGGGAAGTAAAGAAGGAACGAACTAATAAATGAAAGAAAGAAAGAAAAATGAATGAAAGAAACAAACAAACAAAGAAACAAAAAGAAAAAAAATGAAAAAAGACAAAATGGAAGAAAAAAAAAGAAGCAAATAAGAATAACGAAAGAAAGAAATAACTAGCAAAGAGAGAACGAAATGTATAAAGAGAAAAAATAAAAAGAACAAAAGAAAGAATAAACGAAAAAAATTAAGATATACAAAGAGAAAGAAAGAAAGAAAGAAAGAAAGAATATATTCATATTAATATAAAAACAGAAAGAGACCGAATATATATACTATATATATATATGTGTTTGTGTGTGTGTGTGTGTGTGAGTGTGTGTGTGTGTGAGAGAGAGAGAGAGAGAAAGAAAGTGAGAGAGGGAGGGAGGGAAAAAGAGAAAGAGAGAAAGATAGTATGTGATAGAAAATTACACTCTCCCACAAACCCAGCTGTAAAGCTCTACTCACTGTGTCTTCAGCACGATTATATCTCGGTGATCCACAATCATTTTGGGGTTTTTACTGAAATGTCCCCTACTTAATGCGGTCAAATAACATGAACCGTTGCAAGGACACTATTTGCCCAAGGTAGAACGATTCGCTTCCAAACTCTCATTCAATATCCTTTTTATTTTTCTTCTTCTAAAGGTATATTCTTATTCAGTATTTGTTCGGGACTTATGCCACATTATTTGTAATAAAGTTTGCATATTATTTTTGATTTTTATCGACGTGTTGTCTTTTTTAACAGGATTATCTCATTGAATAGCTGTAAGGGATAATCTTTTATCGAATCTTTTCGAATTTCTCTCTCTCTCTCTCTCTCTCTCTCTCTCTCTCTCTCTCGTCTGACTCGGACTTTCTTTTTTCATGTATGAATTAATAGAAAAATATAAATGCTTTCATATAGGGATTATACACCCCTGGACAAAAATATAAGACCACCCTGAAAAATGAAAAAAAAAAAAAAAAATTTACAATTTTTAAGTTATGAAAATCAAATAAATGAAAGATAAGGCATGAAGACAAATTTGAAATATGAAGAAATTTCAATTCATTTTTTATATGTATATTAGCATTTCTGCTAAATTTCAAAATTTTGTTTTGACATAAATATAAGACCAATGAGTAGAACTATAGAATATAAAGGCAAACTTCTTATCTAATACTTTGTAGATACGCCGTCAGTTTTGATAACCTCAAAAATTCGGCCTGGCGTATAATCAACAAGTTTCTGAAGTTGAAACGAAGGTATTTTTTCCCATGTATCCAAGATTACGTTTTTGAGTTCAGAAATTGGTGAGTACTGTCAACCTCCTTCATAAACTTTTGTAACAATCAGTCCTAATAAATTTTCTATATGATTGAGGTCTGGAGAACACACTGAGTCGTCAAGAAGTCTTTTTTTTTGTTCAAGCAAGTACTTGTTTGTTATAGGTGCATTGTGGATAGCAGCATTATCATGCTAAAAAATCCATTCTTCTCCACATAGACGGTGCCCTTCTTGTGCGAGGGATAAATCATTTAGCATCTTCACATAATCTACTGCTTTTTGTCGACCACTGAGAAATTATAGCTTAAGTTTTCCTGAAGATTAGAAGGCAACCCCCAGATCATAAGAGATCCTCCTCCACTTTGCCTTGTTAAGTAATTCTCTTATGGAAAAATTTTCGCGTATCAGAACTTCTAAAAGCCACCTGGACCGTCTAAATTAAATTTTTTTTCGTCCGAGAAAACAACTTTTCGCTATTCTTTATCACTCATGGTTTGATATTGACTAGCATGTTCTAGTCGTTTCTCTTTGTGCTTCATAGTTAACCTTGAATGATGAATTCTTTTCTTATGCTTAATTTTTTTCGTTATTTAAATGCTTTCTAATTGTTCCAGTACAGCAACAGCATCCACCAGAAATTTCAATATTTTTGATGTTGACGAAGTTTTATTTTTCACTTTGCGAACATTTCTTCTCTTGAATTGTGATGATAATTTTTCTGGCCTCTCAGTCGGTTTTCTTGTTCCATATTTATTTGGATTTTTCAAGTAATTGCTGATAACGGTTTTACTGCGTCCTAAGGCCTTGGAAATTTCTCTCTGAGATTTTCCAACTCTTTTCAGAGCTGTAATCCGGCCTTTCTCAAATTCAAATAATTTAGTTCCTTTAGCCATTCATGTTTTTAGCACTTTAAGTATTACAGTTTTAATAGCTTTTATATTACGTAGACTATATATTATAAAATTTCCAATTTAATTAAATACTTTTTCTTTAGTTTTAATTGGTGGTTTTATATTTATGTCAAAGATAAATTTTAAAATTTAGCATAAATGATAGTATAAAAATAAAAATGAATTTAAATTTCTTCTTACCTATATTTAAATGTCACTTAACCTTATCTTTCATATATCTGATTTCCATAATATAAAAATTGTAAACAATATCTTTTTCTTCATTTGTGGGGATGGTCTTATATTTTTGTCCGGAAGTATATATATATATATATATATATATATGATTCCACGAATAAAAGGCTATTTGATATTAATTGCCCTACATAAGAATACATAGAAAAAGTATGAAAAATATGACAATATATTATAAGTCAACGCACATCTCCCTCTCTCTCTCTATATATATATATATATATATATATGATTATATATACGCACACACTCACGCACGTGCGTGCGCGCGCACACACACACTATATCTATTAAACTTTTTCGATTTTTTCGATTTCTCCAAAATCTTTCTTTTTCTGCCTAATAATTGTAATAAAGACGGCATTAAAACCAGCGGTCGCACAGAAGAATCTTTGATATCAAATATATATAAAAACAAATATATGTTTATATTACATTATATTATATATGTCTGTGTGTGTCTATATATATATATATATACATACATATATGTATCAAGATCAAGGTTAAGTGCTGGTATCCAGGGAAAGGAGAAGCGCTCTCATCTTCACCTCGGTGTAGTAGCTATTGAAAAGGAGACTTCGCATCGCTCTTAACGACGGTCAGCCGACTAACTATATATATATATATATATATGTATGTAAAATGTACACGGTGATCCGAAATCCTGAATGAGGCTGTTTGCTTTTTACATCGCCCTAATACCCTAAAAACACGCGTGAATCCAACTAGTCTAATTCCAACTTATCTCTCTCTAACTATAAGTAAATATTAAGGCAGACCTGGCTCTTTAACCTTGGTCTGGTAACCGTTCTAGAAGAAGGATAACTCTGAATTCAAACTAGTTAAACTCCACTTAAAAATTGACCTTGTATCTCAACCATATCATACGGTGTGGTTGGTAAACACAAACATACACTTACACTCACACTTGCCCAGTTGGTTGGGGCTGTAGAATATAACGATTGCACCTTTGCAGAGAGGTAAGACCCTCCTCTCAATGAGTGTCCTGATATATGACACAAAACAATCTGATGAGGTTTCAGTAATCTTGGAGCTTTGGATAATGTGGAGCACCCCTTCATTACCATCGCTCCCAGTTCCACTCTGACTCGGAGAGGTAGTACCTGATAGAGTCCTAACTATGGGTCAAATAGGACTTAACTGCTTGCATATGCTAAACTGAATTGTTTGAAATAGAACTGTTTTCTACATTTAACTGTGTGTGGAAAAGACTATACTGATACGAAACTGAATTGTTTGAATTAGAACTGTTTGACTTAACTGAATAGCTTGAAATAGAAATGGTTTTGATCGTTAAACTGTGTACTCATGACAAACTGGATTGCTTGAAAAAATTGGATTTGGCGTTAAATAACTTAGAAAGGTTGATATGTCATAAAATCCAAACGACTAATCACACTCCCCTCCATATATATATATATATATATATACGAGGGGCATACGATAAGTTTCCACACTTTTTTCGTATGGACGTTTAAAATTAGTGTAGACACTTGAAAATTCAGTATATTATTGCAATACATCTTATGAGATGACTGACTAATTTTTATAATTTCAGGTTCAAATAAACAGCTACAGCAGCAAGTGGAATACGCCCTACTAAAGCCTGATCGACACCGCTGGTGAATTTCAAAAATTCAATCTGACACTTTAGAAGAACGATATGCAATAAAATTCTATTTTAAACTTGGAAAAAATGCCACAGAAATGTATGGAATGCTTCAGACTGCTTTTCGATCATCTTGCATGAATCGAGCAGCAGTTTTTAAGTGGCAAAAGAGATTCAAGGAAGGCAGGGAGTCTGTGAGGGATGATGAGAGGTGTGGGAGGAGCAAGGAAGTCAATACACCACAGTTGATTGGCCAAAGAGTTAGGGTTAGGGTTATTATGTTGAGATTTTAAGGGAGTTCAGGAAGAGATTCCGTCAGAAGAGACCAGCACTGTTCAAATCAGGTCGGTGGCATTTCCAGCAGGACAATACACCATTCCACAACTCTATCCTTGTAACAGACTATTTGACCAAGATGGGCATCAAGACAGTTCCTCAGCCTCCCTATTGTCCAGACCTTGCTTCCTTTGACTTTTGTATATTACCAAAGCTTAGAGGTTGTCGTTATGAGTCGATTGAGGAGATAAAAGAGGCTGTGACGAAGGTCATTGACAGGCTCACACAAGAGGACTTCCATGGAGCCTTCCAGAAGTTGTTGGAACGGTACAATAAGTGCATAAGTGGGAGTAATGGCAGCCGGAGGAGATTACTTCGAAGGGGACTAGAGTTTCATGTGTGTACTATCAATAAAAGTGCCCATACGAAAAAAAATTCTGGAAACTTATTTAATGATCCTCGTATATATTTTCATTTATATCTTCTTGCTGGTTTGCTTGGTGGTATATATATATATATATATATGGCTGTGTGTGGTCGAAAGTATTTCAACAGTTTAGGCTGTTTTGAATACTTGATTGTATGTATTGATAGCAGTAGTTATGATCAGCAAGAGATGTTTGGGCAGAGTCCCTGTGGCGTAGTGGCTAACGTACTGGATTGCGACGACGAAGTAAGCGAGTTCGAACTCCATTCACGCTATTACGTTCACTTTCGGACTAATGCCCGTAAGGAAGGCATTAACTCACATTTCTCTCCAGTTACAGGTAAAATAGCACCATTACTGTCCTTGTAAAAGGATAGCTTTAGCATTAGATAACACACGAAGGTTGATATGCCATTAAACAGAAAAAACAAACTGAAACTCATGAGTTGTTTGAGTGACTTTGACAAACTGTTAAGTGCTTGTCCCGAAAAAAAAAAGTGGGGTGTCTTCGTGGCGTAATGGTTAAAACGACGGACTGCGGAATCGTAGTAAGTTCAAACTCCAGTAGTACTATTAAGTTCATTTTCGGACAAATACCCTTGGGAAAGGTATGAATAGTAAAATAGTACCACATCTGTTCTTCTAGACGGATGGATTTGGCATTAAGTAACCTACAAATGTTGATATGCCATTAAAAACCGAAACCAAAACCGAAGCTGAAAAAAAGATTTTAGCCTTTCCGAATCGGCATTGTTGGATGTTCATGTTCAGTTGTACAGATAATGTATGGTTAGTGGTTCGACGAGAGAAAATTACATCCGAGAAGATATTGAGCGGCCAAGACTTTTCAATGCAATAAGTAAATGGGAGCCTAGTCATTGAGTATGTTTTACTTGAAAAGTAACAGTGACACAAATTGATGAAACTTGGCTGGTTGGGTTTTATGGCATATCAACCTTTGTAGGTTATTTAATGTCAAATCCATTTTTATGTAAATAATCAGTTCTATTTCAAGCAATTCAGTTTAGCATAAGTACACAGTTTAATTGTCAAAAATATTTCTATTTCAAACTATTCAGTTTAGTCAAACATTTCTAATTAAGCTAATTCAGTTTAGTATTAGAAGAGATTTTGTTTACACACTGTTAAATTTCAAAACAATTCTATATTAAACAAATCAGTTTCCTTTAAGAGGAGTTTCAATGAAAAAAAAACAGTCCCATTTCAAATAATTTAGTTTAGAATAAGCACGCAATTTGAATGTCAGTACGGTTTAATTGTCAAAAATATTTCTATCTCAAGCTAATCAGTTTAGTCAAACAATTCAGTTTAGCATAAGTATGCCGTTAGTTCAATTTAACCCATAGATAGGGCCCTGTCAGGTGCTACCATTCTAGGCCAGAGTGAACCTGGGAGTAATGGCAATGAAGGGATGCTCTGCATTCCCAAAACCTCCAGCATTACTGGAACCTCACCATCAGATTGTTTAGTGTCATATCCAGGACACACTTTGGGGATGGGGTCTTACCCCTCTGCAGAGGTGCGGTCGATGTATTCTACAGCCACAGCCAACTGAGCAAAGGGAAGGAAGGAATACGTTACAATACCAAACATTTTGATCCGTATTGGGCTATGTAACTATAAAACAATCAGAGTTCCTATGTTAACGAATGTTTGTCATCGAAAGTATTGTTAATGTGTACGCGAGTGTGGGAGCTGGAATTTGTATTAAGTTTACTTTTTCTTAAATGAGATAGAGGGAAGGACACATGCATCTTGTTACCCGAGGTTGATTGTGGAAAATCAAGAGGATCTCGATTTCACGTTTCGTCCTATTACCGTTGCTCTTTGAATACAAAAATAGTGAAGAATAATAGTAAAAACTTTTGATAATGGCCAAGTCAGCTGGGGTCGGGGCTGTAGAATACATTGCATCTCTGCAGTGGATTAAGACTTCCTCGATGAATGTCTTGTGGCCCAGTCAGCTGGGGCTGTAGAATGCACTGATTGCATCTCTGTATAGGGGTAAGAGTCCCCCAATGAGTGTCCTGTATATGACCTTAAAAAATCTGATGGACAGGCTTCAGCAATGCTTCAGTTTTAGGGAATGCGAAGAAACCCTTTTTTGCCGTCAAGAATAGAATCCAGTTTCTCAAGCTGCCTGCTGGTTCGTCGGGGCTATTCTTCACACACACACACACTCACACTCTCTCTCTCTCTCTCTCTCTCTCTCTCTTCACCAGCAAGTGATCCGTCTCCCCCAGTCACACTCAGGTTCTGAACGTCGCGTAATACACTGAATTAAGATGAACGTTGTATTAATGTTGCTTTCTCTTGAATACGATTAAGGGTGGTGCACATGCACGTCGTTACCCACGGATGCCCAATGAAAAATCACTAATTCGGTTGGGATAGTTGACATTGTTTACGTAACAATCAACCGGGATATAACAGGGTCGTATCATTTCGATAAAAGGTGCTTGGTTGTCTACCACCTATGTCAAGATAGATGAAGACCAGTTTCATCCTGAGCCGAATTTAGCGAAATTGTAGTCCGTAGTATAGGTTATAAAAGATGCCTTAACTTTAAAAAAATCGCGCACAGATATTTACCCATAACTGGAGGGAGAATAATTGGATTCATACCTTTCCCAAGGGTATTAGTGCAATGTGAAATGCAATTAGCTTGGTCCAGGATTTGAACTCGTTTCGCCGTGTCCATTTCATATGACGATAACCATTACACCACGGACACCTCAACCATTATTTCTTTAATGCCTAATCCTGTTTTTACATTTATATATTAAATATATGATTTGTAAACACATTTTGAAGATACACACAGTTAAATGACCAAACAGTTCTATTTCTAACAATTTAGCATAAGTCAACAAAATTAAATAGTTGCAAGTATTGTTATGAATCACTAACAATTTTATTAAACATATGTCATTTGTTTACACACAGTCAAACAGTTCTATTTCTAAGAATTGAGTTTAGCATGTCATTTGTTTGTACTCGGCTTAAATGTCAAACAGTTATATTTGACCCATAGATATGACGCTATCAGGTGCTTCTACTCCGGGCCAGAGTGGACCTAGGAGCAATGGCAATGAAGGGATACTTAGCATTCCCCAAAGCTCCAGCATTACAGGAGCCTCACCATTAGATTGTTTGATGTCATATCCAGGACACTTGTTAGAGGAGTGTCTTACACCTCGGCAAAGATGCAGTCGATGTATTTTTCAACTCTAACCGAGAAGGCTGACGAATTATACTTCTTTGAGAAGCTCGGATTTAAAAGCTACATTTTCTAGATTTAGCTTGACAAAATTTCTTAATTATTCACTAAGGCCATTTTTTTTTTTTTTGATAGGGAAGTTTATATTCACTGTTCATTAGAGTAATATTGTTCAATCTGTTTTGAGTCATGATGCTTCTCAGTTCATTTCAATCCTTTTTAATTTTTGAAATTAACATTGCGCAGTTGGTAACTGTGAAGAAAGAATATATGCGCAGGGCAATTTCTACATTCGACAAAATCAGACTCCAAAGGATTTTCTTTGCGAAAGTGATAAAACTGTTACTCTAGAAGGGTTCATTAAGCACTAATACTGTTATATAACATATGACATGGATTTTCGGTTCGTTCCTAGTGACCCCGTGTACTTTGACAAGCTGTCACGCTGTGATGAGTAAACAGAGATATGACAGCACGATCAGGGCAGTCGGGTACAACAGGTGTGTAACCGGAAGGAGACCACGTGATGAGAACCACGCGGTCAGTTTTAGACAGAGTGCAGAGAATTGCAGTCGAGCGAGGGGCAAGCAGCTGATTAGGTTGTCTCTGACGTGCTTGCAAAGGGCTGCAAGCACTGGCACCCCCTGGTTCCCAGGAGAAGATATGGGAAGAAGAAGTCCTCTGAGATATGTCTCTCCATCTATCTCTCAAACAACAACAAACAATTGGCCCATTGAAGAATAAAATGATAGAAATATAATTTATAAAGAAGTGTGTTTCGTTCATTCATTGAAGTCGTAAATCCTCTTTGATTATGTTTCCGCTTGTATTTGTATTACGGCTATTCAATAATACAAAGAGGGTTCAAAATATTTTCTAATATTTTGGTATGTGCTACTTCGCAACGCGTGTATCACGTGACCGAAATACAAACAGTGGTTGCTAGGATTTGGTAGTTGGTGCGTTGACACGTTGTGCATTGCTTCACACCGTGTGTGATTTGAAAGCCAACCCGATGAACGCGCAACGTAGTCTAATTCGCGAACAGATGCTTTACGAGTTCAAACTAAGCCTTAACACCGTGGAACCAAACAAAAATATTCGCTGTTTGAAAGATGAAGGTAAATTCAGTCACAGTACAATTACAAGGAAAGGGTTCAAGAAATTTTGATCGGCCTGCAAGAACTTCGACTATCAAACCTTGTCACGAAGGCCGAGAATGGTGGATTCCGTGCTACCAGCAACTGAAGCAAATAGGGTGAGTATCTGTGAGAGCTCAGCATCTAACAGTCCATTGTGATTCGTCCCTTTTTTAGCAAAAAAATAAAAAATGAATAAATAAAATAAGCATCTGAAGCCACCGAATTGTAACTCACGTTACCGAAATATTGTGCCCGTGGTGTAATAATCATCGTCGTAGGAAATGGACACGGCGACACTTCAAATCCAGGACGAGACTGATTGCATTTCACATAGCACTAATATCCTTGGGAAAGGTATGAATCCAATTATTCTCCTTCCAGCTATGGGTAAATGGTAGGACAGACTGTTTTCTTCAGCGTTGGTGAAGCAACTAGTCTAGGAGAAGGAAAAGTCTGAATTCAAACCTGTTAAACTTTGCTTAAAAATTGACCTTGTGTCATACCCTGCCCGAGCGGAGGGGTCGGTAAATATGGTTACCAAAACATTGCAAAGCTTTTGAATCACCCGAAAATAAGAGTAAGATCAGTTTTAGTTTTTTTCTTCTCGATGGTCTGGATATGACTGCAGTAATGGAAGTATTCGCCGTTTTGATAAGATTTTTGACATTTTGGCAGAGGAGAAAGCAAATTTTTGTTTTTATTTTTGTTTTGTTTCTTTCTTTAATAGCATATCTGTGACAAAGTTAACTGATTATAATTTGAAGGGGTTAAATTGTTTTTGAGAATAGCGTTGTTATTATTTTCTTCATAGCTGTCTAGATAAGGTTTACGTAAAAAAAAAATCAGAAAATCTGGGAAAATTATATTTCCCAGAGAACAAATTAATTGTTGGAAGACACAGCGTTGGCCCAGTATAGCGAACAGTCACCTAGTGTTGTTGAATTTGGAAGCTGTTTACAAATGACAGCTAAATATGGTTTGAAAGATTAGTAATATTGTTTGGGGTTGTTCAGTGCAAGGGAAATGACTATTAAACTTGACTTGAACAATTGCTGATGTGGGATGTATTTTCAGCGTGGTTATAGATTTGGATGATGAAGAGATGTGCATATAATGACAAAGTTTTGTACGTAACAAGTTTAGTTGGTATTTGGACTCCTCAGTAAACAGATCAATATAACGCTGTGTGTGTTAAATTTCGGCCGATTGCTGTCAAAATTCCGTGTATGTTAAGTCTCGCTTAATACGAGTCGATCCATTCTAATCGCACTAGCCAGCAACTTCGCATACTTACGCATTTATTAGTAAATGACTCAAGCTCTTCACTAAGTTTCTAAAGTTAACTAAAGACCGACACACATATAACCAGTCCAGACATTTTTTTCTGTTTTGTATAACTGTTTTGTATAGATTCTATACGATTGTTGATAGAATAGATATACTGTTACTAAACAGTTTATATTTAATCAACTGACATTATTATTCTTTTTTGAGAAGGAACCAACTTATCCTGTTCAGAATATTCATCACCAGATATTACCCGAGATTATCACGGCATATCGATGGAGGAAACACCCAATTCTTTAGTCAATAAGAATCAGTGCACTTCAAGAAATATATAGTCAGTGACCAGTATATGTGACCTTGGCTGGAGTTCGAAATCGCTTACTTCGAGGCTACAGTCTAGCACGTTAGCCACTACGCCACGAGGACCACTCCCCACCTGAGAAAGTTGTCAATAATTTTCAACATTTAAACATTTGGGAGATGATGTAAAATTGAACAGGTTTGGAGGGTTGGGTTTATGGCATATCAATATTGTGGGTTATTTAATGCCAAATACTCTTTATACATATATATTAGATATATATGCTTTGGTTTGGTTGGGTTTTATGGCATATCAGCCAGTGTAGGTTATTTAATGCCAAATCCTCATTATACATATATATTAAACATTTATGATTTGTTTTGTTTGAGTTTTATGGCATATCAACTAATGAGGGTTATCCAATATTAGCATAACGGTTATTTTTCTTGGAAATGGAATCGCTGACTTGAGTTCAAACCCTTGTGTCATATCCTGTCGGTGACGTAGGGTATTGTTAAGTAGAAAAGTACGAGGGATTTATTTAATGGATTAAATCCAGCATATTGGATCACGTTATCTGTGAAAGCAAAACCTACTGATATTATTCCCTTTCATTGGATTCTTGTTGTAGAATACCGATGGACAAAGAACGAGGAATCCGTATATATAAGAATAAAAATTTTTTTTTCTTCTTCCACGGCGACGCTTGTGTGGAGCAGGATAGCAGTCGGAAAGAGTTTGCACACACAGAGGTGTCGGGAGTCAGAACAGTCAGCGGAAATAGACCTTAAAACTCCCACAGGGACCCACACTGCCAAGCTTCTTCACTCATGCAATGCTTGTTTTCGATTAGTAACGGCTTACATCTATGGATTGCTTGTTCCCCATTGGTCACAGCTTACACACACGTATTTTATACATAGAGTATCACGCCCACATATCTCTTTTTTTCCAGTCGTCCAGTTGATTTTATCTTCATCCGGATGTATCTGGCAACTACATCCACCGGGTTCATTGCCAGTCAAGGCAATATGCTGTATTCTATTCTAGATACAGACTTCAGGCAAGAATTTGTAGACTTTAATTTTAAAAAATCCCCAGAATCTTTCAACTCGTGCAGATCACAAAACACAAAGTCTGAAGGTTCGTATTAGATGTATCTAGAAAAGAATGTAATACATTAGGTGGACCAGCGATGAACCCGGTGAATGCAGTTAACAAATACATCCGGTCGCAGATAAATTCAAAAGAAAACCGGTAAAACGGAAATGCGTAGGCGTGGTGCCGAGACATAAAAATGCGAGAACAAGCATTGCATGGGTGAAGAGGAGTGACAATATGAGTCCTCGTGAGATTTTTAAGGTAAAGAATTTTGGTTGAAGTTCACTTTCCGCTGGCTGTTCTGACTCCCGACGGCTCCTTGTGTGTGCTAACTTTTTCCGACTATTATCCTGTTCCACACAAACGTCACCGTCGAAGAAAAAAAAAGAAGATTTTATGGTCCGGAAGACCTGGGTTCAATCCTAGGTCGCGTCATACCAAAGACTTTAAAAATGGTACATGATACCTCCTTGCTTAACACTCAGCAATATAAGGTACGTATCAAGGGTAAAGTGGAGCAATCTAGGGAAAGGAGTAGCACCCCTACACCTCGATGTAGAAGCTATTTAAAAGGGAGCCTTCTGGTCGCCCTCGTCCACAGTCGCCAACTTTTTACTAAATCTACCTCAAGAATCAAATGAAAGGAAATAATATCTGTTGGTTTTCATTTCACACATAACGTTATCCATTGTGCTGTACCCAATCCAAGAAATGAATTCCTCACACTTCTACTGAACATTACCCTACATCACGGGCAGGATGTGACACAAGGGTTTGAACATGAGTCAGAGATACCATTTTCTATAAAAATAACCGTTATGCTGAGTTCGCCTCACATATACTCATCTATAGATATGACTGATGTCATCTTCAATTTGTTACATGCGAATTCATCTGCCCTGTTTAAAATTAGTCAAACTTCTCAATAACTACACAACACTAAGTAATTACTATTGTAGCCCCGGAAAGGGTCACTAATGAAAACGCAAACACAGATAATAGATAACAGATTATATTACACAAAAAAGATAGAGTTACATAGAAAAGGTAGGAAGTCTGGTACTGTTCGGATAACACCGATATTGATCTGCCTCCTGGCAGCGAAATCTCTCCGTACTAATAACGGCGAGAAGAGTCCATTATGGTAAGATGGGTTAGGCTCCTACAACAATTACCATTATGAAAAAGACTACAGTTTTATAAAACCACAAAAATACGCCGACTAACATCTGCAAATAAGTAAGACTCCTTAAAAAAAAGTGCATTCTGGTTATAACATTAAACCTAATCCACTTTTGGGAGTGTCCTATTGAGCAGTGGCTAATGTGCTTGATAGTGACATAGTAGCAAGCGAGTTCGAACTCCATCATGCGATTTCATTTACTTTCTGACTAATATCTTAAAATTGGAACCCCCATATTCCCCCAGCTACGGGATAAAAAGTATCACTACTAATCATTTCCAAGGGTTACTTTGGCCTTATATAACTTAGGAAGGTTGATATGCCTTTAAACAAATAATTAAACAATATGATTAAACAATAGGATTAAAGATGATACTTGATTATATTAGGTGATTATTTTATTTACCTTGGTAAAATTGTAAGTCGGCCAGAAAACTTTGAATTGAAGTGGACGCCGCATTAAATACTTTGTTGCAGGTTTCCATTCTTAAAGATCAATGTAATATAATGACGGAGGGATTTCGTTTTATATATCTTGCCTTTGGGTTTAGTTAGGCTGAGAACCTTTCGGCTCAGCATATGGGTTAGTTAGGTGCAAACTTGAGCACAGGTGTGGACGCACGCACAGAGAGGATGAGTCGTTCACAGATGTCAAAATAAAAATCCCAGAGAGAGGTTGACCAGTGGATGTGAATGACGTCATGCACCGGAAGCGCGCGCGGAGGATTTTGGGGATTTTGAAAAAGTCAATCAGTTGAGTTCTGCCTCGGAGGAAGACGGTTGACTTTCGCTTGCTCGCCGAAGCCGGGCCAGTGGCCTTGTGGCGGGTGCCACACGTGTTGGGGGGGAGATGGAAAAGCCAGAAGTGAAAGAATATGTATCTCTCTCCTTATGTCGAAAAACCTTTAAACTCAAAGGTAATAAAATGTTTCGTACCTGAACTAAGAAGTCGTAAGTGTTTTTCATGTTTCAGGATTCCTATGTTCTATGTATATATGTTATGAACATTCTATGTACGTTTCCCATATTCATGTATGGGTATGGTACATCAAGACTTGAGTACATACACATGTCATACAGACGTCAACTCATGTCAAAATAGGATTTTGTTTTGAGCACGGAGTTCTTGACAGGATGTTGAAAAATAAACATTTCATTAGCTGAGGGCAGTGGTGGCGTCACATATGAAAGTTGAAGACACGTGTTATTATCATGATTAGATGACGAAATAATCAAGAGATATGATATAGGAAAGAATATTTTTAGAGAGGCAGACGGTGGAGTTAAGCATCCGTTAGGCCAGAGGGGTGAAGAAATTGTGGGTTGGTGTTTCTTTTATCTGCTGCTCATGTGTCGGATAGTAGCTCTATGCAACAACAGTATATATCATCTTCTGTCTTTCTCGTGTTTCGATGACTGCTGTATGAAAACGTATACAGTCGGTAATAAAATCTTTCGCATTTTGAAGCTGTGATTCCGTCTTGTATTTAAGAAAATGTGGCGCCTTTTAATATTCCAGATGGTGCCGGCTCGGTGACGCAACGCTACAACGATCTATCTGTTCCATCTAGTGTTACACGCTTCCCATTTGCTGCCATGGTTTTGCTCAGTTCTATTTGATCCCGTAATGTTCTAATCGGGTGCCGTGATGTCACACAAAGAAACCAACCGGCAAACTAGTTCTGGGGTTTAGTTTTTTCTGTTGGGGTGCCATCTATGGGTGAAATATACTTATTTAGAATAATGTTTAAAATGAGCTCGAACAGCATTGGCACATTGCTTCTTTGATATCTTAAATAAATATGAAATGGTTGCCTGTTTGATATATTTGTGAAGAAACACTTTTGCACCCTATATGACCATCAGCCTTAATTCTTAAACCGACGTCGACTTCATCAAGTGTTGACATGTCGTAAAAATAAAACCAAATTTAACAAACTATCCGAAATAAAAGATGCCTTTGTGTTAAAAACTTCGAAATTTCAATTATTCTCTCAAGAAATGTGAATCAATATTTCTATTTCTTTTACAAGTAATAAATCGACCTTTGGGAAAGCCCCTGTGGTGTAGTGGTTAACGTATTGGACTGTGATATCATAATAAGCGATTTCGAACTCTCAGTCCAATGTGTTAGCTACTACACCACAGGGGCTTTCACAAAGGTCAATTTATTCCGTGCTACCAGCAACTGAAACAAATAGGGTGAGTATCTGTGAGAGCTCAGCATCTAACAGTCCATTGTGATTCGTCCCTTTTTTAGCAAAATAAATAAATAAATAAATAAATAAACATCCGAAGCCACCGATACCAAAATATTGTGCCCGTGGTGCCACCGTTACCAAAATATTGTGCCCGTGGTGTAATAATCATCGTCGTAGGAAATAGACACGACGACACGAGTTCAAATTCTAGACGAGACTGACTGCATTTCACATAGCACTAATACCCTTGGGAAAGGTATGAATCCAATTATTCTCCCTTCAGCTATGGGTAAATAGTAGGGCAGACTGTTTTCTTCAGCCTTGGTGAGGCAACTAGCCTAGGAAAAGGAAAACTCTGAAATCAAACTTGTTAAACTCCACTTAAAAATTGACCTTGTGTCATATCCTGCCCGAGCGGAGAGGTTGGTAAATATGGTTACCAAAACATTACAAAGCTTTTGAATCACCCGAAAATAAGAGTAAGATCAGTTTTAGTTTTTTTCTTCTCGATGGTCTGGATATGACTGCAGTAATGGAAGTATCCAAATGCGCCGTTTGGAAAACGTTCGCTTTCGGATAAATAACTTTTGGAAAGAAACAAACTTCCTTATCCACTCAGTCATGGGTTAAATAGCACCACTATCGTCTTTCTGCAGAGATGGCTTTGATTTTAAATAACCCATAAAGAGGTGATATACCATTAAACAAAGAAACGGAACGAAATTAGATCTTCGCTTTGGCGCATCAACAGCGAAATGCTAATCTTTGGGCATGCATTTTTTCCAGTCATTAAATCCCTTTTCAGTAAACGTTGATCCTGACATATGTTTAAAAAGGAAGCGGAATTATCTGTCTTTGTCTTCGAAACAGAATAACCAATTTATTGCATATTGTTCGTGGGTTTATGACGATATATAGACTAACATTTCTGACAGCACGGATATTTCATTTTATTCTCATACATTTTCATAAATGAAGAGAAGTGGCTATTTCCGTTAACATTCATCGCTCTTTTTGGCAAGTCAATATTCAGAATCACAACCATCAACATCCTTTGGTCATTTCCCAATATTATAGAAATAACAGTATTTTTGTTTGTTCTTTAGCATTTACTAAATGCTGGCAGTTATTGTACTATCGTTGGCAAAAGTTATAGAACTGTTGCATATTAACCTTTGTCAGGGCCGGATGTTCCAGGTGTATAAACAATGTGATTGTAAGACACACCTGCGTTAATAAACGGAAGCACGTCACGTGGGTGACAGCTGGAATACGTAGGTGTTGTGAAATGATATACACACAGCCCACAGCAGATACAGGAAATCTTGCAGGTGTCAGTCGTCGATCTGGAGTCTTGGGTATAGATACGGTCATTCAAAGAGACTTGCAGTCACGAGCCCGGTACGGCAACAGCCCGCATGGCTCCTGATCGGGAAGGAGATAAGGCAAAGTGCAAGTCCCTGAAGATAACGCAGCGTGGTATGGTCAAGAGAAGAAGAAGAAGAAGAAGAAGAAGAAGAAGAAGAAGAAGAAGAAGAAGAAGAAGAAGTTATGGGTCAATATGGCAGTTTGTCTTCGTTTCCCTCCGTCTTCCTGTCTCTCTCACACCTACGCCAGCTACGACCCCTTTCGAGAAATAAAGTATAAGATTTATATCATGCATGTAAGTAATCAAACGAAACCGGCACACTTTGAGTATATTTTTTTTCATTATTTACCAGTAAATAAACTAATAACCGATAAGAGACAAAACATCCTTTTTTAAAATAATTGAACATTCTGGCTCCATAAAATGTTCCAACACAGGAAAATGTTATGATACAACTCAATATTTAGAAAAAATTATGGAATGATCTTGAAATTTTAACTCCTAAAACAAATACCGATCGAAGCTTAAATATGAAAGCCAGTGAGCCGTTAAAAGGCCTCAAAAAGCAAGTGAATTTACATTCTGAAAAGCCAATCAAAAATCAATCAAAACCCAGCACTAACACACAAACAAGAACATTGGGCTAAGGAGAAACAATCATGGTGTGTTGACAGTTGGAGGAAAGTGATATTCAATGATGAATAAAGAATCAGCATTGGCCAAGGCTACGATGCTCGAACAATTGTTTGGTGTTTGAACTATTTTCTGGTATGATTCATATGACGATGACAGCTGGAAGAATACGAGTAAATTCCCCAAGTCATTCTCGATTAAGTGTTTCATGTCATTTAAAGGACTAAGGGAAATGTAAATCATTACCTTAAAAATCTATGCACACGTGTACATTAAAATCATTGATAATTTTCTCATTCCCTTTGTAACAGAGCAGATTGGAGCTGCGGAGTCTAGCTTACTAGATTTAATAATGAAAAAAAATTCGGCGTGGATTTTAAATGATTGTGTCAGTGCGCCGACAAATCGAGAAGGAATATTTTTATTAATCGATATGAATGGAAAATAGGAAAAGCGGAATTTTTTTTCTAAAAAGCTTGAAATATTGTTTTATTTTGATAAAGCAAAGAACAATGAGCAGTGAGGATTTTAGAAGAATAAAATTGTATGAAATATTGTTTAATTTTTGGCTAGCAGTAAAAATACAAAATCATATGAAATTGATTTTTGTAACCAGAGAAAGAAAGAGAGAAAGAAAAGCTAAAATTGGAGAAACTGCCAGACAAAACAACGATGAGTATGAAGTAAGGGCACGGAAGATGTCAGCCAAATGCAAGCTGATTGTTATGGGAAAAAATCAGACTTGGAGAAATGAAAAATTTTGATTTAATTTTGGAAGTAAGTAATCTTATGACGTATGAATCCCGTAATGAGAAAGGGTCACCCATTGCTGAAAGAAGGACAGAGAGAAACGTGACGAGAGAGGAGGGAAGCAAAACCCCAATGTAGCAGTCATAGTAGAAGTATGGAAGCCATCCCCTCTGGTGGTAGGCAGAGGGATCCACTGTTGGGGTAACAAAGAGCAACAGTGAATGAAATTAATTTGATGAAGATTAATTAAAGAGAAAGCCGTTATTGAGACATATCCAGTTGGAAATAGAAACAATCATATTAACTGGGTTTTGCCGAAAAGCGACAGTTGCGGAGTTAAATCGAAGCAGGAATTAGCTCTTGTGAAAAAGGCCTTGCACCAGACTAGGATATAACCATATCCTCTCAAATCTCTCTTGGTTCAACAAGATGAAGATAAGAATTAACGTAACGTATTGAGAATACTTTGTGGATCTTAGTGAGGAGGGCTGACCGTGGACTTACACTGGCCGCTGCAAGATAGGGACTAGATTCCGAGACATTCTGCTTCGTATTTACTGGAAATAGAATATCGAAATAACAACATTCATTTTTGCAACTGTTCATTGTTCTTTTACAGACTAAAAACATTATTTTATTATTCAGCACTGTGTTTTTTCGTTCTCTAGACTTCAACTTTTTAATTTTTTTTTTGTTATCGAATAATCAGCTGGTCCGGTTATTTCGGCTTTCGGGCTTCAACATTGGATCCAATTAACTGGATCAAAAATTCACAACGTGGGCAGACGACTGGTTCAGCTGAGATTTGATCTTCCACCTCGGAAGGTCAGACGTCGTGAGGTCGAGTGAAATGCTGGATGTCACCTTGATAGAAAATTGCTTTTGTGATGATGAGGTCATTTTTCAGGATTGCAATTCATCTATATAAAATCAGTGACACAGTCAGTGAACTGTCTGGATCTAAATCCAATTGAAAATTTATGATAAATTTTTAAAAAATATTCCATGAAAATAAACCAAATAAATTTTATTAACTGCCATCGAGAAAAGTTGGAATTATTTTGATGAAGAATATAATGATTTAAACTACTGAGATCTATAAAAGCAAAAAAAAACAAAGTATTTTTGTCAATGAATGCCATAATTATTTTGAAAATTTTGTAACATTTAGATAATCTAATCTAGTTTAAGGAATATCTTATGAATCCAGGATGTTCGCCTATGAAATGTTTGGTATCTTATCTGTTATTAGTTTATTTAAGCCAGAGATTATATATATATATATATATATATATATATATATAAGTAAGCTTGTAAGTTGGCCGACCGTAGTTGTGGGCGACCTGGAGGCTCCCTTTTCAATTGCTAATACAACCAAGTGTAGGGAAGGTTGCTACCCATTTCCCTAGATTGCCCCACTTACCCTTGATCCGTACGTTATAATGCTGAGTGTTAAGCAAAGAGCTGAGTCTTTAGTATGGCTCTACTTATGATTAAACCCAGGTTTCCTAGACCATTGGCAAACACACTATTATGCCAATAGGCCGATATATATATATATATATATATATATATATATATATATATATATAGTTGGGAAATAGGTTTTATGCCACCTCAACCTTTATAGGATTATTTGTTGACCGATTAGCATAAATAGGCTTCGCCTGTGAATGCCAATTACAATATCATTCCATAATGTATATCTCCATATTTGATCATTCCTTATTTTCATCTGCATGCCTTACAAAAAATCATACCATTAATTGGAATGATTTGATCTGGTTTGTTTAAGGAACATCTTATGAAGCTAGAATATTAAGCCATTAAATAAAAAGGGGGGTCCTCATGACGTAGTGATTAACGTACTGAACAACAACACCAAAGTAAGCGAGTTCAAACTCAAGTCACCCTATTACATTTACTTTCGGCAATAGAATAAATAATTACATTACTGTTCTCCAAGGATAGATTTGGTATAAAATAACCAATGAAAGTTGATGTACCGTTAAATAAAGAGACCAAATCAAATTAAACCTACTAAATAGAAATGTTTTAAGTATTATTTGTTATTAGTTTATTTACAAATAAAAGATATAATGAATATTTAATAAATGGGATAATTCTATAATTTCTGTCAGGGGCAGTATTCTTTTTGTCTCATTAGTTCGAGTTGTTTTTATTATTACAGTTTTAACCGATCTAGTACTGTCATTATAAATATCAAAAGTTTCAGTCATCTTAGGAGTTTGCAACATAATAAATTTGTATCTTCTTTATTTTCCCTTTTTATTTTCCTTTTTGTTCTTACAGAAACACATTGACTGTCATCCAATATCTCAGTTTCTAATGCTCATTCTTATCTGTTCTCTCTAATTAAAACAATCTCTTTTATATCTGATATTCCATTGACGAGAAGGAGAAAAATTGGCTTCAAGTGAAATGAGAATAGAAAAATCCAGATGTTTTGTGTGGACCAAATTAACGTGAATTAGGCTCCTGATTATCAGGTTTTATTTAATTTTGTTTGGTTTCGTTTTATGGCACATCAACCATTGTAGGTTATTTAATGCAAATCCTTTTCATACATATGCATCAAATATACGATTTCTTAAGACATTTTGTCGATAAAATTTTTAAACGAGTCCGAGTTCATTTTTTTTTTTTGCACAGAGTTAGATGGTTTCACTTATTTCTATATAATACGTATAATTCTATTTTCTATTAATTATTTGTTTGCACACTGTTAAATATTTTCAAGAATTGGTATTTAACACTAACAATTCAATTAAAATACCAATCATTTGTTTACACACAGTTAAATGATGAACAGTTCTCTTTCAAATAATTCAGTTTAGCATAAGTACTCAGTTTAGATGTCAAACAGTTCTATTTGACCCATAGATAGTACCCTATCAGGTGCTATCACTATGAGTGGAACTGGGAGCGATGACAATGAAGGGGTACTCAGCATTCCCCAAATCACCAGCATTACTGAAGCCGCACCATCTGATAGTTTAATGTCATATCCAAGACACTCGTTGGAGGGGTCTTACCTCTCTGGTGAGATGTAGTCGATGTATTCTGCAGCCCAAGCCGACTAGGCCATGACTATCGGGGTTACAAGACAGTATAGCGATGGGGATATTATTATTATTATTATTATTATTATTAGGTTTTTGGTTTAAGTTGGTTTTTGATTGGCCCAGCGGTTAGAGTGTTCGCCAATGGCCCGGGAGACCTGGGTTCAATCCCAGGTCGAGTCATACCAAAGACTTTAAAAATGGTACTTGATACCACCTTGCTTAACACTCAGCATTATAAGGTACGGTTCAAGGGTAAAGTGGAGCAATCCTAGGAATGGAGTAGCGCCCTCCCCTACACCTTGGTGTAGTAGCTATCGAAAAGGGAGCCTTCGGGTCACCCTCGACTATGGTCGCTAACTTTACTTTACTTATGTTGGTATTACATTGGTTACGTTGGCATTACATTGGTTGTGTTGGTATTACGTTGGTTGCGTAGGTATTTCGTTGGTAGCGTTGGTATTACGTTGGTTGTTATCCCCTCGCTAAATGTTGATGGAAAATAAAGGTGGTGGAGAAGAACGAAGACGTCGTTAGGTTTTAAATGAAGGTTTTAATGGCAGCATGAAGTTAGGGGTTTACGCTGGTATGCTGCGATTCTCGTAGGAAGGAAAGAAAGTAGGTAGTTGTTAGAGTGTATCATCTAATTTGTTTTTAACTCGGATCCCTTGGTCTAGAAGAATAGACGAGATGGCTCTCCTCATAGTGGTTGACGCTGCTGCCGCTATTCAAGAGCAGACAATAAAACGTCTGTTCCTATTTACGATTTCTGAGGGAGAGAGTGTTTCCCGGGCTTTCTTTAATTTTTGGTGCTGCTAGGAAATATGGTTCGGGCTGAATAGGACAGGTCATCCTGATTGGGTGAAAATGTTCAGCGACTTTAACGGTCAAATTAAATTACGCGTCAAACAAAAAAATACAATGTTCTTTTTGTTACAACAGACACTTTTACATCAATTTTAGAAATATGTTCTTACCCTTATGCCGTACTAACAAATATGTATTTTCTCAAAAGCACTTTGTCACTGGCAGGATATGACTTAAGGTCAATTTTTAAGTTCGTACAGATGGTCTGAATCTGCCATTTGTTTACAGACAGTTAAATGATTAAACAGTACTAATTCTAATGATTCAGTTTCAAACAACTGTAAATGGTTTCAAGTTTTCCTATGAATTACTAACAATTCAGTTAAAACTCTGTCATTTGTTTACACACAGTTAAATGATTGAACAGTTCTATTTCAAACAATTCAATTTCGCATAAGTCAGCGATCACCATCAGATTGTTTAATGTCATATCAGGACAATCGTTGTGAGAGTCTCATTCCTGTGCAGAGATGCAGTCGGGGTATTCTCCAGCCCCAGCCGACTGGGCAACTCACACTTGATATAGCATAAATGAGGGGACGAACAATTAGCTAGAAAAAGTAGCATAGCCGTATGTTAAATAAAAGTTACAATATTAACATCCAATCTGCAGATGTCACAAACATGTTAAGACTGAAAAGTGCGCAGGACCGAGGTCAAGCCCCGATTCAGAAGGCGTCTTCTCAAGTTGTTCTGTTCGATTCTCCGTCTTTCAAATGATTTGCAATATTCGTATATCATTTTTTATCAAACCGCTCGACTTTCTGTCTACTATTTCCTTTCTTTCACAGTGAGAGCTTTAAGGTTGTTTTTGACGACATCCTTAAAACGTTTCCAAGGTTTATCTCTCAGACGTTAACTCCGTTGTAACTCTTCGTAAAACGACAGCTTAGGTAACCTAATATCCTCTAACCTCTTTCAATGTACTTGATTGCGTATAAGAAAGATCTCACGACTGAATATATATATATATATATATATATATAATTGTTCTGACGATTTTACAGGCGATAAACCGACAGTCACCAAACGCCGTCGACATTGTGTTTACGCTATACTCAATCACACACACACACATATATATATATATATATATATATATCATTGATATTGAGCACACTCTCTCTCTTTATATATATATATATATAAGTTGGCTGACCGTAGTCAAAGGCGACCCAAAGGCTCCTTTTTCAATAGCTACTACACTCAGGTGTAGGGGAGTGCGCTTCTCCTTTACCTGGATTGCTCCACTTATCCTTGATCCGCACCTGTGTTAAGCAAGGAGGCATCGCGTACCATTCTTGAGTATTTGGTATGACTTGACCTGGGACCGAACCCTGGTCTTCGGGACCATTAGTAAACACTCCAACCATTATATACAATTAATCGGGTACAAGTTAAATCCTTTCATAGTAATACTCATCTACCATGTGAATGGCTTCTTTCAGCAGAGCAACGTCTCCTGCTTCACTTTACGAGTTGTACGTGAATGGTTTTAATAAGATGATGCAATCTTCACCGTATTACCCTGGTAACCAAATTTGCAAGCTCTCAATCCCATTGAGAATAGACAAGATATGTCAAACCAACGACTACGCTCTGCAGAAACACCATCACGTAAGTTGCATGTTGGGAAAGAACCTGTTAATATCGTGGCATCAGATCTCTCGGGAAAATTATAGAGGTCTTTCAGAATATATTCTTTGTTTGGTAACAGTTGTTTTATGAGATCATGTCGGACTAACAATTTATTAGGTAGATGATCATCAAAATGTTTCATCTCATCAATGTATTGACGCAGGCATATACAAGTGGACACACACACATCCTCATACACACAGACACACACACACACAGCCACACAAACATACACAGACACACACACATACACACACGAAGTAAGTTACTTCTAACTCCGATAGTGCTATTATTTTCACTTTTGGACTAATACCCTGAGTAAAGGTATGAACCCCTTATCTCTCTACCTATCGGTTAAGTAGTATCACAGCTGTTCTTCAAGAAAAATGGCTTTGACATTAGATAACTCAAGAAGGTTGATATGCATTTAAACAAAGAAAATAAGCCAAACCATTCCTTCCTATATATATATATATATATTATGCATAGATAAATAACATATGTAATTTATCAAGCTAAGATAGGATATTTGGACTTGGGGAAAACAACGTTTTTAATACCTTCACAACCACTCGGGTATCCTACCCCAGCTTGTTACAGGATTAGTCTCTTAGGGAGGAGGCTATTTTACCAGCAATATCAACATATAATAATGGAAATCATAGGATGGATCATGGTGGATGTGAATAAAGGCTCATCAAGCCAAAGTTTGATCAACGTTGACGTTCACCAAATGCTCGGTGGAATGCGTGGAATGCTGTTGAAAGCTTACAAGTCTGATCTATCCGATAAAATGGAACGTCTTCTGAGCGGTGTTTGAATCCCTATATGGCTGCTCCACATGGACACTAACAAAATACATAGAGTAAAATCTAGTCAGGAACTACACAATAAAGTTGCGTGCTGTATTGAAGAAATCCCGGAAGAAACAGCCCCCAAAACAGCAGCAGTTTGGCCACTTGCTTCTCATCTTACCAACTGTTTAAGTTAGACGAACAAGACATGCGGGGCACTGCAGGAGAAGCAAGAAAGAATTCGTAAGCGACGTTCTCTTATGGACATTTTCTCTTTAATGTGTCTGTGTTAACTGACCAGCAAAGAGTTACCTATATCAGCTCTGCACGGGTACAGCTTGCAGCCAAGGCGACCGACCAGGAACGATGAATAATAGGAATAGATGGTGAAAAAGTATGTATAGCACTAGACCTTGCTGTCTAGTTCATTCTATAATCCGGCATCCGTGCCCGGACCCAGATTTAGGTTCGTGAAACTGCTTGACTCATTACACCCACATTGCACTTAATGGGTCAATGAGCAGCATAGACCAGCAACATTCCCACAATAATCGGCCTTCGTGTCATTGACCTTGTATCAAGTCCTGTCTGGCGGGAGGTAGCGACAAATATCATACATTTCACGTTATTTACATACATACATTACATCATTTTAATCTGCTCATGTCATTCTTCGTATTTACATGTTATTCTTAATATAAATATATTTGTCTCTTTCTCTTTCTCTCTTTCTCCTCTCTCTGTGTATATATATCTATATGGGGTATGCCAGAAAAGAAATAGTGTAATATAATGGCCGAGGGCTTTCGTTTTATATATCTTGCCTAAAGGGTTTAGTTAGGCTGAGAACCTTTCGGCTCAGCGTATGGGTTAATTAGGTGCAAACATGAGCGCAGGTGTTCACGCGCGCGCGAAGCGGACGTGTCATTCAGAGATGTCACAATAGAAACCCCAGATAGAAAATATGACCGCGGGATGTGAATGATATCCCGCACCGGAAGCGTGGGCTGAGATTTGAGAAAAAGTCAGTTAGTTGAGATTGAGACTTGGGCGAGGTGAGACGAATTTGTGCGCTACGGGCGCCGCACGTGATGGGGGGCAGATAGAAAAGTCAGCATAGAAAGATTGTGCCTCTCTCCTTATGTCGAAAAATCTATTAACTCAAAGGTAATAAAAAGTTTCGTACCAGAACTAAGAAGTCGTAAGTGTTTTTGTGTTTCGGGATTCCTATGTTATGTTATCTACATATGAATTATTAACATTCTATGTACATTTCACATATTCTTGTATGGGTATGTTACATTAGGGCTAGTGTCACAAACAATTTATTTCAATTCAAAGCAACGGACTACATGATTTCCCCCTTTAGAATAATCCCTATTCGGACAAATGCATTTTCCCATCTTTCTCTGCTACACTTCCATGCACCAATAGAAAATTTCTTTTGGGATATCTCTCAACTACGTCGTCACAGCCTTTTTGATGGCTTCCACGTTTTCAAAGCTAGTCCATTTGATAATTTCCTTAAATTTAGGAAAAAGAAATAGTCACACAGAGCATGATCAGGTGAATGGGGAGGTTGTTCCAGTCCCGTAACTATTTATGCTCGGCGTTGGCATTAGTTTTGCTTGTTGAAGGCCTCCCGCCACTAGAGTCACCTTTTATCGCTTTGTGCTCTTCTTTAAACATTTTGTGACACTCAAAAACACTTGTGCGCAATATGGTGTTATTTCCATACACTTGCTGAAGAATTTACTGTCGTAAGGATGGGGTTTTCCTCAACTGAGCCAAAAAGATTATGTTTATTCGTTGCTCGGTGATCAAAGCTGAAAGTCCTAAAACAAGGAAGTGTAAAGAAAATCTGTGAAAAAATTACAACGATTGCAAAAAGGTATGATTACAGTTGAATACTCCGAAGATACCATCTTAGGTGATTATACAATCTGCTAATCACTGTTTCCCACACTGCACACCCAGTCCCATTACTTTTCAGTCAGACCTCGTATATATATATATATGGTTAAAGTACCGGAAAATTAAAGATTGTATTCCATAATAAATTTATTTCACTTTTACAAGCTTTTCCGATGGATTTCAAATGGAATTTGTTTTTGTTTTTGTTTTTTTCTCGTTAAACGCCGGAGTTACATTTCACGTTATATGACGTTGTAATCTCTTATACTCAAAAAATTAACGGCTACTAAATTTTTCTTTTTACTTACGGCTTTTTATCGTTATTAATTTGATTCATTTCATATTAATAAACTGATTTCAGGTTTATGAGTTTTATTTGAATGCCATCTAGGGAATTTAGAATTTTAGTTTAAACTGGAAACTTTTTTATTTGCAATTTCGAATAAATATATTTTTTGAAATTTTAGAGTAATTTTTCAATGAATTCTAATGTTTACTCCTTTCAAAGAACTATTGTTCTTTATCTAGATTTTAATTTTAGTCGTATTAAGTGCTCTATTCAACATTTTTTCATCATTTATTTTAGTTCTGTATATAAAAATTGTTTGTTGTAATTGTTATTAATTGCAGTTTTTTATTTAAGGAAAAAAGTTTTCAATTATATTATTATTAAGACCTTAGTGTGTAGCAAAAGTATAAGTAAATTAACCCAGATAATTAACTTAGTTAAAACCTATTAACTTTACGTAAGTTTTTTAAAATTATCTACATATTATAAAAACTATTATGATTTTGTTTATTATGATTTGAAGCTAAAATTATTCGATGTCATATTAAGTATTTATTGCTATGTCTACATTTATCTATAAATTCTTTTGTTTCATTTAATAAATTCATTGTATCTTTATATTCTAAAATACTAATTTCTTCATCGAGGTACAAATTACACCTACCACGTAAACTACTTGTTATAAATGACATATGTGTAAAATATTTTTTAATGGATTGTTCCTATTTTAGTACCTATCCAGGAGGTTTAGTAAGTATTTACTTACGTTAATGTTGGTAAGTTTACAGAATGGCGGATTAAACCAGATTAATCTTCTATTTCTGTTTTTTCCTCCACTATTTGAGTGACTATTATTGGTGTCACCTACCTTGACGAGTGAGTGGGTGCCACTACGACTACTTCTTGCATTAGAACCGGAGTTCCCTGGGTTCACATACTCCAGTCTACCTTGGAATCTGTTTTTTTTAGGGCTTCATCATATATACTTTTGCTCACCTCAAAAACTTTCTTTTACATGAGGATAGTCTATTTGTCCTCTAGTTCACGGCATAAGGAATCTACTTCAATAAATTACCAACATTAACATAGGTAAATACTTCCTAAACCTCCTGGATAGGCACTTTAATAGAGACAATCCATTAAGGAAAAATTTCATTGGAACACCGTAAAAATTTGTTTCTCTTGGACAATCAATATACATATATTAAACAACCACAACGGGGAGTTACAAGACGAATTAAATAGGAATAGTGGGGGACCAGATGAGGTGTTCTGTAACTATAAAAGAAATGGAGAATGCCCTTTGGGCGGACGATGCAACTCGAAGAAGGTCGTATACCAAGCGTGCATTTCCCCCATGGAACATAATAATGAGGTGGGGTTATAGAGGTATCTCCGCAGGGAATTGAAAACAAGCGCAGTGCAACCAAAGACATTCTTTTTCCAATCCGTGACTTAGAAACCAAACTGCTCAATCTAAATATTTTTGGAACCTTAAGGATCAGGAGCTAACCCAACAAATAAAGTGGAAAATAGTCTGGCTGTCTTCAACTGCGAATAGCTTCAATGGCAGGTGTAACTTCTGTATCGATGAAAAAGTTAGTATAATTAATTTTTAAATATCGCAGACTATTGCTTAATGAACGTAACAAACTTGTGTTTAAATGTGGGCATAAAAGAAAATTCAAATTATACTGACTGGGGGCCACCGAGGCTCCTACTAAAAACAAGGATGATGATTTTGGATGATTTTGATTGGAAATAATAACATTTATTTCAGTAATTACTAGTATTATATGACGGAGGAACTTATGTCGAGAAGGAAATTCTTGGAATTTTAGATATCAATTCACAATTAGTGTTTGTTTTTTTAATTTCTGGGGTAGTTAATTACCTTTGACCATTTTTGGATTAATTATAAGCACCTGGTGGCTGCCAAAAGTCTTTTTAGGAGGAGGATGATGGCCCCATTAGCTGATGGATTTAACACACGTAAAAGGTGTAAACAGAAAAATATAAGAAAATAAGAGTTTAGTTTACAAGCTTACATTATTAATAAGATTCCACCTCCAGTGAAGGGGAGTGTCCTCGTGGTGTAATGGTTAAAGCGATGGACTGCGAAATCGTAGTAAGCGAGTTCGTGCTCCAGTCGCGCTATTACGTTCACTTTCGGGCAAATACCCTTGGGAAAGGTATGAACCCCCTTATCCTCCCAGCTATGGGATAAATAGTATCACTACTGTTCTTCTAGGAGAATAGCTTTGGCATTAAATAACCTAGAAAGGTTGATATGCCATTAAACAAAGAAACCAAACCAAACCTCCAATGAAAAATCTAGCATATGTTCAAATTAGAATGGGTTAATTTATAGGAACACCCTTTTCCTGTTTTTTTTTAATTCTTATACTCTACTTTAACCTGATAATTTAAATTTATATAGTTTTTTTTTTGTTCTTTCTTCTTTTTTTCATCCATATATAGACAGTAATCGATATATGATGTTTTTCAACATCAAATTAAACGTGTGAAGTCATCTGATGAGACGAAGAGTATAATGATATTCTTTGCCGAAATTAATGCATTATGATAACTTAACCAGGTTTAAGTTGTCTTCCAAATTAGCAAGTGGTTAGAGTGTTTGCCAATGGTTCGGGAGACCTGGGTTCAATCCCAGGTTGAGTCATACCAAAGACTTAAAATTGTACTTGATACCTTCTTGCTTAACACTCAGCAATATAAGGTACGTAACAAGGGTAAAGTGTAGCAATCTAGGGAAAGGAGTAGCGCCCTCTCCTATACCTTGGTGTAGTTGCTATTGAAAAGGGAGCCTTCTGGTCGCTCTCGACTATGGTCGCCAACTTTACTTACAACTATATATATGTGTGTGTGTGTGTGTGTGTGTGTGTGTGTGTGTGTGTGAGTGTGTGTTTGAGAGAGAGTTCATGCATGCATGCATGCTTGTGAAAAATTTTCACAACTTTTAAATAAAATGTTTTATCTATCTATCTATCTATCTATCTATCAAATTTTACCTCTCTCTCTCTATGTATTATCCATCTGATCGTAACTATATTTTCACCTATTTAAGCTGTTCATACATATTAATTTTTTTCCTCTTCCACACACATTTATATATATGAGAGTGAAAAAGCTTCGAAATTTTTTCACTAAAATATCTCTCTTTCCTTCTATGTAGTCGGTTCCCAGATTTCCCGATTGAAGGAACTGGAATCATTTTTAGACGGTTAATATATTTGATAAGTGGATGGGTGAGTCTCAGTCGGGTGGGACACAGAATCCATGAAATGACGATATGAAATTATCCATAAATCTGATTAATTACTTTCTGATGAGTTAAGCCTCGTCTTATCTGCATCTGTTATATCCACGTTCACTTACGGATATGCATAATCAATATATATATATATATATATATATATATATATATATATATATATATGTGTGTGTGTGTGTGTGTGTGTGTGTGTGTGTGTGATAATTGTTTTGGAATAAGAAGTAAGGTAATCTTTATAAGCATAAATACCGACTCATTAGCATAATGGTCTATTTTTTTGACAATAGTCCAGGAAACCCGAGTTCAGTCCCATGTCGAGTCATGCAAAAGACTCTGAAAATGACATTTGATGCTTCCTTGATTAAGACTCAGCATTATATCGCACGGATCAAGGGTAAGTGGAGGAATGCAGGGAAAGGAGTAGCGCACTCCCATACACCTCTGTGTAGTAGCTATTGAAAACGGAGCCTTTGGGTTACCCTCTTATAGGGTTGGCTAATAAACTAACTCATATACATAAACGTTCATACATTAGCGCGGAACTGGCCGAGTGCTCACGTGCTCCGATGCAATTGGCCTCATATTGTTTTGGCCATTATTCCTCTCACTCCCAATTGTATATCGTTCATGCATGCGATCGGCCCTCTACGCCGTCCCCTGACTCTTCATCTCTCTTCATGACACGTCGCTCACGCGTCCTGATGCGATCGGCTCGTACACTGTCCCCCGACTTTTCATCTTTTTCTATGACACGTCGCACGCGCACTCTGTTGCGATCGGCCCTCTACGCAGTCACCCGACTCTTCATCTCTCTTCATGTCTCGTCGCTCACGCTCTCTGATGCGATCGGCCCTCACACCGTCCCCCGACTCTTCATCTCTCTCCATGGCACGCCCCTCACGCGTTCTGATGCGATCGGCCCTAACACCGACCCCTGACTCTTCATGTCTCTTTATGACACGTCACTCTAGCGTTCTGTTGCATTCGACCTCACGTTGTAGCGGTGATTATTCATCTGTCTCATGGCATGTTCATAAATTGCTGATTAGTCATCATTGCTCATTGATCACTCACGTGTATGTGATTGGTCTCAAATCTTTCCTTAGACTGTTTATTGCTTTCATTATATCATTTCCCAAAAGATAGCGTTTTGGGGTTCATCAGTTTGGCAAAGAAAATCCTGGGTTTGTTTTAAGGGGAGAATTAAATTTAAATACGAAAGAAAATGCTAAAACGAACATAAAGCGAATGAAGTCTGAAAAACTTGACAAACGGTCCTCACAGGAAAAAGGGACGTCAAGATAGTCGAAAATAAATGAAATAATTCATTTTAGGTGGATTTGCTCCGCGATTTTAGACAAATTATTCTAAGTTATTTAACTTATAATAATTTGTCTAAAATCGCGGGGTGAATTAAATCAAATATATTTTTGAAACTAAAAAAATTGTTTATTTATCGTAAAATTATCGGAAGAATTAAAGTGAAACAGGAAATGAAAATATGCTAAAGTTGAGGGTGGGTGGAAGAAAATGACCCCCACAGGAAACAAAGTAACTAAGAATAATTGGTTGTGAAAGAATTTTTAAAAATTTGTTTTTAACTGTAAGTTTTGTTTATTTATTGTAAAATTATTTTGAAAGAGTTAAATAAAACAATCCTTTAAAAATTAAATGAAAGGACAAGGAGATGTCCCTCGAAAAGAAAAGAGAAAAAAATTAACACAGAATAATTCCTCCAATATGAAGTAGGTTGGATTTTTGTTTATTTATCGTCATACTACAATATTAAGTAGATGTCAGAAAACTGAGCCTAGCGCTAAAAGGCTGAAGGACGTTTTGATGCTAGGTAGAAAATCATAACCGGTATATAGATTATCAGATTAATATCATAGATCAAAACGGCCTGGAATTGGGCAGAAATACTACACTCTGATCTTTAGTAGAAAAACTTAACGTTTGTAGACACAAATATGCCGAAAAATCGTAGAGACAAAGTAAATACACAAACAGCTTGTTTTCCTGTCAGCCACCAGTCTTGCGAGCCAATGATCTGCGCCTAGATCTCTGCGCAAGCCGAGGAATGAGTGTATAAAAAGTAAAGTTGGTAACTGTAGTCGAGGGTGACCAAAAGGCTCCCTTTTCGATAGTTACAACACCGAGGTGTAGGGGAGAGCGCTACTCCTTTCCCTGTATTCCTCCACTTTACCCTTGATACGTACCTTATATTGCTGAGTGTTAAGCAAGGAGGTATCAAGTACCATTTTAAAAGTCTTTGGTATGACGCGACCTGGGATTGAATCCAAATCTCCTGGATCATTGGCAAACACTCTACCCACTTGGCCAATGAGCCGGGTTGAATGGGTGTATAAAAGATCAAAAGTTGTTCAAACGAAGTGCAAAATTCTAAATAATTTGACATTTTTATCGCCGCAAGAATTGTTTAAACAAAGTGGAATAGAGCGTAAGATTGCATAAAAGATTCTTGATTTCACCACTCAACTTCGGTAAATCATGCCGCCTCACCAATAAGGGTTTGATTTCAGAATTTGCCTACTTCAAGATTGATAGCCCGTCTACCTGACCATCTACCCAAAAGTGGAGTGGGGAAGATATGGATTCATGTCTAATCCAATGACTCTAGCACAAATTGAAATACAAACACTTCTCAGGCCAGTCAGTTAAAGCAGTAGAATACACCGACTGCATGTCTGCTGAGTGGTAAAACTCACCCCCAAAGGAATGCCCAGGATATGACCCAAAGCTGCCCGTGGTGTAATGGTTATCATCGTAAGAAATGGACATGTCGACACAAGTTCAAATCCTGGACGAGACTGATTGCATTTCACATAGCCCTAATACCCTTGGGAAAGGTATGAATCCTATTATTCTCCCCCCAGCTATGGGTAAATAGTAGGGCAGATTGGGTTCTTCAGCCTTGGTTAGGCAACTAGTCTAGGAGAAGGAAAACTCTGTTAAACTCCGCTTAAAAATTGACCTTGTGTCATATCCTGCCCAAGCGGAGGGGTTAGGTAAATATGGATATGACCCAAAGCTGCATCTGATCTTTAGGCTCTCGTACTAGAGCTTTGGGGAATGTGGAATACTCCTTCCTTGTT
Organism: Sepioteuthis lessoniana; assembly: GCA_963585895.1. Lineage (NCBI taxonomy): Eukaryota > Metazoa > Mollusca > Cephalopoda > Myopsida > Loliginidae > Sepioteuthis > Sepioteuthis lessoniana. Next base: position 10,052,093 of record OY757914.1, on the reverse strand, counting down.
GTTACTCCCAGGCCCATTCTGACCCGGAGTGGTAGTACTTGTTAAAATCCGATCAATGGCTCCAATAGAACTGTTTAATAATTTACTATTTTGGAAACCATTTAGTTAAGGCAAATAGAACTATTAATGTTTGATAGTAATATATGAAACCATTTTACAGTGTACAATCGTATGATTGTATAACTCTGTTATACAAACTGCATACAGACTACTTTTCATTGTGTCAAAGTGTCATTTTGTCAGAGATATACTTAAATATCTGCAGAAATGTGAGGGGTACTCACTTTTGTGATACACTGTATATATACGTGCATGTTTACTGAAGTTTATAATATAAAATAGAATTTAATTTATATTATATTGTATTTCGCTAATGGTCCGGGAGACCTGGGTCCAATCCCAGGTGGCGTCATACCAAAGACTTTAAAAATGGTACTTGATACTTCCTTGCTTAACACTCAGCAATAAAAGGTACGTATCAAGGGTAAAGTGGAGCAATCCTGGGAAAGGAGTAGCACCCTCCCCTACACCTTGGTGTAGTAGCTATTGAAAATGGAGCCTTCTGGTCGCCTTCGACTACGGTCGTCAACTTTACTTATATATATATTAACATGAATAGGTCCACCAAGAGATTTATATTTTTTTATAAATATTTATTTTGCTCTCACATATGTTCCTAACTTATTGCTTTCTTCAGAAAGTCTTTAATGATTTTGGCAGTGTAGTTTTTGGTTTATATAGTAGAAACTCTGATCTGGCTGCGGGTCATTCTGCAAGCGTTGGTTCTCACTTTTACTTTTTTCTCTTTCTTCCTCTTTTTCCTTTTCCAAAAGAGTATTCACTGTGGTTTTGTGGGTGTACTTTTTCCCCTAATTAGTCTTTGATATTTGATATGTCATAAAGTTTATTGGTTATTTTAAACGAGGTCATTGTGTCTGTGTATGTGTGTGGGTGTATATGCATATGTTTTGGGTCATTGTGTCTGCGGATGTGTGTGGATGTATGTATGTGTTTTAGCTCATTGTGTCAGTGGATATGTATGTATGTGTATGTATGTGTTTTTGGTCATTGTGTCTGTGTCTGTGTATGTGTGTGGATGTGTATGCATGTTTTTGGGGTCATTGTGTGTGTGTGTGTTTTGTGTCATTGTGTCTGTGTATGTCCGTGAATGTGTATGTATGTGTTTTGGGTCATTGTGTCTGTGTATGTGTGCGTAAGTGTATGTATGTGTTTTGGGTCATTGGGTCTGTAGATGTGTGTAGATGTGTATGTATGTGTTTTACGTCATTGTGTCTGTGTATGTGTGTGGATGTGTATGTATGTTTTTTTGGTCATTGTGTCAGTAGATGTGTGTGTTTATGTTTGTGGGGAAGGTTTTCTTTTTGTATGTGTATAGTTTAGTTCTGTATATTGTTTCGGAGTTTTGAATTTTAACTATATATATATATATATATATATATATATATATGCATGCATATATATATATATATATATATATATATACATATATATACATATGTTTATATGTATATACATACATATATATATGTACATATATATATATACTTATATATATACATATATATATATTTACATATATATATACATAGATATATACATACGTATATATATATATATATATATATATATATATATATATATATATATATATATATATATATATATACTGAAGATTATATACGTTTTACCTATATTAAAAGACAGTTTTTGTTAATTTCTTGTGCATGAATTATACATAAAACTGTCTGCTACTATATGCTGGGTAATTTATTTGTATTCTAGGAATTCTTTGACAGATTCTTCGTGAGTATTTCTTGGAAAAACTTCTCGTATCTTTTGTGCAGCGATGGAACGGAACAGTATTAATGCAACTAGTGAACAGCAGCAAATTGGTTGGAGATAGGAAGACTCATTTGATGACATACTTTGCACATTCCTACAATTGTTGAGAACGGAAAAGCAACATAAGGCTGGTTCTTAAGTTCTTTTAGACGTTGTAAGTCTTCACTTGTAGCCGTGAGACATTTTGATAGGATCTTTGCTGAACCAGATACAGGGCTTCGTTATCTTATTAATCCTCTTTAGAAATAATCGTGTTTGGGAATAAAGAAAAATAGCATTGAAAAATAAAAAAAAGAAGATTTTAAGACGGTGGATAGAAAAAGGAAATAGTTGAAGAATGAATGATAAAGAGAGTGTGAGACAGAGACAGAAACAGAGACATTGGAAGGGAGGAAGTTAGGGAAACCGAGAGAGAGAGAGAGAGAGAGAGAAAGGGAAAGAGAGAGAGAGATGTGTGTGTGTGTGCAAGAGAGAGAGAGAGAGAGAGAGAGAGAGAGAACGAAAGAAATAAATAAAGAACATTCACGATAAGATGAAAGAACGAAAAGCGATGACCAGAAAGAAAGAAAGAAAACGAAAATGACAATCCCCCACTGAAAAACAGAAAGAAAAATCTTCAGCGAATGGAATGAGAGGGAGTAAGAGAAGAGAAAGAAAGACAAAACAAGTGTATATGGTGATCATTAAGAAAAAAAGAAAGAAAGAAAGAAAGAAGAAAGAAAAGAAAGAAGGGATAGTATATAGTAATTGTTAAAAGAAAGAACGAAAAAAAGAAAAAAGTAGGGTATATGGTGATCGGAGAAAGAAGGAAAGAAAGAAAGATAGAAAAAAAGAAATACAAAATAAAAACAAAGAAAAACTTGATAAATATGAAATGTAGACGAAAAACATACTTTATAAAACAAAAACAAAATGAAAGAAAGAAAAAAAGAAAGAAAAAAAGAAAGGATAATAGTTAGTAATTGTTAAAAGAAAGAACGAAGGAATGAAAAAAGTAAGGTATAAGGTGATCGGAGAAAGAAATAAGTGGGTTATATGGTGATAATTGAAGAAAGAAAGAAAGAAAGAAAGAAAGAAAGAAAGAAAGGTATATAATGATCGGGTAAAGAAAGAATGAAAGAAAGAAAGAAAGAAGGGTATAATGTGATCGGGGAAAGAAAGAAAGAAAGAAGGGTATATGGTGATCGGGGAAAGAAAGAAAGAAAGAAAGAAAGAAAGAAAGAAAGAAGGGTATAATGTGATCGGGGAAAGAAAGAAAGAAAGAAAGGTATATGGTGATCGGGGAAAGAAAGAAAGAAAGAATGAATGGTATATGGTGATCGGGGAAAGAAAGAAAGAAAGAAAGAATGGTATATGGTGATCGGGGAAAGAAAGAAAGAAAGAAAGAAAGAAAGAAGGGTATATGGTGATCGGGGAAAGAAAGAAAGAAAGAAAGAAGGGTATATGGTGATCGGGGAAAGAAAGAAAGAAAGAAAGAAAGAAGGGTATATGGTGATCGGGGAAAGAAAGAAAGAAAGAAAGAAAGAAAGAAAGAAAGAAAGAAGGGTATATGGTGATCGGGGAAAGAAAGAAAGAAAGGTATATGGTGATCGGGGAAAGAAAGAAAGAAAGAAAGAAGGGTATATGGTGATCGGGGAAAGAAAGAAAGAAAGAAAGAAAGAAGGGTATATGGTGATCGGGGAAAGAAAGAAAGAAAGAAAGAAAGAAGGGTATATGGTGATCGGGGAAAGAAAGAAAGAAAGGTATATGGTGATCGGGGAAAGAAAGAAAGAAAGAAAGAAAGAAGGGTATATGGTGATCGGGGAAAGAAAGAAAGAAAGAAAGAAAGAAGGGTATATGGTGATCGGGGAAAGAAAGAAAGAAAGAAGGGTATATGGTGATAGGAGAAAGAAAGAAAGTATGTAAGAAAGAAAGATAAGAAGAAAGAAAGAAATGAGAGCCTATGGTGATCAGTGAAAGAAAGAAAGTAAGTAAGAAAGAAAGAAATTAGAGCCTATGGTAATCGGCGAAAGAAAGAAAGAAGGAAAAAAAGAAATTAGGGAAGATGGTGATCGGTGAAAGAAAGAAAAAAAGAAAGACAGAAAGAAAGAAAGAAAGAAAGAAAGAAAGAAAGAAAGAAAGAAAAAGAAAAAAGTAGGGTATATAGTGATCAGTGAAAGAAAGAAAGAAAGAAAGAAGGGTATATGGTGATCGGTGAAAGAAAGAAAGAAAGAAAGAAAGAAAGAAAGAAAGAAAAAGAAAAAAAGTAGGGTATATAGTGATCGGTTAAAGAAAGAAAGAAAGAAAGAAAGAAGGCTATATGGTGTTTGGAGAAAGAAAGAAAGAAAGAAAGAAAGAAAGAAAGAAAGAAAGAGTTTGAGTCAATAGAAAGAAAGTGAGAATAAGGAGGAGAATAGAAATAAAGAAGGAAAAGAGGAAGACCATAATAAAATGTTTGAAAGAAAAGAGAAAGGAGGATTAGGATAAAAAGTATTAAAGATAATATAGTAAAAAGATTAAGAAAAAAATCCAACCGCCAAATCTCAAGAGAAGAAAGAGGGAATAAATGCAAAGTAGATTAAAATAAGAAAAGAAAGAAATAAACAAAAGAAAAAACGCTGAAACAAGTAGGGAGATGTTAAAAAGGAAAACAGGAAATAAAAAAAACAGAAGGAATTCGAAAGAAATGAAAGAAATTTTAAAGAGAAATTGACACGATATAAAAAGATAAAGAGAAAAGGGAGAAGGGAAGAGGAGAAATTAATGAAAGAAAATGGAAGTGACAGATTTGAATAAAAACGGATTCCAAAAAAAGACAACTTGCAGGAGAGAGAAATTAGAAGAAAATAAAGTGTTGAATAAGAGCGAGTAAAACATGGACGGGTTTTGAAATATGGACACAAGTACAAATTTACAAACAGATTGACAGTGAGAGAAAAATAGGGGAGATTTGGAGAAAGAAAAATAAAAGAAGTAAAGATTATAGAAACTCAATGAATGATCCAAGAAGAATCATTCAAAAGTTAAACAAAGAAACAAAGAAAGAAGAAAGGATAAAAAGAAGGAGATTGAATGAACGACAGAGAAAAATATCAAAGAAAGAAAGAAAGAAAGAAAGAAAGAAAGAAAGAAAGAAAGAGAGAGAGAAAACAATGGTGAAAAAATAATTGTGAAAGATGAACGGCAAGGAAAGAAAGAAAGAATGAAAAAAGATCAAAAGAAAGAAAGAAAGAAATTTATGAAAGAAAGAAATTTAAGACAGAAAAAAGAGAAGAAAGAAAGAGGGGACATTTGGTAAACGTATAGATAGAAGGAGCAATAGAAAGAAAGAAAGAAACAAACAAACAAAGATAGAGAGAAAGAAAAGAACGAGGGAGAAAAATAATGAAAAAATTGTAAAGAAAGAAAGAAAGAAAGAAAGATTAATGGGCGATAGAAAAAAGTACAAAAAACTGCGAAGAAAAAGAGAATGAACGTTATATAATGAATGGCAAGAGAAAGAAAGAAAGAAAGAAAGTTGGAGAGATTATAATTTCTGCTGAATAATGAGAAACTATAAAAAAAAACAAAAAAAAAAAACAAAAACAAAGAAAGAATGAAAGAAAGAAAGAAAGAAAGACAAAATCAATAAAAACTGATCAAGAAAGAAAGAACGATGAAGAAAAAAGGGAGAGGTAATAGTATATGATGAACAGTAAAGATAGAAAGAAAGCAAAAAGAGCCATAAAACGAAAGGAAAGAAGAAGGAGCAATAAAAATAAAGAAAAAAAGAAGGGAGATTTCGGAAAGAAAGAAAGAAAGAAAGAAATAAGTGAAAATAGATATATAGAGAGATATATAGATAGAAGCCTTAGATAGATAGATAGATAGATAGATAGATAAATAGATAGAAAGAAAGAAAGAGGGAAAATAGATAGATATACAGGTAACAAGAGGGCGCAATTGAAAGAAAGGAAAAAATAAATGTTGAAATATTCTTTTAACTTATTTTGTTCACTTTTATTTTCCCGCCTTTTTTTTTTTTGTAGTAATTTTTTTATATCTACTCTAATTCATTTATCTATTTTTACTGTTAGGTAATTCAACTCCAATATTCTTTTAAAGAGAAAGGAAAAAAAGACAGAAAATAAGGACATCGGAGAGAGAGAGAGAGAGAGAGAGAGAGAGAGGGAGAGTGAAAAAACTTGAATGTTGGGGAAGAAGTTTTCTAATTATCAGATCTACCCTTATCGTTTCCTTCGACGTCTCTCACGGAAGGCATTCTAACTCGATTGTGGGTTGAGCTGTAGATTTGTTTCCGCCCCCCCCCAACCTTATCTGCAGCCACAGATTTATTTATCCGTTCATTTGTTTGTTTATTCGTAAATTTCGTTGTTTGAAACGCCATCCTCCATCAATAAAGTTATTTTTGTGGGAACGCTGCAGCATTGCAGTGAGAGAGCATGCGCACACGAGCCGGATGAAATTTATTTAGCTCGATATGACAAGTCAAACATCGCGAGGAATATGGAATGTTTGTAAATCGAATTTTAGAATCTTTCATTTAATATTATTAGCCACATGCACCAAAGCTTCCTCGAAACTTTAAATTTTGTTTCCTGTTGTCGTTTTAAAACATTGCAATGAAATAACTTTACCTTTATTTCGAAAGAGAAGATTAAAAGAAAAAAGAAACTCTGAAATTTTATCAGATTTTAGAATATTCTAAATTATCGCCAAATTATTAAACTTCATTCACAAAAAAAAAATATATATATGAATAATAAGACTATTTTTAAATCTGGAAATAATAGCAGAAATCTGATAAAACCGGTTTGCAAATTTAACTGGGAATTTGCTGTTAAATTATTCAATTCTTTATTCACGATGTAAAGTTAAAGTAAACTTTCAAATTAAAAAGAAAACTCCTGGCATGTGTCTTAAAACTTTGAATCCAGGTTTTAAAAAGTCTCAGGTTCGAAAGTCAGAGGAAAAAATCCGAATCTTAAACTAAAATAAATCCCTTACGTCTCTAAAAATATATTCCTCCACAAAATTGAACCCCAACTCGAACCGGCTACCATAATGTAATAATAATTTTCTTCCTAGCCAAAATTATGACTTTTTACTGGGAGTTTATTTCCGGCCAGCAAAACTGTGCCCATTTTGAAATTAGCAGATAAAACATTCAGCCACCATATTTTCCAGAAAGTCACTCAACTGGAATCTGTAAATAAGACAAACATGATTTATTGGCTGAAAAGTGCAACCTCTTGTGCCATATCACTAACATCAGTTTTTTTGCAAAATAAAATTGATTGAAATGCAATTGATTGAATAAATGAATTTAAATTTTTGATAATTTCTATGAGTTGGAATATTTGGGCAGTTGTCCATCTTTATTTTCATATTCACTATGTTTCAGCCAATGCATCCTTCGGCAGGTGTTTCTTATCAAACTCGATAGCTTAGAAGGAACTTCGAACCGAACCCTTTATTTAATCCTCTGGGGTAGTGTTCTAATTCCGTTAACCATAAACAGTTACTTGAGTTAAGCTATAGTAAGTATTCCTTGTTATTTTTGCCTGAAGTCAGGATTGAACCTGCAAACTCCAGATGATTTCACTAGTTCATTAACTAAATGGCAAGTGTCTGCCGAAAAATTCAAAGTGAATTTTGGGGACTTATAAACCTGATGTTTTTTATCAACACTATCATTTACTACAATTAGTCTGATTTTTAATACTTAGCTCATATTACAATCTTTTCTTTATTATTTTATTTCCAACAAGTAAAATCATTTATTTTTTGACATATAATTCTTAAGTGAGGGAAATGTTTTATGATATAAATTATTGAAACGTAAGCAACATTATTTTAACATATATATATATATATATATATATATATATAAGATGTAAAATATTAAAATTCACATTTTCTATGACTGTAACAAAAAATTTCACCCCTAGAGAACGACAATATCAGAAAATAGAAAAAGATGCAACTAGTTCATTTTCATTTCAACCTCTAAGAATTCCCCGTGGAAGTGTGATGTTTGCAGACTTGTCCAGTTGGAAACATGCAGTTACATATGTAATATTACGGACGGGTACTGTCGTCGATCAGTGAAGGTGTCACGAGACAAGCGCGTGCGGGCAGAATGACCTGCAAAGTTAGACGTGATTTTAAAATAATCAAAGATGTATTATCACGTGTTTCACTGGTGACATCGAACATTCGGGGATCTTCGATTTGCTCTCTAAAATCTCTATATAAGAAAACAAGTAACAAGATTTTGAGAGAGTTGAAGGCAGTTGTCAAAACGAGCGCGTTAAAGGTTCCGAGGCCCCGACCCGTCTTACCCCAGTCTGCTCCGACCTATCTGTCTGGCGCGTGTCAAACAGCCAGCTCTCACCCATACCCCGTCACCACCAAGAGGAAGGGAGAAGAAGGACGCAACTAAAATGAACTTTTCGAGTTGCTGCGATCATCGCTGAATAATAAACGACTGCTATATTTTTTCCCTTACCTTTTCTGTTTCTGCGGACTTCTTTCTTGACAGCACAACACGTTGGTCCTATCTTACACATATCTACACATGGGCGACTGGAGTCTTATCCTAACATCATTATTGTGTCCTGCCATGATAGGGACTGATCCTGGTAAAGACTATCGTGTCTGAATCGCCCAGTTTAATACAGGACGAACGAATGCTGATGGTGGCATTGTGAGGTTATGAGGGACGGAAGTGGTCTGTAGAAGGTAATGTACGTATGTTAGTCTGGTTTGATTTTTATAGCATATCAACCATTGTTGGTTATTAAATGCCAAATTCTTTTTTCCATATATATTAAATATATGATTTGTAAACACATTTTATAGATGCATGCAGTTAACTGATCAAACAATTCTATTTCTAACAATTCAGTTTAGCATAAGTCAACAAAGTTAAATAGTTCCAAGCATTGCTATGTATCCCTAACAATTTAATTAAACATCAGTCATTTGTTTACACAGTGTTAAATGACCAAACTGTTCTATTTCAAGCAATTTAATTTAGATAGGTCCCTATTAGGTACGACCACTCCAGGCCAGAGAGTACCTTGGAGTAGTAGCAATGAAGGGGTGCTCCGCGTTCCCCAAAGATCCAGTATTACTGGATCCTCACAATCAGATTGTTCATTGTCATATCCAGGACACTCGTTTGGGGGTTCTAACCCCTTTGTAGAAATGCATTCGGTGTATTCTACAGTCCCAGCTGACTGGGCTTATGTATGTATGTGCCAAATAGCAGTGATTTAATATATCTTTACCATCACTGTATAATGTTCGATTAATGTGACTAATATTCCCAAAGGAATTAAATACACTGACAGAGAAGGAAAATATGCAAAAAATAGAAGTACTAAGTGAAGAACAAAGAATATATATATATATATACATATATATATATATATATTCAGTCGTCCGTGTGATAGATCACAGTTCTGGTTTGGTGGGTCTTGTAGTTGGTCAAGGCCGCCGGGCTGAGACTGACATTTCCTTGGGCTGTAGGGAGCCATCTCCTCAGGCTCGGTTTATCGCATGGTGCTTGAGCAACCCTATTTTAGGAGAATGCCGACGGGGCCCAAACTATTTTGGAAACTACCAGGCATGTGTAGGCTCCGGCCTTGCGCCTGGTACACAATAAAAAGGCCTTGTACCGTACTCTGGCGTGCGTCGGGCACCTGACAAATAACTATATATATATGAGTATATGTATGTATGCATGTAAATGTTTTGTGTGTGTGTGTGTGTGTGTGTGTGTTCATTCATATCCGACATGAAACAGCAGACGTTTTGCAAAATTGCCTTTTAGGAGGTGTTCTGTTTACTATGATTCACACTTAAGGAGGCGTGCTAAACGTAACAGTTATCGTTTTATTTAGAAAAAATTGCTACCTTTGTCAAATTACGTAACAGAGAACTTTGAAACTTGTTTAAGGCGGAAAAAATGCAAACTTAGAAGAATTTGGCTTTTCTATTCCATCCTTCCAGCCAACAACTATACTCATTACTTGAAAGGGCAAAGTCAAGGTTTATTGTCAACTGCCTGAGGCATCTTCTTAGAAGGAAATGCTGATGAAGACGATGCACTGCTCTTCTACGTAGAAAAGAAAAGAGAAGAGTTGTGACAGTACAAATCGCGGTTGCTTCACTACAATAATGCATCTGCTCCCAACGGTCAGTGCATCTCGCAATTTTTCACTGAGAGAAATAATATATATGAAGAACCTCCCTATTCACCAGATCTTTCTCCTTGTGACTTTTCCTTTTCCACAGGCTCAAGGGGATCACAAAAGAGATCCATTTTGAAAGTGTGAAGGTCATCAAGAGGGCCATAACAACAGAGCTGAGGGGCGTCCCAGAAGAATCCTTCCAGCAGTGTATGGAAGTGTGGCTGATAAGAATGAGAAAGTGCGTTAACCTGAAGGAGGAACTATAAGGTTTGTTATTTGGAATTCAAATTGTTCGTGACATACAAAAGGAACAAATAAAGCAATCGTTTATACCCACCACTCATAAAAGAAAACAGGTTATTCGAAAAAATGATATTAAAAATGAATAATAAAATATAGCTATCCCTTTTTATTTTCTTTTTTTCATAAGGAATTTTTGAAACAAAACATTTATATTATCTAAGACCATTTAGAAAAAATTGCTACCTTTGTCAAGTTAGGTAACAGAGAACTCAGAGAAACTTGTTTAAGGCGGAAAAAATGCAAACTTTGAAGAATTTGGCTTTTGTATTCCGTCCTTCCAACCTACAACTACACTTTTTACTTGAAAGGGCAAAGTTCAGGTTTATTCCCAACTGCCTGAGGCATCTTCTAAGAAGAGAATTCTGATGAAGACGACGCGTTGCTATTCTCCATAGAAAAGTTGTGACAGTACAAATCGTGGTTGCTTCACTACATCAATGGAATCGGTGACTTGAGTTCAAATCATGGATAAAGCTGTTTGCCTTTCACCTGGAAAAGGCATGAACCCATCTATTATCCCCCAAGCTATGGGTAAATAATAGGGCAGATTGGATTTTTAAGCCTTGAATTCATATCAGGAGTCATCATCATCTTGTCGTGCCGCCAGCACAGATATCCCTGACCCTCTCTCGCCACTTCTCCCTATCGTTCATCGCCTCTGGCAGATTTTCAGGGCTACATCCCGTATCCTCACAGAGCTGCTGTATGTATGTTCGAGCTGGCCGTCCTGCTTTTGCTCGGCCATATGTGGGAGTCAATAGGAGTACATCACTTATGAGCTCGTCCCTGCTTCTCCAGCAGTGTCCTGCATGTCTGGTTCGTCTAACTTTGATAGTTTTCGTGATGGGAGGTAGGTGGCCGTATAGTTGTGCTTTGCTGGGTGTTGCCTCCGGGACTTGTTCAATATTGCTCGCAGCATTCTTGTGTAATTGCAATCTAGCTTTTTCTCCAGCCGTTTTGTTAGCGTCCAAGTAGTGCATCCATATAGCAGTATCGACACGACCACTGCTTGGAAGAAACTGCGTTTCATTTTGTCGGTCAGGTCTGACTTCCATATGATCGATAGCTTACCGATAACTGTCCATGCTTTCGTTAGCCGCGTGTCGATGTCTTTTTCGGTTGATGAGATCCCGCTTTAAAATTGTGCTTAAGTCAGATTTAAACCTAATTTAAGGTAATTACGGCTTATAGAAAATTGAAATTAGAAAAAAAAAGACAGTCTACAAACGGCAATTGGCCCCTGAGTGAGTCAGACCAAAGGTCTCGTTGAAGCTCAACCAGTCAAGGGTCAATGACAATGGTAATTAAAAATGTCTCGGAAAAAACGGGGGTTCCAAATTTCCTGCGCCAGCGTGGAAACAGCGGAAACGGGTATGTTCCTCCCCTGTTTGAACGGGACAATTTGGGCGGTCAGCGAAGATGGAAGTGGGGCCTATGTTTCCTTCAAAGAGGGGCCGCGCCTTTTTAATATAAAATATTAACCAGTCTGTCTCTCTATTATCTGACAACTCATAGTAGCGAGCCAGCTTAAGACCCAAAAGGAAAAAGCGTTCAAGTTCTTTTCGCTGTTGATCTTCATACCCTCTGACATATACTTTTGTGACCACGTGGCATACCTGTCCCTGCTTGCTACTTAAGTCTGTACCAATGCTACACTGCCCGTCAAGAGGGTCGGGGAAAATACTCTCCGACTCACGAATTTTACTCGTAAAACCACTACTTTCGTAAACTCACTGCCATCGCACAATCATTATCAATGCACTTGTTCATTTATTACAATTTCACACTCAGTGCACTTACTTGCATATTTTCTACTCTCGTTTGATCTCTGTAGTCGAATACTTGTTAAATCACATAACTTGCTTTTAATGCACTTACCTACTGCCCTAGTCAAATCTCTGGAATTGAACACTTCCTGCAGTTATATAATCATTTTACCTTTTCATTTGGGTCGCACTTTTTCAGCACTCTTCACTCTTTCTATTACTTTAATCTTACAACCACTGAATCCGTACAATCACAGTATTTTAGTTATAATAATCAATGTCCTCATTCATTTACAGCGCTGTCATATTTACAGCATTCGTAATTCATTGCACATATACAAGCGATGGACCCACCCACTTCTTATACTTGTACACGCACTTACAGCCCTTGTTCAATCACTACACTCTTTTAATCGCTTTACTCATATTGTGACTCTACACCGCTGGGCGACCTCCTCTATCTCAACCTCCTAAACCACTCATGGCCATCAGATTGTCTAGTGATTTCTCTCATCTCCGGCCAGGGGTATTTCACATTTCTTTACGGACACACAAAACACAACATTCACAACCGAGAGGTATGGAGGAAAAGAGAACAAACAAACAAACACTGACTTGGGTTAGCTCCAAGACAAGAAGGGAGAAGTTTGTGACACTTTTGCATAGCTTTCTGTGCATCTGTGAGCTATCGCAAGTGTGTATTCTAGCGAATTTCACACAAAGCCATCTTGGGACGCTGATTCACCCTCTCACGTTGTTCAACCCGGCCTCTGGATCCACAGATCCTAGCAGTCAGCTTCCCCCGACTTCTGTTGATTGTTCTCTCCTGCTGACTGCCCCGTTCTGTCGACTGCCCTGTTCTGTTCTCTGTCTTCTGTTCTTTTATGAGACCTTACCTTCCCTCGTCTTCTTCCGGTCTTGTGGAAAATAATGCGCGCATGCCCTTTGTGTGGGTTTCGCGCCAAAACAGACAAAGGTATCTTCGGACTGGCACCCACACCCACACCACAGAAACGAATGCCACCCGTCGTGTCACAATAAAGTACAATTCTACACAAAACTTCAAATATCAAATATGTGATGAGAATCTTTTTTCTTCCTTTTACACTTAAAACGTGTTTTATGTAAAACATCTTTTACATTGGCTCGTGCTTTCCTAGGAATTTTCGACGGTTCAAGAAAATGCGAAATGGAACAAAACAAATGTTCTATTTATGGAACCTTATAGAATTTATAAAAAAGAACAATATAATATTATTTTCCTAAATTCAAATTGTATATTCATAAACGCTAAGTGTCATTGAACGGCAGTTGTCCTAGTTTTCAAAGATAATGACAGAAAGTCAAAAAATCCCCAAATTCTAACACTACCCACAAGTAGATTATTACCCTTATATCAGATTGTCGGCAAGATGTTCATTGAATGTTTTTTTTATTCGCTGACCGAATTGATATACTATTTATACAACGATCAGTGTCACTTCATCTCTCTCTCTCTCTCTCTCTCTCTCTCTCTCTCTCTCTGCACGTCGTGTGGTGATGCATCATTAATTCCAAATTGATTATACATCAATCGCCATTGGCATTGAGCACTCAAATTAGATACTCCTACCCTTTGGATTTCCTTCTTGGATCACATAAGAATATATATATATATATATATACTTGTTTTCCTAAAACTTTTAAACTTTCCTTAGGCAAATTAAATGTCATTATTTTTATGCTGATATATTTTTTAAATAAATTCATATTTTGCTTTTATAAAAATTTAGTCGTTTTCTCTATTTTTCTTTCTATTTTATTGGGTTTTTTTTCTTTTTTTTTTTGCACACATAGGAACTTCAAACTCTCAACTTCAAATTCCAATTCGTCAATATGAAACTTTTGGGTCCGGAAATTTTGCTCGTCATAATAAGTATTCATACCTTAATTTTCCATATCTCATACAATTCATATTGATGAAGTGCATGATGACTTTAATATATGTAAATTAACATCGCATATTCAATGACTTGAAAAATTCGGATAATCTTTATCTTCGAATGTACCCGCATTTAATTTCTCTGACAGGTCAAATCGAACAACCTATTAGCTGTAGATTTTGGTACAAAAATTCCCGTTGAGAAAAATCAAGTCAATTGGCCAGCGATTTTGATTCGAGGCTTTGGTAACTTAAGTGAAATCAAGATATTTTAGCAGTTTTTACGGTTGTTTCTGACTTTTGACCATTTAGGGTATTGCCCCTAATGCGGAACCCTAGGAGATTCACATCGAAATTCGTCTATAACAATATTAATTGAGACCCAAAAGCACAGGTTATGACCTCAGGCTTCTCGTGAAGCTTCCCCACTTTCATCATTCTAAATTATAATTCTTGAAAAAAATGCTTAACTCCAATTTTCTTTGGAAAGAAAAATATCAAGCGATTCAAGTAATTTTTGGTAAGATCAAATAATTCTCCAATAATGTAACATTTTTTTTCTGAAATGCCGCCTTTAAGGGTTTGAATTTGGCGGGAGGGGAATTAGTCACTTTTGTAAAGATAACAGGAAGTTTTTCTACGAGAAAAGTTTTCCTGCAGAGTTCATTTCTTTGTGCACGTTAAATAGTTTTGGTACTTATGCATCTATATAACCGCGATAAAGCCGAACTTTCACGAGCGTTTCCGGGCCGATAACGGAATGAATCGGAATATGCCGACGAAACGCCTAGCCAATCAAATTTAAGCAAGCAGACGATAAAATAATTCAATCAATTTCTTGACAAAAGTTACAAGAAGTGTATTATTCAAGCGATTTTAAACAACATTAATTTATCGAAGCTAAGCGACAATCTACAATCTATGGAAAAGGTGATACAATTCTGCGAAGAAAAATCCTTATTGGCAAAATTAAAAGTTGCCGGACATGCGAGGATCTTCGCCATTTAAAAAAAAGAGAAAAAGCTATGCCTGGAGATGTCGAAATACCAAATGCAGGACGTAGACTGCATTGCGCGAAGGGTCGTTTTTCTCTCGGTCCAAACCGGCCATTGCACAAATATCAAAATTGATATATCTGTGGTCGCACGAGATGGCTACAGTTAAAAATATAAGACGAGAATGTGGTATCAACACACATGCATTTTGTCGGCATATTCCGATTTATTCCTTTATCGACCCGGAAACGCTCGTGAAAGTTCGGCTTTATCGCGGTAACATAGATGCATAAGTACCATAGTTTTAACCATCTAATTCGAATGATTCAATTTAATAATAATAATTTTTTTTGCACACAGATTAATCTTTTCAAGTATTTCTATGAAACATTTACAATTCAATTTAACATAAGTTATTTGTTTTCTCACACTTGAATATTTCTATTTGACCTATAGATGGGACACTACAACAGGTACAACCGCTCCGAGTCAGAGTACACCTGAGAGCAACAGTTTGGTTTGGTTGGGTTTTATAGCATATAAACTATTGTTGGTTACTTAATGCCAAATACTATTTATACATAAGTACTAAATATATGCTTTGTAAACATTTTGTAGATTGCATTTTTAAACGAGCCCAGCTAAATGGTTTCTAGTATTTCTTTTTACTATAAATCATTTGTTTGCACACAGTTAAATGGTTACAAGTATTGCTGGTCAACAGTCACAATTTAACATCAGTCATTTGTTTACACGCTGTTTGTAATTGATTTCATTTTCAAATGAAATAGAATCAATTTAGTTGTTTAAATTTCCGAGACGAAGCTTGATAATTTTTATCATTAAGGGTTTTCGGACTATTGTCTTCATCTTTATTGTTATTTCCACAACGTTTCGTCACGAATGACGAACCATCTTACATTACCTCCATTAATAATTCTATTCAACATCATTCATTCGTTTGCACCCAGTTAAATGGTTCCAAGTATTGCTGTGTATCACTAACAATTCAATTAAACATCAATCATTTGTTTACATACAGTTAAATGAGCAAGTAGTTCTATTTCTAACGATTTTATTTAGCATAAGTCATTTGTTTGCACACAGTTTAAATTTCAAACAGTTCTATTTGGCCCATTGATAGGTTCCTATCAGGTGCTACCACTCTGAGCAGGAGTGGACCTGGGAGCAAAGACAATAAAGGGGTATTCCACATTTCCCACTGCTTCAAAACTGGAGCCTGACCATCAGATTGTATAATGTCATATTTCGGGGACTCGTTGTGAGTGGAGTTTTACTCTTCTGCAAAGATGCAGTCGTTGTATTGTACAGTTCCAGCCGATTGGGCCATGGGAGCAATATTAATGAAGTTGTACTCCCCATTTCACATAGCTCTAGGATTGCAGCCTCACCATTAGATGGTTTATAGTCATATCAAGGATACTTGTTGGAGTATGGTCTTATCTCTCAACAGAGATTCTGTTGGCGTCTTCTACCGCCCCAGCCGATTTGACTGGGTATTTATAGTGATTTGGATTGTATTACAAAAGTTGTGAAAGTGACACCTTTGGTGGTTTAACGGTTAGCAAGTTAGACTAGCGCACCTTCACGAGTGAGTTCGAGTCCCATTGGGCATCCCATTAATTCGGCCTTGTGCCACATCGAAGCAAAGAGCTTCGTAAATTACTTTTTTTTTGCTTAGTAGTCACCAGTTGCAGTGGGTACCTTCTTCACGCCGCAAGCAAGTATTGTATTTTGTTAATGTTATAAAGATTCCAAAGCTTCATAAATTACAACAATAGTTTTGAAACTAGAAATAATTATTCGAATGTTTTCTCCTTATTTCATTTGATGTTGAAGTAATATTTTTTTGGTTGACGTACAAAAGCAAAAATTAAAGGTCATTCATTACATGCAAAATATGATAAAAACACCTTTTGGGGGCTACAAATTGGGAGTCGTTTATTCTATAAAGTTATTCATTACTCAAGTATGTACGGTAATCTGATTGTTTGATGGTCATCTTGTTCTCTTCGACCAGTGGCCGTTCTCTCTCCACATCGTTCTAACTTCTCACCGCTCAACTCTATTCCATATTTTTTTCTGGTTGCTCTAACTTCTCGGATGGAATGAATAATAACGAAATACATCGTTTCTTGTATAAATATTCTTTATTAATTTACACCGAAAGTGTCCGGGAACTCTGTTGAAAATTACTTCCCAGGTTTTTAATCGTCTGTACTTTTCAGTGATCCTGGGCTAAGTAATTCAAAATTAAACTCTAATTTCTTACTTCAGAAATTGTAGTTAACTGACTTTACAATACTTTATGGACCTAGCTTTCAACTGACCTTATGGGTCTCTTCATGTCTATCAAACTTAGTTGCCCTCGGCTAAGTATAACCGTTTCCGCTCTGAAAACAACTGTTTAAATCTTTTCAGATAACAACATTTCGTGCCAAACAGAAGATTTAGAAAACCTATTACTCAATACAATTTTATATTAATTTCTACACAACAAAATTCTATCTGCAAAAATCCTTTGCATCGCGCGAACTCATCGTCCATTGCACTGAAAACCAGTCCGAAGAAAAAGATTTTCTCGTTGAGATGAGAAGATATTTTTCTCCGGTGAGGAAATTAGAGTATAAATACAGGGAAAGAGAAGTAGTGGCCGTTTTCCTTTCATACGATACAGTTTCCGTCAACCCTTTTAATTAAATTGATATGATGTTGATCCAAAGAAAAGCAGTCCAGTGATCATCCGGATATCTGGGTTAAGGGCGGGTAAAGTAAAACTAGGAATTTCCAAGTATCCGACACCAAATCTTGGAAATCTTTCGATTAGGTCTTCGCTTCGTTCCGTTCATTAATTTTCAGCAGTTGCTTTTCTGAAATAAGGCAACAATTAATTTGATTGGAATTGGGCGCAGGTTGGTCAGGACATTAAGTCCAATTGAATTTCGGTTTACAGTCAGTAGAAAAAGACTTTTAAGAAGACATTTTTGTTTTTCTATCTGTCAACCAATCTATCAATCCAAATCTCTTCACACACACACACACACACACACGCGCGTGCGCGCACACACACACACACAAACATATATATATATATATATATATATATTTACTAACCCCTCCGCTCGGGCAGGATAAGACACAAGGTCAATTTTTAAACGGATTTTTACAGGTTTCAATTCAGAGTTTTCCTTCTCCTAGACTAGTTGCATCACCAATGCTGAAGAAATCAGTCTGCCCTACTTTTAACCCATAGCTGGAGGGAGAATAATTAGATTCATTTTTTCCTAAGGATATTAGCGCTATATATATATATATATATATATATATAAGATTGGTTATACCAATCTCTCTAACCAGCTAGCTCGATAGATAGATAGATATAACCAATATTATCCTATCTATCTATCTATCTATCTATCTATCTATCCCAGTCTTTAATTGAAATTTCTTTTCATATTGTGTTCAAGTAGCACTATTTAAAGACTTTACTAATCTTATTCGACTGAAACCTTTATGCTGCCTTATTAAGAATATTAAAAAAAAACGATCAGCTAGAAAAAAAATCCAATTTACTCTAATATAACCATTAATCATTGTTAATAGTCTGAGGATGATACGAGCAAACATGGAAATATCACGATTGGTCTCTCTTACTATTACTATTGTACCTGGTTGAGTATTTTCCTCGTGATACAAAGTTTCAAACCTGTGTCACCCAACTCCTGAGTTGTATCTTGAAGTTGGTCAAAACATATCATATCTGGCTGGTTGGTTTTACTTGTCAGCATATCAACCCTTGTGGATTATTAAATGCCAAAACCTGTTCATACATATATAATAAATATATACGATTTGTTAACAAATAGTTTGTAGGCACCAATTTTTAAACGAGCCGAACCTCATTTGTTTGCACAAAGTAAATTGGTTTCAAGTGTTGTTATCTAACGCTAATAGTTTTATTTGCACACAGTTAAATAGTTTCAAGAATTGCAATCTAACATTCATCATTTCTTTGCACATAATTGAATGGGTTTAAGTTTAGTAAATGATTAAACAATTTTATTCAACACATAGATGGAACTCTAATAGATAAGAGTGGACCTGGGAGTAATGGCAGTGAAAGGGGTACTCCAAATTCCCTAAAACTCCAGGACTGGAACTTCACCATCAGATAGTGTAGTGACTTATCCAGGACACACGTTGTTTGGGAGATGTCTTTCCTCTCTATAGAATTGCAGTCAGAGTATTCCACAGCCCTCTCCCAGCCGACTGGGTAGTTACATGAATTCTGAGAAAGAAGAAAATGAAAACAGAATATACCGAGGTGAGAATAGAATTTTGTGTGACTGGTTCTGTTGACTGTGATTCACACAGCCAACACATTTTGGAAAGAAAGAGAAAGCAAATTGTATTCTCTCTGTCGTAAATGAATCTTTGCGTTCCCTGCCAATACAAAGAGAAATCAAGCTGTTTTCATTTAATCGAGTAACGTTCAATCAACTCCACTGGGAGGACGGTGTTGGTCGACTATTGGGTTTCTACATTGGTTCCCTTGTCAAATACACAAATTGACCAGCGTTTACAAGTTAATCATATATGACCAGTTTATCACTAAATAAAATTAAACTAAAAATTCGACTATTCTGAAAAAGAAATATATATTGTTGTGTTCTGATTAGTGAACACAAGTAGTAGTAATAATAAGACAAACCACGATATGTGAGGAAAATAGTTATATTTACAGGAAAGAGTATTTACAAGAGAGAGACTGTTAGTAATAAGAACATAGGATTAGTGATAGAGTAATGATATATTTCAACAATAGGAACGGCTCTTCTGGTCTGACTCTTAGGCTTATTCGTCCGAGACTGATCTCCTCTACGGCCATATAGGGCAGATGGAACAGCTCATTATGCTGAAAAGGTAGGCGATACCCAACACACACACACACACACACACACACACACACACACACACATACACACATATATATATATATATGGAGAAAATTGAAAAACAAAGTAATCCAAAAGTGATGAATTTATTACGAATGAAATTTGACGTTAAAACGTTTCGGTTTAAATGAACCTTCATCAGGACTTTAAAACGTTGAAACAAGTGTTGATACAACAGCAATGGATGTTTTAACAAAATGCTTTTACTGGGTAAAAGAAAAGAAAAATATATATAAAGAAAGATATAACCGTTCAATCATTTAATCAGTATTCTTTTTTGAACAATTATCATGTGCTTGGCGTAGGCAACGATATTTAAACAAATGGTACAACAAAGAGATACAACAGATTAAAAGAAGAAGAAAAGAAAAGAAAAGAAAAGAAAAACATCATTCTGTACCAACTCAACAACTTTCGGGATTTTTCTTTCAAGTGAAAATCAACATTATTTTCCTTCAAGAATGCATTTAATTCCAAAATCACTTTATTATCTTAAATTGGACGAATATGTTAATGTTTACATAGATCTATTATTACTGCTATTACAAATCTCTTCGTTTGCTGATGCATAGATAAATATTCCCACTACATAGTGACATACTCACACAAAAATTCTTTTAGGATTAAAGCTATCAAAAACTGCTATATTTCATGCATGAATCTTTACTTTCTCTCTTAAAGATACTTACGCGTTGACTGAATTATCTTAACTTACTAGAAAAGATTCTGTAACTTTTGCTTTTCAACAAAATTTTCACTCAGTTTAAAGAAATAGAAATTTATTAATTTGTAGATCGGTGATTCATCTAATCATTTGCGCCTTGTTTGCTATATATGTATATTATTGTTGTTTGTTTTGTGATGATTACCGTTGTAGGAAAAAGATACAATGACTCGAATTCAAATCCTTGACAAGACTGTTTATATTTTACATGGTCCTAATAACCCGTCTTTATGAGGAGGTGTATTTGTATACATGAGTGAATTCTGTGATTTGGCTAATTTGTTTAATGGCACCTTAGCTTTTTATAGTTTAATTAATGTCGAAACTAGGTCTGATAATTAGATTGGTAAGAAACTAACAGTCACCATACGCCTTTGTAAGTCTACGCAATCCTAACTTATATATATATATATCTAAGAGGCTACAGTAGATCAAGTGTAGGTTATGTGGACTAAGAGATGAAATAGTTAATCACATAATAAGCGAATGCTGTAAACTAACAAGAAAAGGGTACAAGACCAGGGGGATCCACAGTCCGCCATTACTAGGCATCAATTGGATAATCTTATATGCGCCTGCACATAGAATCAAACAATGTTTTCGATTCTCGAGTCTCGCAACAACGAGCTCCATCTGTTAATCCTGGGAAGCTTTGTTAATCACTCAATTCAAAACAGAACTTTGTAAATAAAATCTATTTTTTAAGACTATCCTGCTCTACAATCAATGCGAAACAAAAGAAGTTAATTCCACCCGTGCCAACTGTAAGTGTACAGTAATTTTTTCCCCTCCTCTCTGCATTGTTACTGGCCACAATCCCTGTCTTGAACTCCCCAAGAACCAGTTCAACGGTAAAAAAATCCTTTGGTGTGACGTAAACGAAACAAAAGGTCTTTTTTAGAATTGTTTTAAGATGTTTTAATCGGTTTTAAAATATTTTATTCATTTTAAATATGAAACTGCTTTTAAAAGCTATATTCCAATAAAAGTATATATACGTATGTATAATGAATTTGAGAAATAGACAACGTTAGCTTGAAACCATTTTTTTTGATTTCATCAATAGATGTTCTGGAAAATGCACCCGCCCAAGCCAAAACCCTACAACATAGTCTAGAACGAGCCGCTGCAGACATTGGCCTCCATGTCAATGCACACAAAACAGAAGATATATGCTTTAATCAAACTGGCAACATCTGTACACTAAACGATAGCTCTCTGAAACTAGTTGACAAGTTCACCTACCAAGGAATCAGGGTCTCATCAACCGAGACAGACATCGACACACAACTAGCAAAGGTATGGACTGCTATCGGTCATATGGAAGTCAGACCTGATCGATAAAATGAAACGCAGTTTTTTTCAAACAGCGGTCTTGTCGATACTGCTATGTGGATACACTACATGGACGCTAACTAAATGGATGGAGAAAAAGCTTGACAGCTGCGAGTAATATTGAACAAGTCCTGGAGGCAACACCCCACAAAGCAGCAGCTATACAGCCACCTACCACCCATCGCGAAAATTATCCAAGTTAGAAGAACCAGACATGCGGGACAAGTAGGGACGAGCTCATAAGTGATGTACTCCTGTGGATCACTTCCCATGGACGAGCAAAGATAGGGCGACCAGCTTAAACTTAAATGAAACAGCTCTGTGCAGATACGAGGTGTGGCCCTGAAGACCTGCCGGAAGAGATGAACGATAGGGTAGGGTGGCGAGAGAGGGTCAGGGATATCCGTGCTGATGGCACGACGAAGTATAGCTGTAAAATTACTAATAATTTCTCAGGGCAGTTAGTTAAGATGTAAGGCTAGCTTGCTAAATCTGTAACAATAAGTAATCTTTGAATTGTATGCTATATCATTTTATATCTTGACAAAAAATAAAATTGAAAAATTCGGCGTTTCAATTTACTCCAACTTAAAGGTAAAGGTAATTGTGCTGGATTACAGCTAATGATCACATATATAGCTCAATACATACAATACATATAATACACAGGTTCAAAAATAAGGGGTTTATCAACTTTACCTAGAATCAATGCACATTTTGCCACCGGCATTTGCTTTGAAAGTGATGCATTACGATTGCGTTATATTATGATATAAGTCTGATCAGGAACGGTTCTGGGTGACTGTTAGTTTCATCAAACCAAGTCTGATTGGTTAAATGGTCACGTGGTCGAGAAACTGACAGTCACCAAGTGCCGAAGAGCTATGCTAACATATATATATATATATATATATATATATATATATATATATATCCTAATTTTTTTTTAAAACTGAGCGCGATATAGAGATATACCGAACTACATTATACATATATATATGTTACCAATGAGTAGAAAAGTGGGTGAACCAATACCGACAATTGATTCAACGATGATATTTCATTCTTTATTGAAAAAAAGAACTTATGGGTTAAAATGGGTTCTTCTAAACTTCAGCAATTGAGGAATTGGGTAAATAAAATAAAGATAGAAATATAAAAAAAGAGAAGGGTCGAAAGAAAAGAGACAGAAAAGGGAAGAAAGAGAGAGATATAGATATATGTGAGAGTGATGGCGGCAGAACTTATCAGTTTTGACTGTAACCATCTAAGCAGATGACTAGGCGGTTAGAGGAGAGGTTTACATCACCGTCAAGCGTATCAAGTTTCATCAGAGATTTGACCTGCAGAGATAGATTAATTTCGCTGAGAATGAGAGAAATATGAGGAAAGGGAGGTTCTGAAATAGAGATATATATGTCGGAGTGCTGGAGACAGAAGTTTCAGGTATATCCCGTTTAATCAAGACTTTATATTAGAATATCTAAATGAAAAGAGTAAAAAGACAATCGTCAAAAGTATGGAAGAACTAAGGGAGAAGAATGTCTTAGTTTTTGCTAAAAAGGATCAATTTTCTTTTTTGATATTATTCTCATGTAAAATAATGTCCGCCAAATAGGGTGCAATCGGGAAAAAACCAGGTCGTTCTGAGAAAGATGACAACAGTGATTAATTGAAATCTGCTTCTTTTTCTCTTCTTTTTATTACCTAAATTATACTGATAAGTAGAGCAAGAAAGAAGTGAAGGTGGCTGATTTACACACACTGGGACCGAGGTACGAATCTTAAGGGAACTCTTTTTATTCTTTCTTCTCCTGTCAAGTCAAAATTTTCCTGGTTATTTATATAAAACCCTGGACGCCCATGCAAATTCTCGTCACACCTCCAGCTTGCTTTCTACCCATTGAAAATGATACGATTCCTTCCAGCATGCCACCCATGCAATTTATGCAGCGTTTCCGCCGAGAACACCGACATCCTGTTTCTTTTTGGTACAAGATGCATTTCTTGTTTTGTTTTTTTTGTTGGACTTCTTCTGCTGCATCGACAGATCTCAAAGGGTTAAAGTCAATATCCAACAATATTTCACTTGAGATTGAGTAACAGCAAGTCTTCTCGAACATGAGAACAATTCAGAATATTTTAGCTGATCTTAACAACTTCTGTAATCTTGATGGTCTCAATTCGTCCTCTGATTTCCATTTTTCCTGTCTTTATTTCCAAGTGCACCAACTGTAATTGGTATCACCGTCAACCTTATATTACTCAATTTTTTAAATTTTCGAGCAAGGTTCACATTTTTGTTTTTGGTTTTTTCTTTGTTCTATTTCCATTTTCGAGTCAACTGGAAAGACAAAATCCACTTGACAAGTAGGTGCCCGTGGTGTAATGGTTATCGTCGTAGGAAATGGACACGGCGACACGAGTTCAAATCCTGGACGACACTGTTTGCGTTTCACATAGCACTAATAGTCTTGGGAAAGGTATGAATCCAATTATTCTCCCTCCAGCTACGGGTAAAATAGTAGGGCAGACTAGGTTCTTCAGCCTTGGTGATGCAACAAGTCTAGGAGAAGAAAAACTCTGAATTCAAACCTGTTACACTTCTCTTAAAAATTGACCCTGTGTCCTATCCTGCCGGAATGGAGGGGTTGGTAAATATAGATTAGCATTAGATGTCGTCTTCTGTCTGGAATTAGGCAATCCATTAATATTTGGATGCATCTGATTTTTGCATATACCCTTTTGTAGTATGGTCAAGTTTTCATATCTTGAGGAATTCCAAATGGATCACCTTTCCCACCCAGTCGTGCCTAGTCTTGTACTCTTTTCGTTTTAGTTTACAGCATTCGCTTATTATGTGTGTAACTATCTCGTCTCTTTGTCCACATAACCTACACTTGATCTTCTGCAGCCTTTTATCAATTTTTGCAGTAAAATAATTGGTCCTTATGGCGATTTATTTTTTCTCTTAAGGTTTCTCCATTTTCACCATATCCAGGTCTTCTCGTATGCAATCTCCCTAGTTTGTCGCTTGAAGTATCCATTCAGTGTTTTTTCTTCTCGTTTGATTTCTAGTTTTTGTTGTTTTTTTGTTTGGTTATATAGCCATTACTGTTGCTGGCTGCTTGTGATACTATACTAGTCAAGGTACCAAATGTGATACTATACTGTGGTACGGTAATAAATCTAATAATATTCTCTCACAGCACTATTGTAACACCATTGCGGTCACCGATGTAATACCGTTGTTTATGACAACATTTCTGGTATGAAATATAACAATAATAATTAGTCTTATTCTGGTAACAGTGCCAAACGTGATGCTATAATTGTCACGGTACTTTTACTTTTGTCTTATCCTGGTAACAGTGCCTAATGCGTTTCAAGGTTGTTTGTTTATCAATCCCCTCTATGATCATGTTGTGTTTGAAAGATCCACAGATAGTGAATGACACAATTCACCCGGAACTTTTTCTAACGATCGGGGAGATTCGTTGAAAGAAAATTGCCTGGGTCATGGCAACTTAACATCAAGAAGAACTCTCTGTCAACAATCACTTTATTGGGACGTATTGGTGCAACAGTAATGTGTCCAAAATATTTTTAGAAATCGTCCTTTTTATGATCCAGATATACTGTTCGATGTTCAGACAGCATATAGTAGCTGGAGAGAGAGAGAGAGAGAGAGAGAGAGAGAGAGAAGATCTGTTAAGATTTATGAACAGAGACACAAAGAGACACCCCCCGACCCGAACAAACTCCAACTTTTAACTGACGACTGATAACTTTTTCAAAATTCGCTAATCCAAGATATCGTTAGTGTGATGTAATCTCACTAAATTATTACGTCATCTCACACGTGTACCCAAATTTTTGCCGTGTTTTTCATTTCCTCAATCAAACTTGTGTCAAGACACTAATCTATTTTGTTTACATTTGGTCTTCCTGTGTAGAAATGATAATTCCCATATCCTGGTCGAGTGCACTCGCTTGAACTTACATTTCCTCTCAAAGATTTTAGCTAATTAAACGGCTGACAGAAAAAACCGCGGCCCAACCAGACTAAAAAATAAAATAATTTATACGATCAACCATCACGATAACTGAGTTATAGCTGCAGTTTGTCTTTCTTCGCTCTTTTAGTGTATATCTCAGTCCTTGAATTCATACATTATTGTGGTGTATAGGGGTCAAAATGAAGAAACGCAGACAAGAGACACGGTACCACTTTGACTTATATTATCAATGGAGGGCTCTTCACAGCAAAAAGTCGCCAAGTGGCTAGACAGGATATTGCAACCTGTGCTTTTACATTATAGTACATATTGTATAAAAGATTCTTTCGAATTTGCTGGTTTCATTCGAAAGTGTTCTCCACTGAACAAATTCATGTGTCCTTTTGATATCCGTGGTCTCTTCACTTGCGCCCCCATCTTAGAAACTATCAATATACGTGCAGATATGTTGTACCGGAGTTATTTGACCCCACCTGATATTCCTGAGGTAGTATTTGTACAATTAATTAAATTTGCGACTACATCTGTTGAATTTAGCTTTGATAATATGTCAGTTGGATGGAATTTCGATGGGTTCGGTTTTGTGTCCTACAATGGCTGGTATTTTCGTGGGTTTCCATGAGGTTGATTTCCTCTCCAAATACAGGGTGGAACAATAAAATTCTCACCCTAGAAAAGACGACATGATTCCATTTCCGTTTAATGAAAACCGGTTTTCTTTTTTTGTTGCAGACCATCTACTAGTTGGCCAGTTGTGTACAAATCCCAAGAGCAATAGGAGCCATCTATCATGTCTGAAAGTGACACAATGTTCAACGAGCGAGATCGGAGATGCGCCGCCGTACGACTCATACTCTCTACCGATCCAAGTTATGACAACAGGACCATTGCCAGCACCCTCAAAATTCAAATCTAGATAGCCACCAATAACAGGGACGAGCCTAGGGTGATGAAAACAAAGTTTCCGGCTACGGTCATGGTATTTGGTGTGGTTTCAAGTAAGGGCCACATCATGCCACCTCACATCTTCGAAGTCGGCTTGAAAGTCAACACCAAAGTGTACCTGGATGTGCTGAAGAGTGTGGTGACCCCCTGGTGCAATCAGGTGACCGGTTGCAGACCCTGGGTGTGGCAGCAGGATTTGGCGCCGGCCCACAAGTCCAAAGAGACCCAGGCTTGGCTTCAGAAGGAGTGCTACGACTTTGCACCCTTTTTCACTGGCCCCCTCCTCCCCAACCCGAACCCGCTGGACTACTTCGTTTGGTCATACGTCGAGAACATCACCAACATGACCTCCCACAACACCAAAGCCAGCCTAATCGCCGCCATCCGCCGAGTATTCACCGAGCTCCCGCCGGCGCTTGTGGAAAAAGCCATGCTCCCAGTTCCGGATCCGTATCGAGGCGGTGAGTGAGGCCGAATGCGGCTACATTGAATAGATGTCAGCTCTACTACATAATTAAGTTACCTGATTTTTTCAATAAAAGTTTTAAGATAAAGCTGTAGTGTTGTTTTCTTTAGGACGACAATTTTATCGTTCCACCCTGTATAAGGCACCCGAAATGTACTTTCGTTAGGTCGACGACACATTTTGTGTATTTGGGTGTGAGACCGAAGTGGGTGAATTTTTCTCACATTTGAATAACATGCACCCTGCCCTTAGATTTACTCTTGAGTAGGAGAATAATTCCACTCAATCTTTTTTGGATGTATTGGTGTGTAAAGAGACTTCCACATTATAATCAAAATCCGATAGACAGATGGATGAAGGGATGCATCTTCCCTTTCCCTCAAAAAGGGGACCTCGGATTAGCCTAGAACTACCGAGGTATAACACTTACATCCATAGCAGCCAAAATATACAATGCCCTTCTACGAAACCTCATAGAACCCAAAATCGACAACATTCTTAGGAAAAACCAAAATGGCCTCCGAAGAAATAGATCCACAACCTCACAAATATTGACTATCCGCAGAATCCTTGAAGGCGTACGGGCAAAAAACCTACAGGCAACAATACTATTTGTCGACTTTACCAAGGCCTTTGATTCCATTCACAAAGGGAAGATGGAACAAATCCTGCTAGCATACGGCATACTAAAAGAGACCGTCGCAGCAATAACGATTCTCTATAGAAACACCAAAGTGAAAGTACGTTCTCCGGATGGAGACACAGACGACTTCGTCATTGTAGCAGGAGTACTGCAAGGGGACACACTAGCCCCATAAATCTTTATCACCTGTCTAGACTACGTGCTTAGAACATCGATTGATAAAATCAAAGAAACCGGCTTCAAGCTGACAAAGAAGCAGAAGGTACACCGCAAAAACAATTACCGACGCCGACTACACCGATGACATAGCAATTCTGGCAAATACACCCATCCAAGCCGAAAAACTACTGCATACTCTGGAACGAGCCACCGCAGGCATTGGCCTCCATGTCAATGCACACAAAACGGAATAAAGGTGCTTTAATCAAACAGGCGACATTTCCACACTAGGCGGAAGCTCTCTGAAACTAGTTGACAAGTTCACCTACCTAAGAAGCAGTGTCTTATCAACCGAAAAAGACATCGACACGCGGCTAACAAAGGCATGGACAGCTATCGATAAGCTATCGGTCATATGGAAGGCAGACCTGACCGATAGAATGAAACGCAGTTTCTTCCAAACAGCGGTCGTCTCGATACTGCTATATGAATGCACTACATGAACGCTAACTAAACGGATGGAGAAAAAGCTTAACGGCAACTACACAAAAATGCTGAGAGCAATTTTGAACAAGTCCTGGAGGCAACACCCCGCAAAGCACCAACTGTACGGCCACCAACCTCCCATCACAAAAACTATCAAAGTTAGACGAACCAGACATGCTGGACACTGCTGGAGAAGCAGGGACGAGCTCATAAGTGATGTACTCCTATAGACCCCCTCATATAGCCGAGCAAAAGCAGGACGACCACCTCGAACCTACTTATAGCAGCTCTGTGAGGATACAGGATGTAGCCCTGAGGACCTGCCAGAAGCGATGAACGATAGGGAGGAGTGGCGAGAGAGGGTCAGGGATATCCGTACTGGCGGCACGACACGATGATGATGATGATGATGATGATGATGATGACATTACACAGTCCCTGCCCCTTGTCCTTTTTTCAGTGAGGACCGAAAGTGGTAAGTTGTAAAATTTTATTTTTTAAAAGTGATTATAATTGGTCTCTTTTTAAGTATGATAGAATTTTTTACTCCCCGTAAAATATCAAAATGTTGAAACAAATATATTACAATAACGGAACAAATATACAGAATACAGGTGTTATACAACCGTTAGAAATGTCCTTCCGGTACTCTCAGGCAGCTTGGAGGTTTTCTCCATGGGTGTCAAGTAGATTCGGTATTTATTGAGGCGGAATAGTCCATTACAATGTAGGTAGGTATCATAACATATATCAACGCAATCCTCAGTCCTTTTCTTCCTTCTTTTTTTGACACATAGAATCTGAATATGTCATCTCATTTTTATTATTGTGGTGATTTTTCTTCCTGGTCTTCCTTCGTTCTTACCAGGATTTTTTCTACAATTATTATTATTATTATTATTATTATTATTATTATTATTATTATTATTATTTTACTCCTTTTCGAGTTTTTCACACCGGTGTTAACCGATGGTTTCTCACAGAAGTTTGAGTGACAGTAGGTCTCCTCAAGTCTCCAGGACTCTCCTCAGTGTTGTGGCCGGTCTTAATAATGCTGTAGTTTGGATGGTCTCGACTCGTCCATCCATTTCCAAGTCCTCCAGTCCTTTTGTAATCCTTTGGTGACTTTACCCAGAGCACCAAATACAGTTTGTATTTTTGACAGTGTTTGCAATTCTCTAGCAAGGTCGAGGTATTTATCCTTCATTTCACTTTCTTTCAATTTTGCTCTGTGATCAGCCGGGACAGAAAAGTCTGCAATTCTGCAAGTTTTCTTTTTCTTGTTGGTTTTCACAGGTCTGTTCGTCTGGCCGAAATTAGGGGATCCGTTCGTATCTCAAAATCCCAGAGGAGTTTGTGCTTCTCATTCCCCAGGACATATTCTGGGTTATACATATACAATTTGTTCGTATGGTCAAATTTAAACTCCTTGCACAATTCCCAGTGGATCCCCTTGCCCACCCAGTTATGTTTTATACTCTTTCTGTGCTAGTTTGCTGGATTCGCTTATGTGATTGTTCGTTTTGTCTTTATCATCACATAACCAACATCTGGTGTTTTATTGCATTTTATCTATTCTTTCTTTGATATGATTGGTTCTTATGGCGTTTTTTTGTGGTGCTATTAGAAGTTTCTTTCAATATTATTATTATTATCATTGTAATTGTTGTTATTATTATTTTACTCATTTGACAGTTTTTTACATAAGAATTAGCTGATGGTTTTTCACAGGAGTTCAAGTGACAGCAAGTCTCCTCACGTCTTCAGGATTCTTCTTAGTATTTTGGCCGATCTTAATAATGTCGTAGTCAGGATGGTCTCCACTTGAAAATCCTTTCGGGATTATTCCAAGTACTCCACTTACAAATGGCATCATCGTCACCTTTATGTTCCATATATATCTTTAGTACTCTAACTAGGAATTTATCTCTCGTTTTATTTTTTTAAATTTTTACTCAGTGGTTTGCCAGGATGGAAAAGTTCACAATTCAGCAGGTTCTCTTTTTTGTTGACTATTGTTGTGGCTCCGGAAAAGGGTCACTAATGAAAACGCAGACAGAGATATTAGGTAAACAGATTATATTGCACAAGAAAGATAGAGTTATATAGAAAAGGTAATAAGTCTCGTACTGTTTCGGACGACTCCGGTATTATTCGGAGAGCAGCGAAATCTCTCAGTACTAATAAAGGTGAGAAGAGTCCATTATGATGAGATGGTTAAGGCTCCCACAACAACCTAGGTCTGGTTGAAATAATTTATTATCATTATCATTATTATTATCATTTACTCATTAGAGTTTTTCACATCAGAATTAGCTGATGGTCTTTCACTAGAGATTGAGTGACAGCAAGTCTCCTCAAGTCTCCAGGACTCTTCTTAGTATTCTGGCCGTCCTCAATAATGCTGTTGTTTGGATGGTCTCCTCTCGGCCGCCAATTTCCAAATCCTCCAGGCCCTTTAATAATCCCTTAGTTACCGTGCCAAAAGCACCAATCACAATTGGTATAATTATCACTTGCATATTCCATAGTTTTTTAATTCTCTAGCAAGATCGAGGTACTTATCTCTCTTTTCACATTCTTTCAGTTTTATTCTGTGGTCAGCCGGGACAGCAAAGTCGACAATTTTGCAGATTTTCTTTTCTTTGTTGATTATCATAAGGTCTGGTCTTCTGGCCGAGTTTAGCAGATCCGTTTTAGTAGTAGAAGTATTTTCTTGTTATATTTTGACATTTGCTTGTCTGCTACAAATATCTGACGGTTATCGTTGAAAATAAAGCGGTAACAAGTTTCCGCAAATCTCCAGCATTTTCTTCAGTATCATTGTAGATCCCAGCATGGCAAGGGTCGTACCAGTCGCAAATCTTGGACGAATCTTTAATTTATTTAGACTAGATTATATTTTGGGTACGCTTTCTATATTCCTAGTTATAATGACTAGTAAAGATTTTAACCTTTACACCTGAACGTAATTTGATTGACACCAAACACAAATGTTATTGGGAACGTATGGAAATTGCTGGGTTATATAATGACCTGTAACTGACCCCTATGTCAACGGGTGCGGGTAGCAAAAGTGCAGATGCCATCGAAGAGGAAGTGTTCCGTACACGAAATCTTACTTATAGACCACAAAAGTTGGAAAGAGAGAGAGAGAGAGAGAGAGAGAGAGAGAGAGAGAGAGAGAGAGAGAGAGAGATTTAAAAATGTAAATGATAAAAGTGAAGAAAGAATGAAGAAAGAGAGTGAATGAAAAAATGAAGGAAAAGAAAAAAAGGGAAATAAAAAGAAAAGAAGATAGTGAAGGAAAATAACCAATGAAAAAAGAAATGCAAAAAAAAAGAATAAGTAAGAAGTATAATATAATGCGTCATCAAATACAGAATCTGATGTGGGGGGGGGGGGGTACAATGAGGTTATAAACCTACAGTGGAGACTGACAGCTGAGAGTTAAATGATTTTGAGCCAGTGTGTGAAGTGAATGAAATGGGAAAACGAATGACTAGGAATTACATATGCGCACTGATTAATTAACAAAAGAAATTCACATGTCCAAAAAGAGGGAAATCTTAAAAAACACTCAGTTAATTTAGTTAGTTTTGGGATTTTGAGAACCACAGACAGTCTTTTCATCTCCATTTCACCCTGTTTCTTATCCAAGTTGTTGCAGGCCGTTGCAGCGGCTCCAAATAGGATTAGCTTCACCGTCACCTTCCTGTTTCACAACTTTTTCCAGCTCTCGAGGTAATTCCAGGTAATTTTTTCTTTGTTTTTCGCTTTTTTAGTTTTCACTCACTCGTCCGCAGGAATGGCAAAATTTACTAGAAAGTAAGTTCTTTTCTTCTTGTTGATTAATACAAGGTCTGGTCGTCAAAGTCTCTGAGAATATGTTTCTTTTTTTCTTGGACGAATTCTGTTTTGTGCATATTCCATTTGTAAGTATTGTGAAATTTCAGTTTCTCGTACGGTACCCAGTAGATCACCTTCCCCGCCTAGGTATGCCTGTTCATTGTTATTATTATTTTTTCATATCTTGTAAGTTTTTCACGTCAGAATTAACAGCTTATCGCTCACTGGAGTCTGAGTTACAGCAAGTCTCTTCACATGTCCAGGACTCTTCTCAGTGTTCTGACCGATCTTAACAATACTGGAGTTTGGAATGTCTCGATTCGTCCTCCGATTTCCGACTCTTCCAACTCGTTTTCCAAGCCTTTGCAGACCGTTCCTATAACAATTGGTTTTTTCACACCATTACCATCATGTTCTGTAGCTGTCTTAGTTTTCTAGCAAGTTCCAAGTACTTGTCTCTTATTATTATTATTATTATTATTGTTTACTCCTTTAGCGTTTTACACACAGCGCCAATTGATGGTTTTTCACTGGAGTTTGAGTGACAACAAGTCTCCTCAAGTCACCAGGACTCTTCTCAGTATTCTGGCTGTTCTCAATAATGCTGTCGTTTGGATAGTCTCCACTTGAACTCCAACTTCCAAGTCATCCAATCCCTTTAATAATTCTTTAGTTACCGTGCCAAAAGCACCAATCACAATTATTATAATTGTCACCTTCATGTTCCATAGTTTTTTTCAATTCTCTAGCAACGTGTAGGTACTTATTTCTCTTTTCACATTCTTTCAGTTTTATTCTGTGGTCAGCCGGGACAGCAAAGTCGACGATTTTGCAAATTTTCTTTTTTTTTTTTTTTTTGTTGATTATTATAAGGTCTGGTATTCTGGCCGAGATTAGGTGATCCGTTCTAATAGTAGTAGTATTTTCTTGTCATATTTCGACATTTGCTTCTCAGCTACAAATATCCGACGGTTACCGTTGAAAATGATAGTCTCCACTTGTCCTCCAACTTTCAAGTCCTCCAATCCCTTTAATAATTATTCAGTTACTGTGCCAAAAGCACTAGTCACAATTGCTATAATTGTCACTTTCATGTTCCATAGTTTTTTCAATTCTCTAGCAAGGTTGAGGTACTTATCCTTCTTTTCACATTCTTTCAGTTTTATTCAGTGGTCAGTCAAGACAGCAAAATCGGCAATTTTGCATATTATCTTTTTTTGTTGACTATTATAAGGTCTGGTATTCTGGCCGAGATTAGGTGATCCGTGCGTACGCCAAAGTCCCATAGGAGTTTATGTGTGTAATCTTCTAGAACAGGTGCTGGGTTGTGCATATACCATTTGTTGGTGTGGTCAAATTTAAATTTCTTGCACATTTCCCAGTGGATCACCTTGCCGACCCAGTCGTGTCTACACTTATACTCCTTCTGTGCTAACTTGCAGCATTCGCTTATTATGTGATTGATCGTTTCGTCTCTGTCACCGCATAGCCTACATTGGCTTTTTTTTTAGTCTTATCTATTCTTGCTTTGATATGATTGGTTCTTACGGTGTTATTTTGTGCTGCTATAAGGAGAGAATCTATTTATCTCTTAAGGTTTCCTTTTCTTAGCCAGGTCCAGGTTTTCTGGTGTGAGATCGTGTTTATTAATCGTATAAAGCGGCCACAGAATTTTTTTCTTTTTTTTTTATCAGTATCGTTCCTGATGACTGTAATCACTCCCCCTTCGTGTTTTCTATGTAGTCTTCGAACCGTTGTATCGATGCGTCAACGCTGTCTTCGATGATGACAAGTCCTCTTCCTCCGTTATTATAATAATTTAGAGTTTTTCACATCAGTGTTAGCTGATGGTTTTTCACAGGAGTTTGAATGACAGCAAGTCTTCTCAAGTCTCAAGGACTCATCTCAGGATTCTGGCCGTTCTCAGAAATGATGTCATTTAGATAGTCTCTACCCGTCCGCCAACTTCCAAGTCCTCCAGGCTTTTAAATAATACTTTAGTTATTGTGCCAAAAGCGCCAATCACAGTTGGTACAATCGTCACTTTCATGTTCCACGGCTTTTTTCTTTTAAGACTTTTTCACGCCAGCATTTGCCGATGGTTTTTCATTAGAATTGGAGTTACAGCAAGTCTCCTCAAGTCTTCAGGACTCTTCTCAGTATTCTGTCCGATCCTAATAATGCTGTAGTTTCGACAGTCTCTACTCGTTCACTTATTTCCCAGTCCTCCAATTCCTGTACCAATCTTTTAATGACTGTACCAAGCACACCAATTACAACTGCTTTTACCGCCATTTTACTCCTCTATGTTTTAAATAGTATCACGACTGTTTTTTCTTCAAGATTGGCTTTGACATTAAATACTCCACGGAGGTTGATATGACATTAAACTAAGAAACCAAACCCAACCTATTTCTTTTCTTGACAAATAGAGTCTGTATATGTGATCTCTCGGGTATAAAGCTGTGAGAATGTTCATCAATTTCTTTTGTATTTTGATTCATTTGCCTGAGTTGATCCCTCGGGACAATTTACTCATTTGACAATTCTTCACACCAACGTTAAGCTGATAGTTTTCTAGTGGAGTCTGAGTGACAGCAAGTCTCCTTAAGTCTCCAGTACTCTTCTCAGTATTCTAGCCGAACTCAACTATGCTGTAGTTTGGATGGTCTCCACTCGTCCTCTTATATCCAAATTCTGTAGTCCCTGTACCAGTCCATTGGTGACCGTACCAATCGCACCAATTACAATTCGTATTACGGTCACTTTCATGTTGTATAGTTTTTTTCAGTTCTCAAGAAAAGTCTTGGTATTTATCTCTCTTTTCGCTTTCTTTCAGTTTTACTCTGCAGTCAACCGGGACAGCAAAGTCCACAATTCAGCAAGTTCTCTTTCTTTTTGTAGACGATCGCTACATCTGGTCGTCTGGTCGAGATTACGGGTTCTGTTCGTATCTAAAAATCCCAGAGAAGTTTGTGTGCCTCATTTTCCAGGACAAATTCTGCGTTGAGCATATACTATTTGTTCGTATGGTCAAATCGCAATTTCTTGCACTATTCCCAGTGGATCACCTTGCACACACAGTAGTGTCTACTCTAATACTCTCGTTGCGTTAATTTACTGCATTCGGTTAACATACTATAGATCGTTTCGTCTCTGTCACCACATAATCTATATTTGCTAATTTCTTGCGTCTTGTCTATTCTTGCTTTGAAATAGTTAGTCCTTATGGCGTTGTTCTATGCTGCTATCAGAAGAGATTCAGTTTCTCTCTTAAGGTTTCCTTTTCTTATATCGATAATGTGCAGTTTTATTGCCGTAATGTTATGAGAATATAATTGAAAATTTATTCTTCAAAGTCATGCAATCTTTTCACGCGTAATACTCGCACTTTTGTCTCCATCTCCCAAATTTATTTATTCATTCATTTTGCTGATTTGTTGAAAGCCAAATACACGGAACTCCACACCAAAATAAACGGTAACAACAAAGAGAGCATACATAATTTCAACAAACATTTCTTTCACCTATTGGCATTCATCGATTCAATATAGGTGAAAAGCATTTCACAACTTAAGAAAATTTTATCATTTGATCTTGGTGAGATTTTCTTTCTTCTTAAATAGCTGTTCGTTCTTTTAAATTTTTAGTCATTTAGTCTCGATAATATTTTTCTTGCCATACATTTACAAACTTTCAAATATTGTAAAGTCTCTCTTCCTTTCTCAGTTCTTTTCTTCCTTTGTTGTTTTTTTTCTTTCTTTTATTTTTTCTCTTCCTTCTTTTTTTTATTCCTTCTTTTTTTTTTCTTTTTCTGCTTTCCATGCCTTTTCTTCTTCTTTTCTTTTTCTTTATTTCTTTCGTTATCTGTCCTTCACAAATTCATTGATTTTTTTTTAAATTTCCTTCTTTCCTTTCTTCTTCTCTTCATTTTTATCCTGCCCCTTCCTTTCTTTATCGTTATTCTTTCTTTTTCTCTCTACTTTCGATTTTTCAAGCTTTATAGATATAGTTTCCCCCCCTTTCTTTCCTATTTTTTCTTTTTTCTTTCGTTTGGTCTTTTTTATTCTTTTATCCTTATCTCTTTTTTCCGATTATTTTCTTTCATTTATTCTTCCAGTTTTTCTCTTCATTTTTATTTTCTCTCTTTCGTTATTCTTTTTTCGCAAGTTTCTTCGTTTTGTCCTTTTTTTCTTCAGTTTCTATATTCTTTCTTTTGTTTTCTATTGTCTATTTTTCAGGCTTTATGAATGTTATCAATACTTATTTTCTTTCTTCTCTTTCTTCAGTTATTTCTTTTCTGTTATTTTTTCTTTTCCTTCATTCTTTCATTGAATCTTTTTTCTTCATCTCATCATTTTCTTCTTTTTAAGGTTTCTATTATTTCTTTCGTTAACCTTTATCACCAAAATCCTTCATTTCATTAATTTCCTTCCATCTTATTTTTCTTTCTATTTTTTATTCTTTTACATTTCATAAACTATTCCTTTCTTTTTCCTTCTTTTCTTCTTTCCTTCACTTCTTTCATTCATTTTATTACTTTAATTCCTTCATTCGTTCTTTCTTTTCTTTCTTTCCATTTTTTTTTAAATTTTAATTTTCCCCCTTATTTTCTTCCGTATGTTTCATTCCAAATTTCTTTCATTTCCTGTCTTCCTTCCATTTCTTTAGCCTTTTTTTCTTCGCTAATTTCAAGGTTTGATTTTTTTAATTGTAAATTATTTATTTTCCCCTTTGTTCGTTCGTTTGTTCGTTCGTTCATTCCTTCCTTCCTTGCTAACACTTTTTTGATTTTTTTTCTTCTTTCACTTTTTATTTTTTTTATTAGTTTTATGAATTTCATTTCTTTTTTCCTTTCCTTGATCCTTCCTTCTTCCCTTTCTTCCTTCCTTCCTTCCTTCCTCTTTTTCCTTTCTTTTTCCTCTTTCACTTTTTTATTTTTTCATTAGTTTTATGAATTTCATTTCTTTTTTTCCTTTCCTTGATCCTTCTTCCCTTCCTTCTTTCCTTTCTTGCTTCCTTCCTTCCTCTTTTTCCTTTCTTTTTCCTCTTTCACTTTTTTATTTTTTCATTAGTTTTATGAATTTCATTTCTTTTTTTCCTTTCCTTGATCCTTCTTCCCTTCCTTTGTATTATTCTTTCTTTTTCACTCGGTCATTTATTTTCAAGCTTCTAAGTTGTAAATTATTCGTTTTCTACTTCGTGCGTTCCTTCTATTCTACTCTTTTCTTTTCTTTTCTTTGCTTCTTTGTTTTCTTTTTCTACCTTCATTCAATCTTTCTCCCTTTCCTTCCAGATTCTCATTCATTTCTTTACTGGTATTGATTATTTTCCCCTCATTTTCTATTTTCTGTTTTCTTCAGTTTATTACAATAATTTTTTTTTCTATCTATTCATATTCTTCATTTTTCTCTTCCTTCATCTGAATCTTCTTTTTTATTCTTTTCTTTCTCTCTTCCTTCATCTGAATTTTTCTTCTTTTTTATTCTTTTCTTTCTCTCTTCCTTCATCTGAATTTTTCTTCTTTTTTATTCTTTTCTTTCTCTCTTCCTTCATCTGAATCTTTCTTCTTTTTTATTCTTTTCTTTCTCTCTTCCTTCATCTGAATCTTTCTTCTTTTTAATTTTTCTTCTTTTTTCCTTCTTCTGAATCTTTCTTCTTTTTTATTCTTTACTTTCTCTCTTCCTTCATCTGAATCTTTCTTCTTTTTTATTCTTTTCTTTCTCTCTTACTTCATCTGAATCTTTCTTCTTTTTTATTCTTTTCTTTCTCTCTTCCTTCATCTGAATTTTTCTTCTTTTTAATTTTTCTTCTTTTTTCCTTCTTCTGAATCTTTCTTCTTTTTTATTCTTTACTTTCTCTCTTCCTTCATCTGAATTTTTCTTCTTTTTAATTTTTCTTCTTTTTTCCTTCTTCTGAATCTTTCTTCTTTTTTATTCTTTACTTTCACTCTTCCTACTTCGGAATCTTTCTCCATTTCTTTATTTTCTTTGTCCTTTCCTTCTTCTAGATCTTTCTTCTTTTTTATTTTTGGTTCCTTTTCCTTCTTCTGAATTTTTCTTCATTTTTAAATTTTCTTTCTCCCTTTTTTCTTCTGAATCTTTCTTCTTTTTTATTATTTTCTTTCTCTCTTCCTTCATCTGAATTTTTCTTCTTTTTT
>OY757914.1:9988303-10008303 GCA_963585895.1 Sepioteuthis lessoniana | reverse complement strand
GCTAGGGGGCGTGGTGAACTAGCAGAATGCAAACGGAAGTCGAGCAAAAGCTTTGATTTTATTTAAGTTTTTGTTAATAAAAAAAAAGAAAGAAAGAAAAAAGGATTTATTTACTTTTCTCGCGACATTTGATGGAAACAAGACGTACGCATTGAAGAAGAGAAAATAAAAAGAAACGCAGCTTATGAGCCTCGAATTCATTTAATTCCCGCGTATTTGCTCAAGATCCAATTTTGTTTCACCAATGAAACTTTTCGCTTACGATCTTCAATAAACTCCACCATTTCCGAAAAACTTTCAAAAATGAATAAATAAATAAACCAAAATGATTTTAAAAATCTGAGATTAGGTTAAAAGGACTTACTAAGTGGTGGTTGGGATGGATGTTCAATACCCTGTTGGGAATAAATTCTTACACAATGATTGGAAGAACGAACACATGACTAAAAGATTCGATTCCAAATAGAGACTTTTTCATAATCTGATTTCAATAAGGCGAAATCCTTGATTAATTTGCTGGCTGACTAGGTTATGTAAACTACGTAACACATAATACTCTTCATCATATTAGATAATTATTTTAAGAGGAGTGGAAATTTGATTTTTTTTAAAGACAGGAACAAGAGTTTAATTAACCCCTTACTTACCGGCTGTACGACTGTTAAATTCACCCGAAATCCAAATGCGCAAGCTAAAAAATTCTCTGAATCACCTGCTAACAACATAATTTTAAAAAATGATTGATTTTAACGGCATGTCAACTCATGTGGGGGTATTCTATGCCTAGATGTTAGGCAATCAGATTCATTGCAAGTTTATATATACATATTTTGTGTAGCTTTTTAAGTTCATCAACATTTACTCTGGGTGATTGTACGGAGTGTCTTAACTCTCTCTCTCTCTCGCCATCGGTCCCTATCATTCATCGCTCCAAGTAGGTCTTTTAGACTGTACCTAGTGTTCGAACAGAGCTGATATAAAAAAAAATCTTTTCTGGTAGGCCAACATTGCTGTGTCCATGTGAGAACGTTACTTGTGTTTGTCCTTAATTCACAAACATTGTCCAGCATTTCTTGATCGTCTTACTAGAATAGTTTGTAAATGGACTTGTAGCTGCTGTTTTGGGTGAACTGCTTTGAGGATTTGTTTAGAACAGTGCATAGAATTCTTGCAAAGTATCCATCTAGCTTTTTTTCTTTTATCGTTTCGTTAGATTCCTGCAGGTGGATCTGTTGTATACTACCGCTGGACATTGACAAACAACGAGGAACACATATATGTGTGAAATATAATCTTATATTCTTATTTTTCAACGGTAACGCTTGTGTGGAGCAGGAGAACAGTTAGAGAGAGTTCGCACACACAAACGAGCTGTTGGGAGTCGGAAAGCGGAAAATAAACTTTAGCCAAAATTCTGGATCTTATATAATATTATTAAAACTCCCATGCGACCCACACGGCCTTGCCTCTTCACCCACGCAATGTTTGTACTCCATTGTTCCCAGCTTACACCCACGCTTGCTCATTTTTTCATTTGTCACGGTTTGCACCCACGCATTTTTATGCCTCGTGTATCACGCCCACGCATTTTTGTTTTTCCTGTTGTCACTTTTGTTATATAATTAAGGAATGATTTTTTTACATTAATCATTTTTCGTTAATTATATCTTATCATTCAGTTTGGTAAGGCTTTGAACTATTCGAGTCTCTTAGTCCAGGTGTATAGTCAGTCGGTGCAGTTTTACGCTCGCGGTCAATGGATATGACAATCGCCATTTGTCATAATAAACCCCCAGACAGGAAATGGGACTGGAGTGTGGATGACGTCATGCCTAGAAAAGATGGTACTGGGAATTTGAGGATTTTGAAAAGACAGTAGTTTGGTATTCGACCGTTGAAAACAACAGAGTTGGGTTTTCTACCGTTGAGGCATGCCGTTGAGTTTTTCGGATCTCGACCGACAGAGAGGAATTAAGATCTTAAACATCACAAGATGCGCCGCGCGTTGGGATGGGGTCAGCATAGTATAGTTAGCATAGGCTTTTAAGAATGGTGTCTCTCTCCTCGTGTCGCCATGGACCGAAGCCAGAAACTAATAAACCCGTTCGTATCTGAAACGACAGTGTCCGCCTGTATTTGTATGTGTATTGTATTACTGTCGTGATTGAGATCATCGTAATTATACAACACTTTGTTGATGTATCAGTCAACTTCATTCGCTTGGTTCCCTGCCGGTCAAAGCA
Source organism: Sepioteuthis lessoniana (assembly GCA_963585895.1). Lineage (NCBI taxonomy): Eukaryota > Metazoa > Mollusca > Cephalopoda > Myopsida > Loliginidae > Sepioteuthis > Sepioteuthis lessoniana. Next base: position 10,006,060 of record OY757914.1, on the reverse strand, counting down.
ATATATTACACAATAAATTACACATCCATTCAGTAGTACTGAAGCAGTTACTGCTTAAAATAAATCCCGTTTTGTTTTATTATATCAGATTTTCATATTATCGACAACCAAATAGTTACAGTCTACGCCGTCCCAATGTATATGCTGGCATCGCTTTCAGTCGATAAGATATTGCTGTCAAGGTATGTGAATTGGTCTCCTAATTTCAGAGGAATGACACTTAAAGGAGAGATATTTAAAGTATTCTTATCTAATACAAATACTGGCAAACTGATCTATTTGACCCATAGAACGGGACCCTATCAAATACTACTACACCGGGTCAAAGTGGACCAGGGAGTAATGGCAGTAAAAGGGTACTCCACACTCCTAATGGTTTTAAAACTGGAGCTTCAGCGCTAGATACATTTTTGTGTGATAATCAGGACGCCCCTTGTTACGGGTGTTCTTTGTCTTCGGCAGGTGATGCTGTTAGCGTCAATTGAGCGTAGAAACACTTTGATTCTTCATATAATAAAAGGATCTCTTATAAAAGACATGTACAGCACACTTTACCACAGATTATTTTTACCGATAAATGGAAACCGGTAAATTTAGTATCGGTAATAAGAAGTTATCCTTTTCCAGCCAAGTCACACTCTAAGCACAAATTCCAGTTTGATCACCGAAGTTAAGAAGGAATTTATCTATTCAGTATTTATAAAGGTGACTGACCACTTAAGCAGTAGTGGTTACCGTAATCAATTTGAAGTTGTAACACGACGGCATCAAGTATGAACACTCGAAACCCAAAATGAATAGGTGTAACAATTCTCAAAGTACAAGACAGACCCATGTTTCGATACGAAAATTTATCATGGTCTAAAACTTTTAGCATAGTTAAACGAAACGAAAGGAAAGAAATAGATTGAAGGAAAACACTGGTATCCGTTAGAAACTCAAGGAGTCTCATTCATGACAGGCGAACGAAAACCAAGACTCACCCCAAAGGGACCGCTCGCCTCTAAACCCGAAACTAGAGCGCCCGACGCCAAACCACCGACTGCTGCTCTCTGACCAACCAACTCCGACTCCGACTAAACTGAACGCTAAATCATTCTCTTACATTTTCTGCTAATTATTTTGTTAACTAATGTAATAAGAACAGGTATCATAAAAATGTCTAGCCACGTCATCACTCAACCTCAACTGACGAATTGTTTATCTTTAATATCCTGCCCACCACTGATATCGAAATAATTCTTTGTTGTGACTGGGGTGACGTCGAATAGTCCACCGGCCTGACATTTTCAATACGAACTTACACTTAAGAAGTCAAACTCGAAGTTATCAACTCACTGACAATTTATCAGAAAAATTAAACGATTAATGAATATAATTAATTAACATCCCTAATTATATTACAGCAGCCTGTGAGCCATATCCAAGCAAATCTTTGTAAATAACAATACGAAATTAAATTCAGCATTATATATTTGGTTACAAACAGTATTATTTAAAAGATTATTGAAATCTTTCTTTTTGTTCAGTTCGTTTTATTGTTTTGACAACTACGTCTCGGCACATACAATATGCAATCTTTCGCACAATAACAAAAAGAAATTAAATCCTGTCATGATTCTATTAATTATTTAGACAAGTATCTTTATTGTTTTGATCACTACTTTGCTATTAATCATTCCTCGTAATGTCTAATGTTCTAAAGCAAAGTACTGTCACAATTCCATGAATAAGTCATCATTTGTTGTTTTGCTGGTAGATGAGACATATCAAAAGGTAATACAAAAAATAGAAAATAAATTTGTGAAAAGGATTTAGTTCCAGTTATGATTGGTATCAAATGACGAGTCAATAGAGATTATATAATTCAGTTTAGTGTCAAATCCAGAAAGGGTAAAGTTTCAAATTGGTAATTCCAAATAGTTAATCACACATCGGCTATGTTCTTTCTTTGCTGGAGACGTAGTACAAAATGGCTTACATGACCTACGTATTTTATAGCAATTAGGAGATTAATTTACCCAAGAATGCAACGTTAACGGTTATTTATTTCAGAGAGAAAAATGTTTATGGCTTATACCATAGACAATAATCTACCATTTTTAGTCAGTACGTTTGTTCCAGTGTATAATCCAGGTGATGTATTCTCGTAATTCCGTTAATTATTCTGAGTGGCTTCTCATATTCTTGTAAGAAAAGATTATGATCACAAACAAGATGTCTACTCCTCAGTTGAACCATGTAGGTCAATTCATGACCTTTATCAGAAAAACTTTATTGTATGAGGGATCCCAGCATAATCAGATTGTTCCACCCAAGGAAAAAATCTAAGATGAATCGATGTTTCATACATCTTGTATGGACGATGCCGAGTAATTCTTGTTTGTGATATTTCTCGGGATAATAATGATTCCTTTGCAGTGCTTATCTTTCAAATAATATTCAACCCACCTCATTGGCCTAGAATGTTCGCCAATGGTCCGGGAGACCTGGGTTCAATCCCAGGTCGCGTCATACCAAAGATTTTTAAAATAGTACTTGAGACCTCTTTGCTTAACACTCAGCTATATAAGGTACATATCAAGGGTAAAGAGGAGCAATTCAGGGAAAGGAGTAGAACCCTTCCCTACACCTCGGTGTAGTGGCTATCGAAAAGGGAGCCTTCTGGTCGTCCTCGACTACGGTCGCCATCTTTATTTTACTTACATGCCATGAACAAACTCTGTCCTGACCTATAACAAGGCTCCAGGCAGACTCTTGCTAGATACCGTCTTGAGGACCTACCAAGAAGGATGGTCGATAGAGAGAGAGAGAGAGAGAGAATCACGTGAATCAGCGTTTTCTCACGACCTGATGATAAACGATTAAATTCATCGTATGGTATACGTGGTGCATTAAATAGGTTTCCAGACTTTTTTTTTGTACAGGCATTTAAAATTGTCGTAGACTCTTGAAAATTCACTATGTTATTGCTATACATCTTATGAGATGACTAACCAATTTTTATGATTTCAGATTCAAATGAACAGCTACAGCAGCAATTGGAATACAACTTACAAAAGCTTGATTGTCACAACTAGTGAATTTCAAAAATGCAATCTGGACGTGAGGACACATGAGAAGAACGATAAGCAATAATATTCTGCTTTAAACTTGGAAAAAATGCCACAGAAACAACGTATGGAATGCTTCAGACTGCTTTTCGACCATCTTGCATGAATCGAGAATCAGTTTTTGAGTGGCATAAGAGATTTAAGGATGCCATGGAGTCTGTGAGGGATGATGAGAGGTGTGGGAGGAGTAAGGTAGTCAATACACCACAGTTGATTGGTCAAAGGGTTAGGGTTAGGGTTACCATGTTGAGGTTTTTAGGGAGTTGTGGAAGAGACTCCGTCGGAAGAGGTCAGCACTCTTCAAATCGGGTCAGTGGCATTTCCAGCAGGACAATGCACCAGTCCACAACTCCATCCTTGTCACTTACTTTTTGACCAAGATGGGCATCAAGACAGTTCCCCAGCCGCCATATAGTCCAGACCTTGCTCCCGGTGACTTTTGGTTATTCCCTTAGCTCAGAGGCTGTCATTATGAGACAATTTAGGCGATGAAAGAGTCTGTGACACGCTCACACAAGAGGACTTCCATGGGGCCTTCCAAAAGTTGTTGGAACGGTACAAGTGCATTGCAGACGTAGGAGATTACTTCGAAGGCGTCTAGGGTTTCATGCGTGTACTATCAATAAAAGTGCCCATACGAAAAAGGTCTGGAACTTATTTAATGATCCTCGAATAATTCCAATCTAAATTCAGAATTTAATCATTACTTTCAAGAATTTAAGAGGAAAAACTAAAGGATTAGGCTTAGAGTTAGGGAAATCCATTATTATCAGTGCAATTAATCTGATAAAATGAATTTTCCTGCGATAAATTTACCATGAGACGAATTTACCACACGATGAATTTACCATAAGATATTATTACCGGCGCTGAATTTAACGACGATGAATTTATCAAGAATCATTTTTAATTGCATATAAAGAATAATTCTTTGTTGCTTTCATTTGTGAACTGCTTTGATTAGAGTTTAACCAGTCGGTGAGGCTTAGAATATGCTCTATTCTCTGTAAACGGTGAAGACCCCCTCCCTAAAAGGGGTGTTTTGTTTATGATACTAGGCTGCATCTTGTGGTGAGTCTCACGTTTTGAAGCTCTGAGGAGAGTGGAGTATCTGTTCGTAACCATTTCTCCTAAGTTCACGCTAACTAGGTGTGGTAGTATCTGTTAAAGTCTTATCTTACAATAAAATTGGTCTGTTAGATATTCATATTAGAGCCCAGTCAGCTTGGATGAGACTGTAGAATACACCGACTGCATCTCTGCAAATGTATAAGACCCTCACCTCCAAGTGTCCTGGATATGATACAAAAACATCTGATGGGAAGGCTCCTGTAATGCTGAAGCTTTGAGGAATGCCGAGTACCCCTTCATTGCCATTACTCCCACATCCTCTCTGACCCGGAGTGGTAGTACCTGACAGGGTTCAAATTGAACTGTTTGGCATTTAAACTGAGTGCAAACTAAAGAATTATACTTAATTGAATTGTTTAAAAAAGAACTCTTTGATCATTTAACTGTGTGTAAACAAATGACCGAGGTTTAATTGAATTGTTAGTGATACATAGTAATACTTGAAAACATCTTACTTTGACTTAGGCTAAATTGAATAGTTTGAAATACGACCTTTGTGATCATTTAACCATGTGTAAACAAATGTTTGATTTTTAATTGAATTGGTAATGAACTTAAAATAATTTAACTTTATTGATTTATATTTACAGATCATATATATCTGATATAAATGAATAAACTGGATCTGGTTTTAAATAACCAACAATGGTTGATATGTCATAAAACCAAACCAAACCCTACTACTAATATTTGATATAATATAACTATCTATAGATTATTTGTATTAAGAATAGCTACTTGAAGCTCTAATTGTTTACTAAAGATTATTATTATAATTAGTTACTTGAAAGCACATTACTGTAAATTATTTGTATTAAGAATAGTTAAGTGAAGCTCTAATTGTTTACTAAGGATTATTATTATTAGTTACTAGAAGCCTTATAACTGTGCGCAAATTATTTGTTATAACAATAGTTACTTGAAGCTGTAATTATTTACTAAGGATTATTATTATTATAATTAGTAAGCAGAAATCATATAGCTGAGTGGAAACAAATGATTATTATTTCATATAAATTATGATCAACATCATCATCATCATCAAGTCGTGCGAATAGAACGGAGTTCTTTGACTCATTCTTTCCATCTGTCCCTTTAAACTACCTCCGATGTCTACAAAGAACTGATATATATGTCTTTGCTTGTCAGCCAACACTGGACCGTCAGTGTGTACAGGTGCTGTTTTGTGAGGTGCTGCTCCCAGGATTTGTTCAAAACAGCGCCTAGTATTTTTGTGGGGTTTCTATCAAGCTTTTTTGGAAAGCGTTTCGTTTGCGTCCAGGTAGTGCAACCATACAGTAGTATCGACATGACTACACCTTGCAAAACATTTTATTTTATAAGAGAGATCATGTTTCCATATTATTGACAACCTATCAATAGCGATCCATGCTTTCTCTATGCCTATGTTGACAACGGTTTCAGTAGATGAGATATTTCTGCCGAGGTATATGAACTGGTTTGAATTACTTGAAACTAAATGATTGTGTACTAATTATTAGTACGAGAAAGTAATGCTTGATATCATTCAACAGTACGCAAATTATTTGTATCAGATAAGAATACTTTTTATATATATATATATATATATATTTAGGCAGCATTTCTTCGGTAATGCAAATTTCATTAAAGATAATTGACATTTTATGCCGACATATTTTCTTCTGGATCCGTTCGAATTCCCGTATTACTTTTATCGTATTCGGGGGGGATTGATTTAGGTATTGTCCATAGTTGTATGTATCCCTAGTACTTTCTGCCCGACTTTACAGTAGTAATTTGCTAAAACAAAAGTTACATCACTTTTGTAATAGATTCTCCCCTGATGATGGCCCAAAGTTAAATGAAATTTGCATATATATATATATATATACATAAGAATAATTACTTGAAGAACTGAGTCAAAGTAAATATTGAAGTATTGGCAATGACGGGATAAATCCCACAGGATTTGAAGCCTCACCATCAAGTACTGTTTCAGCGTCATACTCGATGCATTTTTTGGAGGCGTCTTATTATCTGCTGGTAAAACAGCTTATTCTAAGCCCCGTCAGCAGGCCAAATAATATCTTATGTGATTTTCAGAAACCCAAAAGACTTATTAAAGATTGAGAAAGAAAGTATAATTGATTAAATTCGATGTTATGCATGTTTAAAAATGTTCGCAAATAAATCGACATTTTGGAAAAAAACGTCTGGCTTAAGGTATCCCCGAAATAAACAAATGAATAAATGTTTAATTTGTGCAAAATTTAATGTCGGTCGTTTAATTTATGTCTGGGACAGACTCATCAGTACGTATTAACGATGTGATCTCGTGCTAATGAACTATCCTCTTGTCTCGTGATTTTGTGCCTATCTATATATTCGTTGGGCGATTTGACGAACTTTAAGATGGCCGTTCTCTATAAGCGTTCAGAAGTGTAATCCATCTTTATCACTTCAATATCAGAAACGCAGCGGCAAAAATAGACAAGAATGTTCAATCATTTTCAAGTCTACGTTGTCTCTCATTTCACGGTGTTCTCACTGGTTTCTCTTTCGCTCTCTCTCTCTCTCTCTCTCTCTCGCGCGCGCGCTCTCCCTCTATCTATCTATCTATTTATCTTAACGCGACAGTTGGTTGGCTGGGGGTACGTATTCGATTTCGAGAAAACTGGGTATTTCCCCTGGGTTACATCCTCTGTATCTCTTTATGTTGCAGTTTATGGCAAAATGATGAGATAGCAGGATACGGCACTTTGACAGACGGGACGAGAGGTCACAGGGAAACCCGGACCTGTGTATCTGTGTGAGACTGTTTGTATCCAGAGCAATAAAGTCATGTGATAGTTAACTGCGTTCGTCTATCAAGTAGACATCTTGAAAAGAGAACGAACTTTGGAGTTGGATATTATCGCCTGGTGATTCGTATCGTGTTTTCCTCTTTAGATTTCAACGACATCGCGATCACACAGCGTTTCAGAAAATGCGAGAATTCTTTTTCATAGTGAATTTAAGCAGTATTTATCCGAAGGAGAGGGACAAGAAAAAATCTTTTCTTCTTCTTCTTCTTCTTCTTCTTCTTCTTCTTCTTCTTCTTCTTCTTCTTCTTCTTCTTCTTCTTCTTCTATAAGTAACTTATCTAGTGCCTTCTTCTTCTTCTTCTTCTTCTTCTTCTTCTTCTTCTTCTTCTTCTTCTTCTTCTTCTTCTTCTTCTTCGTCACTTATCTAGTGTTTCTTCTTCTTCTTCTTCTTCTTCTTCTTCTTCTTCTTCTTCTTCTTCTTCTATGTCACTTATCTAGTGTCTTCTTCTTCTTCTTCTTCTTCTTCTTCTTCTTCTTCTTCTTCTATAAGTCACTTATCTAGTGTTTTCTTCTTCTTCTTCTTCTTCTTCTTCTTCTTCTTCTTCTTCTTCTTCTTCTTCTATAAGTCACTTATCTAGTGTTTTCTTCTTCTTTTTCTTCTTCTATAAGTCACTTATCTAGTGTTTTCTTCTTCTTCTTCTTCTTCTTCTTCTTCTTCTTCTTCTTCTTCTTCTTCTTCTTCTTCTTCCACATCATCATTGAACATTAACATCGCCATTATTGTCAGTTATTGTTCACCGTATTGGTGTATGAATACATAAATACTGTGAATCGGCCCAAGGTACTAGAAAGCTGCGTATTTAGCTAGATAATATAAGGACAGATTTTGAACGTCTAATTTTAGGATGTTCTCCCCCATTTTATTTTTATCGGAGGAAAGAACCAATAAAAGTACAACATTAATTAATCAAATTAGCTCACATAAATTGATTGAAGTCGGCCACTTTATGAAAATCTGTGAATAACATCGCCTTCCACACACAAAAAGTGATACAATCATTTTTGCTTTCACGTCATAAATCTAACATAAACGCGCTTTTCTTTTCTCCCTGAGCGGCAAAGATTTATAGCTTAACTCTGACATTGCTTTCCTTATCTAACCTACAACAAAATATGTACAGATATCGATTAAAAATATATTCGCACATATAACCACACTCACACACCAATACGCACACATACACCCACACATCCACAGAAGCTCGTGCGCAAACACACTCAAATATATATATATATATATATATATATGCACACGAAGAGTTTGTTGAGAGTCTATAGTGTATGTGAATCGACTAGGTGTTACTGGCACCTGAAAACGCACATTTAAATAAATACCTATATATATATATATATATATATATATATATATATATATTTCAAAATGAATAGGTCCACTAAGAGATTTGTATTTTTTAAGAACTATTTATTTCGTTCTTACATACGTGTATTTTTCCAGCTTGTTGCTTTCGTCAGAGAACACGCGTGGCACAAAGCAACGTTATTAGGTCGGCCAATACAAGTGATTTGTATCACACATGTTCTCTGACGAAAGCAACAAGCTGGAAACATACACGTATGTAAGAACGAAATAAATAATTCTTAAGAAATTACAACTCCCTCAGTGGACCGATTCATTTGAAGTATTCACTTTTTTTCATTTTGGACCTAAACCATTTTTTTACACACACACACACACACACACACACACATATATATATATATATATATATATATTGTCATCCACAGACATACTGTTTCGTTCTATCAGAACTCTTCAGTTTGACAAGACACGTAGGACGCTCGAAGCCGGGATCGAAACCCGTCCAACTTTACGTTAGAATTAGTCTCAGACCGCTCGTCCAACAAGCGTACCACGTTGGCTAAGGGAATTTTTTTGTTTTAAAGGAAGTAACTATTCAGAAAAAAGAAAGCGGAATAATTCGTAATGCAATACATTAAAAAGTACACGATGTTTACATACAGCAAGATTCTAGGACCACATGAAATAGTGGAGGTTTACTACCTAGGTTTCACCGAAAGGATCTTCAGAAAACTGTCTCAAAGTTACAAATAATAATAATAATAATAAGGGCAAGTGGAGACCATCCAAACTACAGCATAATTAAGATCGGCCAGAATACTGAAGAAGGTCCTGGAGACTTGAGGAGACTTGCTGTCACTCCAACTTCTGTTAGAAATCATCGGTTAACGCCGGTGAGGAAAACTCGAAAAGGAGTAAATTGTAATAATAAACAACTGTAGGGACATTTTAAGCAATAAACAAACGAGATTTCACACGAGAAAATTTGAACGTGGCTAAAAAAGTGAAAACTTAAGAGAGAAACTGTATCTCTTCTAATAAGTAAAGTAAAGTTGGCGACCATAGTCGAGGGTGACCCGAAGGCTCCATTTTCGATAGCTTACTACACCAACGTGTAGGGGAGGGCGCTACTCCTTCCCTGGATTGCTCCACTTTACCCTTGATCCGTACCTTATAATGCTGAGTGTTAAGCAAGGAGGCATCAAGTACCATTTTTTGAGTCTTTGGTATGACTCGACCTGGGATTGAACCCAGGTCTCCCGGGCCATTGGCGAACACTCAAACCGCTAGGCCAATGTCCGGTAAATCTCTTCTAATAACAGCACAAAACCCCGCCGTTAGGACCAATTATATCAAAGCGAGAATAGACAAGACGCAACAAAAGAGCAGATGTAGGTTATATGGTGATAGAGACGAAACGATCAATGACATAAAAAGCAAATGCTGCAAATTAGCACAGTAAGAGTATAAAACTAGACACGACTGGGTGGGTTAGGCGATCCACTGGGAATTGTGCCAGAAGTTCAAATTTGACAGCACAAACAAATGGAATATATACAACCCAGACTCCGTCCGAGAAAATGAAATGCATAAAATTCTCTGGGATTTTGAGATACCAGTGGATCATTTAGTCATGACCAGATGATCAGACCTTATGATAGTCAACATAAAAAGAGAACTTGCCGAATTGTGGACTTTGCTGTCCAGGCTGACCTCGGGTAAAATTGAAGTAAAGCGAAAAGAATGATAAGTACCTGGACCTTGCTAGGGAACTGAAAAACAGTGGAACATGAAAATGACGGTGATACCAATTGTAATCAGGGCGCTTAATAACACTCACCAAAGGATTGATACATGGACTGGATGACTTGGAAATAACAGTAAGAGTCGAGACCATCCATTATTTACATCGGCCAGAATACTGAGAAAAGTCCAGGAGACTTGGTGTCACTCAAATTTCAGACCATCGGCTAACGCTCTTGAGAAAAATCTCATAGGAGAAAAAATAGCAACAAAATAGCAGATGTAGATTATGTGGGGACAGAGGCGAAACGATTAATCATATAAATAAATTAGAATAAAGAGAGTATAAGACAAGACACTACTAGGCTAGGAAGGTGATCCATAGGGAATAAATAGTATATGCACAACTCTAACTCAATCCTAGAAAATAAGACGCAGAAAATTCTCTGGACTTTTGAGATACAAACGGATCACTTAATCTTGGCCAGACGACCAGACCTGGTGACAATCACCAAAAAAAGAGAAGCTGTCATATAGTGGACTTTGCCGTTCCAGCTGACTACAGGGTAAAACTGAAAAAAAAACTAGAGAACTGAAAGTGACGGTTATACCAATTGGAAGTTGTGTGTAAGTTACAGTCACCAAATGGTTGGTACAGGGACTGGAGGACTTCGAAATTAGAGGATGAGTGGAAAACATCCAAATTGCAGCATTGTTGAGATCAATCAGAATACTAAAATGAGTCCTGGAGACTTGAGGAGACTTGCTGTCACTCAAGACTCCTGTGTGAACTTATCAGCTAACGCTGATGTGAATAACTAAAGAATATATATATATATATATATATATATATATATATATATATATAACCTTAAAATATTAAAATTTCCTTTACTATATATGTATACGAGGTGCATACGATAAGTTTCTGGACTTTTTTCGTATGGGCATTTAAAATTGTCGTAGACTGTTGAATATTCACTATTTTATTGTTATACATCTTGAGAGATGAATGACCAATTTTTATGATTTCAGGTTCAAATGAACAGCTACAGCAGCAATTGGAAGACATCCTACTAAAGCCTGATTGTTACAGCTGGTGAATTTCGAAAATGCAATCTGGAGGTGCGGAAGAACGATAAGCAATAAAATTCTGTTTTAAACTTGGGAAAAATGTCACAGAAACGTATGAAATGGTTCAGACTGCTTTTCAACCATCTTGCATGAATCAAGCATCAGTTTTTGAGTGGCATAAGAGATTCAAGGAAGCCAGGGAGTCTGTGAGGGATGATGAGAGGTGTGGGAAGAGGAGGGAAGTCAATACACCACAGTTGATTGGCCAAAGGGTTAGGGTTAGGGTTAGTATGTTGAGGTTTTAAGAGAGTTCAGGAAGAGATTCCGTCGGAAGATTCAGCACTCTTCAAATCGGGTCTGTGGGGTTTCCACCAGGACAACACACAAGTCAACAACTCCATCCTTGTCATAGACTATTTGACCAAGATGGGCATCAAGACAATTCCTCAGCGTCCCTATAGTCGAGACCGTGCTCCCTGTGACTTTTGGTTATTCCCTAAGCTCAGAGGCTGTTATGAGACAATTGAGGCTGTGATGAAAGAGGCTGAGACGAAGGTCATTGACACGCTCACACAAGAAGACTTCGATGGGGCCTTCCAGAAGTTGTTGGAACGGTACAACAAGTGCATTGCAACTGGAGGAGATTCCTTAGAAGGGGACTAGAGTTTCATGTGTGTACTATCAATAAAAGTGCCCATACGATAAAAGTCTGGAAACTTATCGTATGCACCTCTTATATATTGTAAGAGTTCAGATGTTGTAAGGACGGCTGTGGTAATACAGCAGGTTTAATTGCATTATCAACCTCGACTCCAGATAAATGTAGGCCATCTCTGAATATCTCAAAATATCTCTTGCTCAAGATGGCGGCTTTCATTATCAGATATTTTTTTCGAAAGCTTTTAAAATGATTCCTAAAGATTTAATTTGCTAAAAGAGAAAAATGACCTGGTGATGTAGCATATTTATTTGTGGAATGAAAATTATTTTCTATTATCCAGGTATCTTCAACTGATCATTATTGGATCTCTGCTATGGAAGACACCTGGCACTGAACTCTCCATTTGGGAGATATGTGTTAAGCGTGAGTACAGAGTTTAGCAATGACTGTAGGAATTTTTTTTATTCATGGGCTTATGTATCACCCAAAATCTGTCTATGGGATTTCAAAGCGGTATTTAGAAGATCATTTAGTTCGATTCTAAAACTTATTATCATATATTAATATATATTATCTGTTAGAATTTTGGAGATGAGGTTTGTTATATACTATTTTGGTTGTAGATGCCCATTGGCCTAATGAGTAGAGTGTACGCAAATGGTCCGGTAGACCGAGGTTAAATACAAGGTCGAATCATACCAAAGACTCACAAATGGTACTTGATGCCACCTTGCTTAACACTCAGCATTATAAGGTAAGGATCAAGGGTAAAGTGGAGCAATCCAGGGAAGGAAGTGGCGTCCCCACCTACACCTCAGTGTAGTAGCAATTGAAAAGGAAGCCTTCGGGTCTCCTCGACTGCGGTCGCCAAATTTTATTTTGGTTGTGATTTCTTGGACTGTTGTCTTAATCTTCATAGTGATAAGTTAAATCATGACGTTTTGGCCGCTGTATCCTCCGGACTTCCCCAGGAGTCCCTTGTTTAGCTGAGTATAGAAATGATTCAACCTGTGAAATCATTTTAAAAGTTTGACTGTTGATCAAACTCGGCGATATATTTCTTGAACGCCTTGTTTGATCAACAAACTTTAAAATAATTATATTGACCGGCCCATCGGCATGATAGCGTGTTCGCCAATGGTCCTGGAGATTGGGGTTCAATTCCAGGTCCAGTCATACCAAAGACTCAAAAAATGGCACTTGATACATCCTTGCTTAACACTCAGAATTAGAAGGTACGGATCAAGGGTAAGTGGACCAATCCAGTAGCGCCCTTCTCTACACATCGGTGTAGTTGCTACTGAAAATGGAGACTTGGGTCGCCCTCGACAACGGTTGGCCAATTTATATATATATATATATATATATATACTAGTTATATATATACACTAGTTATTACGAAATCAAAGACATATCAAAATTTCTGTGAGATGATAACGCTATGGAGCACAAATATTGTTCCTGTGTATTATGTATTATTTATTATTTGTTCTAGGTGTAAAAGTTTAGGAGACGCTGATAATTCATTTCAAACTTGGATTTTTTAATTCTTTGATAACAGTAAGTAATTCAAATATTGTTTCTTTATGATATGTGCTATCTACTATAACAGTACCAAATAGAACGTTGTAAAGTTACACACTAAATGTACGGATGTACCACCACGTGCACGAACGGGTTGATGCGTGTATCGCTACGTCTTAAGTAGTTTTCGAAACCTGTTATAACTTCGCCGTGCAAAAAGTTGACAAAATCACGAAACTCGGTCTAAGTTCACTAACACGAAAGTTTATTCGCCACTACAATTTTTAAGTAGTCACCGGTAGAAAGAAAGAGAGTATGAAAGCTGAGTTGCTAGCTTTTGCTGGACAAAAAGAAACATGTAATGAGGAGAGAAAGAGAGAGCAGACACAGTCCTCGAATTTTCCTTCTGGTTTTCGGTGCTAGCTCTAACATGTTTATTCGCTGGTTTCGTCTTCACAAATTCGCGTCTGGTGTAAGACCTCTTTTTGGAGCCCACCCTTAAAATGAGGCTCGTAAATTTTCGTCTGTCCTTACATCTTCGTGGCTAATGTTCAACTCGCGTTTTTCCCTTTTCTTGTCCAGCAGCTAACTCTCTTTCAAACCTGAGTCATCCTCTTACTTACGCCCGGCGGAGGAGGGAGGAACATATCCATTTCCGGTGGTTCCATAGCTGAGATTTGTGTCTTCGTAGTGTAATGGCGAAAACGCTGGACTACAGAATTGTAATAAACGAGTTCGAACTCCAGTCGCGCTATTACGTTCACTTTCGGACATATACCCTCGGGAAAGGTAGGAACCCCCTTATCCTTCTAGCTATGGGTTAAAGAGTACCACTCCTGTTCTTCTCGAATGATGGCTTTGAAATTAAATAACCTACGAAGGTTCATATGTCATTAAACAAAGAAACCAAACCAAACCAATCCACACCTGGGTTGAAGATTTGGGACCTCCGGTGACTGGCCGCCCCGTAGGCGATGACAATAATTCGTTTCAAACTTTGCTTTTGATTCCTGGATAACAGTAAGTAGCTCAAATATTGTTCCTGTATAATATTTATCCTTTCCTAATTGTTTCTGGCGTAAAAGTTTAGGAGATGACAATTATTAGTTTTAAACTTTGATTTTTTTTCCGGATGATGAAATATATTAATTAACCTATTTTCTTTGTAGATACGACAAATTGGCACATTTTTTTTTTTCTTATAAGATCTGAAAAAAAAAACTATTTTAAAAATTTACATGCATTTATTCTAAAGTTAACAAAACGGTCAGAACTATATTGAAATTACAAGAAAATTCTATATCAGCTATTCAACATTGAATCTAACTGTAATGTTCTAGAAAATGAGTAAATTTATAAAAAATTCATTAAGTGGGTAGAGTGTTCGCCAATGTTCCGGGAGACCTGGGTTCAATCCCTGGTCGCGTCATACCAAAGACTTTAAAAATGGTACTTGATACCTCCTTGCTTAACACTCAGCAATATAAGGTACGTATCAACGGTAAAGTGGAGCAATCCAGAGAAAGGAGTAGCGCCCTCCCCTACACTTCGTTGTAGTAGCTGTTGAAAAGGGAGCCTTCTGGTCGTCCTCGACTACAGTCGCTTACTTTACTTACTTCTTACCCATGCCACAAAAGCAAAGTTTTAAGAGAAAATAGTTTTTTTTTCTATTTACTTTAGGGATAAGCAATTTAGAAAAAACATTTTCATTTCAGGAACGAGAAAAAGTAATAAAAAGTTCCATAATGTCATATATCACATAATGTTAACGATATGCAAAATAACATTCATTGATCCTCGTTTGGTTTTTGTGTTTATTGGCTTTAACAATCTTCGCGTATCAATTTTAGTTCATATCTAACTTGTACTTTTTATAACTGTTTTTCTATTATAATCTGTAAGCAATTGTTCCCACTCTCAATGTTATCCAAAACGCTGTGTGTGTGTGCGTGTGTGTGTGTGTGTGTGTGAGAGAGAGAGAGAGAGAGAGAGTGAGTAAGAGAGACTGAAAGAGATATAGAGAGATTGTACCTGTTGGTATGGGAGAAAAAAATGAGTGAGAGAGAGGGAGAAAGAGAAAATAGTGGGTGAGTGTATGGGTGGGTGAGAGA
This sequence comes from Sepioteuthis lessoniana, assembly GCA_963585895.1. NCBI lineage: Eukaryota > Metazoa > Mollusca > Cephalopoda > Myopsida > Loliginidae > Sepioteuthis > Sepioteuthis lessoniana. The sequence goes on along the minus strand of OY757914.1, from coordinate 9,990,536 downwards.
AAGTGCAAGAAAGAGTGACTGAGAGAGAGAGAGAGAGAGAGAGAGAGAGAGAGAGAGAGAGAGTAGTATTTGAAATAGAAATAAATGTGTGAATGAGTGAAAGAGAAAAGTGTGTATTTGTGTGTGTGTGTGCGAGAGAGAGAGAGAGAGAGAGAGAGAGAGAGAGAGAAAATTTTAATTTAAAAGTCAGAGAAATAAATGTGTGTGAAAAAGAAAGAGAAAGTGGTGTGTGCTGAGGGGTGGGGAGATTGACAGATAGATAGATAGCTAGGAATAGACTAAGATAGATAGATAGATAGATAGATAGAAAGAAAGAAAGAAAGAGAACTTGTTTGTGTATATGTGTGTGAGTGCATGAGAAAGAGAGAGAGAGAGAGAGAGGTACAGAGGGAAAGAGAGAGAAGGTGATTGTGTTTGAGAGAGAGAGAGAGAGAGCGAGAGAGTGTATTTATACGTATGGAATCGTTCGTCTCAATATGCACCGAGAGAAATAACAAAACAAACGATCAATATTAATCAAACAACCGGTCGATTGTATTTAAGTGCAAAATATTTTCTTAGCGACAATCCTCTCTTCCTCTTTCTTTCAGAAAATTCTCACTTTAAATTCAAAAGACGTAATTTAGATATTCTTTATTACTAATAAGGAAAAGATAATCCACATTGTAATCTTCTGTCTTTTGATATTTTGTTTTTGAGCTGCTTATTGAATGAACGGCCAATTAACAATCAATTAATTCGACCAGATGTTGTCTTCCCTTCAAACTTTCGCCATTCACATCATTGCTTCACTTGTAAAAATTTCTTCAGCAAACTGAAGGCTCCCAAAATTAACGTATTATGTAGACACTGATGTTTTAAAGGAAATATGTAATAGTAACCAGTGGGTGGTAATGGTTGGTGCAAGAGAAGATAGTCACGTCCCCACGCACCAAGATCCAATGATATATTAACACTGAATAAACGGAAAAAAAAAACAAGGTAAGCTCATTTACATGCGTCAGACATTAATATATACATATAAAAACATTTTAGAAGTATTACCAGAATACACAAATATGTCCGCAACAGATGAAATGTGATCATATTGCTCTGTAAAAGAGTTGTTTGTGAAAGGGAATACAAAACAGTAAAAAGTCTTACTTGTCTTTTGTGGACTAAGTCATGTTCACTTTATTTCAATGCCCAGGAAAAAGTCAACATTTTTCGTGTCATCGTGAGACAAAGTCTGTCTTCTGTTCAATGAACAGAAATTAAGACAGCATGTTTTCTACAATCGAGGGTTCTGTTGATTAAGTTTCTGTCAACTCTTTTAGGTTATTTTATGCCAAATCCTGTTTATACATATATTAGATGTATGATTTGTAAACAGTTACTTTGTAGGTAATATCTTTAAACAAATCAGAGTTCATTTGTTTTTAAACAGTTAAATGGTTCCAAGTGTAGCAATATAACGCAAACAACAAATTGAAAATCAGACATTTGTTTGCACATAGTTAAATAGTTATACATATATGATTTGTAAGTGAATCGTTTGTAAGTAATTTTATTTTTAAATGAGTTGTAATTAATTTGTTTGCACACAATTAAATGGTTTCAAGTATTGCTATGTAACACTAATAATTCTCTTAGATATCAATCATTTACTGACATGCAACGAAGGGATTGGCCTAGAATGGTAGCACCTGATAGGGCCCTATCTATGGGTTAAATAGAACTAAACTGCATACTTATACTAAACTGAATTGTTTGAATTAGAACTGTTTGATTAAACTGAATACCTTGAAATTGAAATGTTTTTGACAATTAAACTGTGTTCTTATATTTAAACTGCGTACTTAAGCTAAACTGAATGGTTTGAAATGGAACTGTTTTTGACATTGAAACTGTATTTAAGCTAAACTGAATTGTTTAATATAGAACTTTTTGGACATTTAATTGTATGTAAACAAAATCTATATTTAAACTGAATTAGCTGAATTAGAACTGTGTTGAATAAACAGAATAGTTTGACATAGAAATGTTTTTGACAATTAAACTGTGTACTCATGCTAAACTGAATTGTTTGAAATAGATCTGATTATTTATGTTAAATGGATTTAAAGAAACTAAACTGCGTATTTATGTTGAACTCATTGTTTTTTAATTAGAACTAACCACGGGCACCTCCTACAATGGTTATGCCATGAATTCCAACCAACCAACCAGCCAACCAACCAACAGATCATTTGTT
>OY757914.1:9960803-9983303 GCA_963585895.1 Sepioteuthis lessoniana | reverse complement strand
GGATTGAAATCAGAGCGCGTGTTTTCCTGAGGCTGAGAAAATAGGAGCGGAGAATTATTGATTTGTTTGATAAATAATTATAAAAAGATTTGAGAGTTTGATATCAGTTGTGGATGGGTCGATATCAGATTGTTTATCTTATCTTAGGCTGAAAAAAATTGGAGCGATTAATACCTATTTTGTTAAAAAGATAATTACGATGATTTTTTCAAATTCAGATCGTTAAATAAGAAGCAGTCCTCAAGAGAGAGTACAGTTAAGTTAAAACGGAAAAAAGGAGGCGGAGACGTGGGATAGCTTTCCACCCAGATAGACCCTTGAGAAATGTGGGGACTGCAAGCTGGCTCTTTCTCTTAGTCAATCATAAACCTACTAAACTTAGTCGGAAGTGGTCCGCTGTTATTTCTCTGAGGAAGTTGTGTCATTCACTGTTCCGAGCTACAAGGCGCCTCTGGTGGTGTAATGGTTAGCAAGCTCGGCTAGAAAACCTACACGAGTGAGTTCGAGTCTCATTGGGTGCCCCTTTCATATGGCCTTGTGCCACATCTAAGCAAAAAGCTTAGTAAATTTCCACTGTTCCGAGCTACAATATATCGACTAAGAAATATCTCTGTTTACATAAACGTGTCGAGTATTATTTTACGCGTGCTACAGTTCCAGTTAACCAGAAAGAAAAACTCTAGTTATTTTTTATCCTATTTACCGACCCCTCCGCTTGGGCAGGATATGACACAAGGTCAATTTTTTATGTGGAGTTTAACAGGTTTGAATTCAGACTTTTCCTTCTCCTAGACTAGTTGCCTCACCAAGGCTGAAGAACCTAGTCTGCCCAACTATTTTACCCATATCTGGAGGGAGAATAATTGGATTCATACCTTTCCCAAGGGTATTAGTGCTATGTTAAATGCAATCAGTTTCGTCCAGGATTTGAACTCGTGTCACCGTGTCCATTTCCTGCGACGATAACCATTACACCAGTTATTTTTTTTATGATTTGAACTAATTAAACCCTCAAATTCACCACTTTTTTTTTCGAACAAAAGAAAAATGAATTAATATTTCATTAGGGTGATGTACTTTGACATTAAAATGATCACCTTTTTCTGGAACAATTATTAAAAAAGGAATTCCCTCTAAGGAAAAAAAAAAGAATTAAAATAATTCAACCTGTCCGATTATTTGTCTTTTCGAACGCTAACTATTCCAGAAACAGGGGATCATTTTACGATGAATTATGAATATATAATTTACAATAATTGCTTTTATATATTCATTTATTTATCTATTTGAAAAATAAAAATTATGTTGAGTTTAAGGGTCTAATTGGTTCAAATAATATAAATAAGAAATAAAAAATAAGGATAAAAATAAATAAACTAAATTAAATAAAGAATAATTATAATAAATAAATAAATAGAATATCCCCCACCCCCGGTGAAATTAAACAGATTCCCGTGTAGAACTTTAGCATGTGGAAACTTCCATCGATGTCTTTGTGTCGTCTTTCTTTTCAAACCCCGGCTCGAAGATTTAAGTCTGAAGATATTTTCAACAACAACGACAATCTGTTGAATGAAATGTTATATATTTATGAGATGTGCCTAAGGATAGAACTCCCTCCTGGGCCTTACCTATACGTATCTCGTTAGTGCAGTGGCAGAGGATCACACTCAACAGAGGGGTGGTACGTGCACGCCAATGCAAATGGTTTCTTGTGAACCGACCGGTAGGAAACCGGTTTAGCCTGGCTGCACAAGGGTGCTACTAGAGTTAATTCAAGCGCTACAGAAAAAATTGCGCAAAATAAAACAATAAACACTAAAACAATTGGGGGCTCTTCAAATGTTCGGAATGCCCCTGCATTTCTTACGCTTTCTTGGAGCGGACTGTTGCCTTCTACAGATGATACCGTACCCTTTGCCAAGTGAACCCTGGAATCTAAAGAGAATATCTTTAGAACTTAGCATTTCAGGCAACGGAGGATCACGGTGACAGTAGATGAGGTTCCTTATTATCTCGTCGACGAAAATATAACCACATACATGTTACAATTTAACGAAGTAGTAACTGTATCGCATGGTAATATGTGCAGGGAATTATCAATAGCAAAACATTTTATTCCTTTCCCAAATGATTGGATTTGGAAGGTTACCAGTGCGAGGGAAAAGAAGGAAACCAGCCTGTTGGAGTGGTTGGTCACCTCTAGGCAAATTTGCCGAGGAAGAAAACCCTGAAAAAGCGCCTGATCGTATATGCAATCCTCTATCACTTCTCATAGCGCAGAATAAAAAGGAGACCCCTGCAGTATCTCCCGCTGTCAGGACAATGCTTCCTATTCCTCTTGAGGAAAAATCCTCCTCCTTCATCGAAGATTTCTCCTTTAACAAAAACAAAAAGGTGTTGGAAGCCACAGACGAATAAAAAGAGTGGCTGACAGTAGGGAAAAGCTGGGATGTAGACCCAATTTGCGGAACCTCCGTCTCATAAAATGCCCGGGAAGACACTTACAAAGTAGGAGAGACCCATAAGTCATACGCATAAAAAACAACAGCAATAATTACAACAATAAAAAGCGAGTCCTCTTGGCCGGGGAAGAAGAAATTCAATAAACTCCAGGAATTCAAGAAGCGGTGGACGTGGCAAAAACATCTTCAGGGTCTTTTCGTTCTTCCTCGTCTTCCCCCAAGCCACGAACAAGTAGGCCACACTTAACACCACCGAGCCGGTAGTTCCTTCAGTTGAACGCATTGTCCGTGTAAGATGCTCGGCGTCTGGTTTTGTCGTGATCTCCAGCTAAAAAAAATTGTTCGGAGATACTGGAAAAAGTTGAGGCCACTGTTAGGGTCCAGGCATGAAAGAGACTCCCCTTATAGAGCAGTGCTGATGTATGTGACTTGCGCATCTACCTCCACTTCCTTTACCGACATTCAATGCTATTTCTATGGACCGTCCTAGTTAACTTTGAAAGAGTTATGTTCCAGTTTGGGGAAAACGGGCTCTTTTGGTGCGTCTCAAGATTTGTTACCTTTACCGACATTCAATGCTATTTCTATGGACCGTCCGAGTTAACCTTGAAAGAGTTATGTTCCAGTTTGGGGAAAACGGGCTCTTTTGGTGCGTCTCAAGATTTGTTACCTTTACCGACTTCAATGTTATTTCCATGGACCGTCCGAGTTAACCTTGAAAGAGTTATGTTCCAGTTTGGGGAAAACGGGCTCTTTTGGTGCGTCTCAAGATTTGTTATCTTTACCGACTTCAATGTTATTTCCATGGACCGTCCGAGTTAACCTTGAAAGAGTTATGTTCCAGTTTGGGGAAAACGGGCTCTTTTGGTGCGTCTCAAGATTTGTTACCTTTACCGACTTCAATGTTATTTCCATGGACCGTCCGAGTTAACCTTGTAAGAGTTATGTTCCAGTTTGGGGAAAACGGGTTCCTTGGGTGCGTCTCGAGATTTGTAACCTTCTCTCCTCCAAAGGTGGCCTAAGAGTACCGAATGTCGGGACACAGCCCCATTCGTTCCGCCTCAGTTTCCTAGGTTTTATGTGTGGGCACAACATGATGGGAAATTTTGAAAAGAAGACGCTAAAATGCCTTCCCGACCTTTAAAAATGTGCACTCAAATGATGGGGAGATTGGTCGACTGCCCAGAAACGAGTACCTCTTCAATCGAAAATGTCGGCAAGCTCTTAAAGTTTACATTCATTCGCAAACTGGTCTCTTTGACACTCACCCGTTCTCGTGTAAGGCATCTTGAATATATGTGAGGGAGGCAGTTCGAGATGACTTTATTGAGTTGCTCGGCGTGGCGAAGAAAGAAGGTAGCTAATTGTGGCTGTGAGCTCTCGGAATGAGAAACCTCCATAACGACGAGACACAGCTCCCGTGGCTGGTGATTCGAAGCACTCACTGGGTTGGCAAAAGGTTTTACGGAATGCGTCGGACAATTTCACCAGAGTGCGTCTGGTGTGGTGATATGGAAGAATTGATCGTGCACGCCTTCTTTCATTGCCGTTGTGCAAGCTTCTTGAAGGGTACATGTACATAGTTCGCGTAGTGCATGGTAAGTTCTTTTTCCTGGAAGCAATATTCTTTGTACTTAGCAATATGGTTCCGCCGCTTAACCGGTAGCAACTCTTGTACTTCTTTACTTACTTGACATTATGAGACTCATGATTTGGTTTGATTTGCTTTCTTCGTTTAATGGCATATCAAACTTTGTAGGTTATTTAATGCCAAAGCCATTCTCCTAGAAGAACAGTAGTGGTACTATTTAACCCATAACTGGGAGTATAAGGGGGTTCATACCTTTCCCAAGAGTATTTGCCCGAAAGTGAACGCAATAGCGCAACTGGAGTACGAACTCGCTTACTACGATTCCGCAGTCCATCGCTTTAATCATTACACCACGAGAACACCCCTTCATGATTTGGACGACTTGACCAAAGAGATTTCAGGTAGGCAAGTCATTCTCATTTCTGTTGCTGGTAGTTTTTTAAGCGTCAGATTAAAATTAAGATTCTAAGTGACAAATACCCTTTTCTTTGGTGTTCGACGACAGGTGGCTGGAAGTTGGCATTTGTGTCGCGTAAAAGGTACTAGCCTTGAATTTTATTCTAGATATTACAGGTCGACAAAGTATTTTTGGTCCGTTGAAGACTAAGTGACAAACCATTTCAGGAAAGTAAAACTAGTGTATAATCTTTGTTTTGAAAAAGCGATTTAACTTAGGTAGAATATATTTGATCATCGGCCCCTTTTTTATTTTTAGTTGTTTTTCTCTCTTTCTACTCCTATTAGATGACAGAGACTCGAGTTCTCCGGATATACCCGAGAAATTTTTTTCTTTAATACCTTTTCAACCGGTCAACTAGTTTTTTTGCTTGCCCAGTTGGCTGGGGCTGTAGAATACACCGACTGCACCTCTGCAGAGGGGTAAGACCCCTCTCAAAGAGTGTCCTGGATATGACACTAAACTATCTGATAGTGAGGTTCCAGTAATACTGGAGCTTTGGGGAATGCGGAGCACCACTTCATTGCCATCGCTCCCAGTTCCACCCTGGCCAGGCGGGGTTACACCTAATAGGACCCAATCTATCGGTTAAATAGAACTAACGGGATACTTATGCTAAACTGAATTGTTTGACTAAAATGAATAGCTTGAAATAGAAATGTTTTGACAATTAAACCGTACTTACATTTCAACTGCGTGCTTATGCTAAACTGAATTATTTGAAATGGAACCGTTTTTTGACATTGAAACTATACTTACACAAAACTGAATTGTTTAATATAGAACTATTTTGACATTTAACTGTGTGTAAACAAAGTCTATACTTATACTAAACTGAATTAGAACTACTTGACTAAACTGAATAGCTTGAAATAGAAATGTTTTTTCTCAATTAAACTGTACTTACATTTAAACTGCGTCCTAATGCTAAACTGAATTGTTTGAAATAGAACGATTTTCATAAAATGGATTTGGCGTTAAATAACCTACAAAGGTTGATATGCCATAAAACCCATCCAACCACCTAGTTTTTCTGCCATGTTAGTCGGTGAGGCAGGCCTTACTAATATGAATATGTAAATATGGAATTCGCTAAAACATTAATTGAGGGATTGGATAGTTTTGGTGATTGTAGTGTGAAAGATTTTCTGAATAACTGTTTCGTTTTAGTTTGTTTGTTCGTTTGTTTCTTTGGGTTTTATGGCATATCAACCATTGTAGGTTATCTAATGCCAAATCCATTTTTATAAAAATAAACAATTTTATTTCAACCAACAATTTGACATGAGTAACCGGGTCAGTGGTCTAGTGGGTAGAGTGTTCACCAATGGTCTTGGAGATCTGGGTTCAGTCCCAGGTTGGGTCATACCAAAGACTCAAAAAATGGTACTTGACACCTCCTTGCTTAACAATCAGCATTATAAGATATCAAGGGCAAAGAGGGGCAATCCAGGGGAAGGAGTAGTGCCCTATCCTACACCTCGGTGTTGTAGATATTGAAAGGGGAGCCTTCGGGTCACCCTCGACTACGGTCGCCAACTTTACTGACTTACTACAAAGTTTAATCGTAAAAAAAATTCTATTTCAAGCTTTTCAGTTTAGTCAAACAGTTCTTATTCAAACAATTCAGCTTAGTACAAGTACAGTTTCAATGTCAAAAACAGTTCCATTTTAAACAATTCAGTTTAGCATACAAAAACAAACAATTCAATTAAACATACCTACATAGTTTAAATGTCAAAACAGTTCTATTTCAAGCAATTAAGTTTTGCATAGGGACGTAGTTTAGTTCTATTTTACCCATAGATAGGACTCTATCAGGTGCTACCACTCTGAGCCATAAGAGCGATGACAATGAAGGGTTAATTCGCATTCGCCAAAACTCCAGCATTACTGGAACCTCACCATCAGATTGTTTAGTGTCATATTCAAGACACTCGGAGTGGGGGATGTTACCCGTCTACAGAGATGCAATCAGTGTATCGTACTGCCCCAGCCGATTGGGCAATTCGTTTTAGTGGAAGGAATACAATAGAATGTTTTTGGGTCTGTTGAAGGAACTAGTTAAATTAAAGTTGGGATTGTGATGACCAGCTTCTTCCCCTTCTTTATGCCAGAAGGAAGTTACTTACCAAGTAACAGAAACTCACAAAAAAGTGAGCGGATAGAAAACGCTCCTTTAGCCCTTCTCATTTCCACAGAGTAGTTTAACACCATGCTTGTTTTGGGGTCATCAGGAGAGAATGTGCACCGTTTCGGGGCCTTCCTCTCTACGGTTTTATTTGCACAAAAACAATTATGTACTAATCAATATTGACTTAATATTTAAGCTAATAAAACCTTAAGTACAAGGTACGTCTTATTAATTTTCTTACTAAACAACAATACACCGATTTATTCATGTTTAAGTTGACGTGTTTTCACCATTATATATTCCAGTTATAGATTCTATAATTATACTGTTTGTTATGATGTACAACTGACAAGAAATATATTCTCAGCATATATTTTGGCACCTGTTGCTTCCCAACCCTGGGCTAAGAATATTCTGACTGTGTCCCTGAAAGAGGGTCAGACGTTCCTCCAAAAGGGTTATTTTGAGTACGACACTAAACTGCGTCCAGTGCTGCGGCCCCAGTTCTTGAGCACTGGGGAGAGTGGAGTATCTCTTTATTGTCAACGCTCCCAGGTCCAGTCTGACCGAGAATCGGATTACATGTTATTTAAGAATAGAATAAAATAGAATTAGAAAAAAGTAAATAAATAGAATTATTATTATTTCTTCCTTTCCGAGTTTTTCACGACAGCGTTAGCCGATGGTTTCTCGCTGAAATTTGAGTGACACCAAGTCTCCTTAAGTCTCCAGGGTCCTTCTCAGCGTTTTGGCCGATCTCAACAATGCAGTAGCTTGGATGGTCTCCACACGTCCTCTAAGTTATATCCTTCCAGTGCTTGTACCAATCCTTTGGTGAGTGTACCGAGTGCACCAAATACAACTGGTATCACCTTCACTTTCATGTTCTACAGCTTTTTCTATTCTCTAGCAAGGTACAGGTACTTATCTTTCTTTTCGCTTTCTTTCAATTTTACTCTGTGGTCAGCCGGAATAGCAAATTCCACAATTCACTAAGTTCTTTTGTTTTTGTTGACTATAATTAGGTTTGGTCATCTGGCCGAGATTAGGTGATCCGTTTGTATGTCAAAATCCCAGAGGAGTTGCTGCGTCTCATTCTCCTGGATAGATTCTGGGTTGTGCATGTACCATTAGTTAGTATGTTCAAATTTCAATGAAATGTTGAAATTTTAATGAACCTTATTATTTTAAAGTTTAACCTATGAATATTAGATTTAAAAACTCAGACAAAAAATCCTAAGTTAAAGTTTTTGCTTAATTAAAAACTAATAAAAAGTATTTTTTAATTAAATATTCGACGTTTTACATAGTTTATGCCTGTATGACAAGAAGTAGGCTAAATAATTATCGCTCGTGTTAAAAAAAAATCAATTCAATCAAAATATCGTCTGAATTCCAGCCAAATGTTATCGACAAAATGTCATCGCATTTTGTTTGTCTTTTCATGGGCAACGCTCTTCTTTCAGCCAAGATTGGCCGTCCAACAATTCACGTTTTCTTTAGTGACAAATAAATTCAATTATCATTTCAAAAATATTCACTCTCATTTGCCATTAAAAAGTCTGCTCGCTGGACACAATAGTATTGAGTTTATGTTGACAATTACAGTTTCAGTCCTTAATGCTATTCTTATAAAATGAACAATAGTTCTTTTTTAAGAAAATCTGTTCCGTCTTTTATCGAAGATTTTCTTTCAAAACAACCTTCCTTCCATATTTGAAAATAAATACATTTATTTGTAAAATCTGTAACACAGACGGAATCTGCACTGTTCTCGTCTCCTTTTCTTTCTTTTACTTTCGAACATCTATCTATCTATCTATCTATCTATCTATCTATCTATCTATCTATCTATCTCAGTCTGACCATATGTATGTATGTATGTATGTATCTATCTATCTATCTATCTATCTATCTATCTATCTATCTATCTCAGTCTCATCATATCTATCTATCTATCTATCTATCTATCTATCTATCTATCTCAGTCTCATCATATCTATCTATCTATCTGTCTCAGTCTGTTCAGATCTATCTATCTATCTATCTATCTATCTATCTATCTATCTCCGTCTGATCATATCTATCTATCTATCTATCTATCTATCTATCTATCTATCTATCTATCTATCTATCTATCTATCTCAGTCTGACCATATGTATGTATGTATGTATGTATCTATGTATCTATCTATCTATCTATCTATCTATCTATCTATCTATCTATCTCAGTCTCATCATATCTATCTATCTATCTATCTATCTATCTATCTCAGTCTCATCATATCTATCTATCTATCTATCTATCTATCTATCTCAGTCTCATCATATCTATCTATCTATCTGTCTCAGTCTGTTCAGATCTATCTATCTATCTATCTATCTATCTATCTATCTATCTATCTATCTATCTATCTATCTATCTCCGTCTGATCATATCTATCTATCTATCTATCTATCTATCTATCTATCTATCTCAGTCTGTTCAGATCTATCTATCTATCTATCTATCTATCTATCTATCTATCTATCTATCTCCGTCTGATCATATGTATGTATGTATGTATGTATGTATCTATCTATCTATCTATCTATCTATCTATCTCAATTTAATTCTGCTTATCTATCTATCTATCTATCTTCACATCCATCTATCTATTGCATCAGCGCTCTATCGACTGAACTTGGGATATGCTAACTCTTTGTCCCACTTTGATCTGGTGAGTTAGGACCTGTTAGGGTCCCTTCTATGGATCAAGCAGGTTATTATTAGCAATAGATGAGAATACTTGATACCATTAAAATGTAAATTATCTATATTAAGAATGGTTACTTGAAGGTTTAAGTGTTTACTCAGGATTAGCCCAGTCGGCTGGGGCTGTAAATTATGCCGACAGCATTTCTGCTAAGGAGTAAGATCTCCCCCCACCCCCAACTAGTGTCCTGATGTGACTCTTAACTGCATCTGATGATGAAGCCTCAATATTGGTGCTTTGGGGAATGGGAAGTACACCTTCAATGTCATTACTTCCAGGTCCACTCTGGTCCAAAGTGGTAGTACCTGTTACGGTCCTATATGTAGGTCAACTAAAAATATTTAACCGTTGTCTTTAATTGAAACCATTTAACTGGGTGAAAACAAATAACTGATATTAAATTGAACTATTAGTATTACATTGTAACTCATGGAACATAGTGCAAATGAAATAGTATTGCTGAATATAATTATTTGTATCTGATTGCAATACTTGAAACCATTTAACTGCGAATACATAAAACTATGAGTATTAGATGGCAATAGTTGAATCCTGAGGGCAAGTAAACCATTAATATTAAATTTGATCGGAATACTTGATAAACAGAATTACTAATGTTGACTATCAATACATGAAACCAATTAACTGTGTGCAAACAATTCAATATTTAATAGAATTAGTAATGTTAAATAGCAATAGACGAAAACATTTAATTCTGTACAAATAAATTAGTTCTAAATCATTTGAAATAAAACTATCTTCTATTCACTTACAAATCATATATGTAGTAACAAGATTTGGCATAAAATAACCATCAAGGATTAATATGCCATTAAACCAAATAACCTACTCAGGATTATTATTATTATTATTATTATTATTATTATTATAAGTTACTTGAAACCTAATAACTGTGTGTAAGTGTTATGGCTCTGGAAATGGTCACAAAGAGAACAGAAGACCACGGTTATAGTTTAGACACATATTTACAAGAACAAAGGTTGGTTACAAGAAAATAGGACGGTAAGCTGGTTCGCATAACCGCGCGGGGGCGAGGTTACTTTCCGGAACTGGATGCACTTCGTATTGCAACGTCTTCCGGTATTTATGATGAGTGGTTGAGTCCATTAGTTGGTGATTCCGCCACAACAGTAAGCAAATGATAAATATTAAATTGAAATACGTGGGGCCATCAATAAGTTTCCAGACTTTTTTGTACAGGCTTTTAAAATTGTCGTAGACTCTTGAAAACTCAGTATGTTATTGCTATACATCTTATGAGATGACTAACCAATTTTTATGATTTCAGGTTTAAATGAACAGCTACAACAGCAATTGGAATACACCCTACTAAAGCCTGATTGTAACAGCTGGTGATTTTCAAAAATGCAATCTGGACGTCAGGACACATTAGAAGAAGGATATACAATAAAATTCTGTTTTAAACTTGGAAAAATGCCACAGAAACGTATGGAATGCTTCAGACTGCTTTTCGGAGCATCCTGCATGAATCGAGCATCAGTTTCTGAGTTGCATAAGAGATTCAAGGAAGGAAGGAAGTCTCTGAGGGATGATGAGATGTGTGGGAAGAGTAAGGAAATCAATACACCAGAGTTGATAGGCCAAAGAGTTAGGGTTAGTATGTGGAGGTTTTAAGGGAGTTCAGAAAGAGATTCCTTGGGAAGAGGCCAGCACTCTTCAAATTGGGTCAGTGGCATTTCCACCAGGACAATGCACCAGTCTACAACTCCACCTTGTCACATACTATTTGACCAAGATGGGCATCAAGACAGTTTCTCAGCTTCCCTAAATTCCAGACGTTGGTCCCTATGACTTTTGGTTATTCCCTAAGCTCAGAGGCTGTCGTTATGAGACAATTGAGGAGATGAAAGAGGCTGTGAGGAAGGTTATTGACACGCTCACACAAGAGGACTTCCATGGGGCCAGAATTTGTTGGAACGGTACAACAAGTGCATTGCAGCCGGAGGAGATTACTTCGAAGGGGACTAGAGTTTCATGTCTGTACTATTAATAAAAGTGCCCATATGAAAAAAGTCTAGAAACTTATTTAATGATCCTCGAAGTTATTGGAAATCATATAATTATGTACAAATTGATAGTATTAGATAGGAATACTTGAAACAATACAACTGAGTGAAATTATTTGTATGATGATTTATTGTTTGAAACTATAATTGTTTAAGAATTATTTTCAGTATTTACTTGAAACATTACTTGAAGCCATTTAATTACTTTTAAAAATAAGCAGTCTGACTTCGGGATAAAATGTGGGTTTTCATGCAATAAAACTAACCAAATTCCCCCTTACCTTCGATAACATTATTCTTTCTACTTAATTGTTCCCACGAACGAATTTATATAAAAGAATATAAGTGAATAAACTATTTATTCGTTCGGGGAACATGAAATATGTGCTGACACCCAGTAAAGAGCTTCAGAAACAAACGACTCCATAAAAGCGATGGTGAAAGATTAAAATGACACTTCCATTTTCCTACAACAATACTTATGACCACTAATTCATTTTTCGTTCACAATATCCCGCTTTTCTCAAAAAAAAAAAAAAAAAAAAAAAAAATTAGCAGGATGATTTCGTTTCCTTGATTAATGGCATTTAAAACATGGTGGTTTATTTAATGCCAAAGGCATCCTTGTTGAGGAACAGAAGTGATACTATTTAACCCAAACATAGGAGGATAACGGGTTTCATACCTTTCCCATGAGCATTGATGTTGTATCATACTGTGCATCTTGTAGTATCTAAGTTCTCAACTCATCTCTGCCGGTCGAAACCTAAACTGAACTGATCTGATAAGATCTGAAAAATTCAACTGCCCTCTTTGACGGTCGTACGCCAACTCCCCGTCATTTTCAAAATCCTAAAATTCTCTGGTCATCTCTTCCATACATGACGTCATCCACCCATCCAATTCACTCCAACTGCGTGTCCAGCCTCATTTTCTGTCTGCTAGTTTATTATGACAGATGATGATTGTTGTGCCCTTTCCTAGTGTGCGTGTGTGCATGTGGGCCGTCTGACTACGACACCTGAACCAAGAGACACCGAGTAGTTCAGAGCCTTACCAAACTAAATGATAAAATGTAATTAACAAAAAAAAAAAAAAAAAAAAGATTAATCATTTCCTTAATTTTATAACATCAGTCTGAAAGTGAACGTAATAGGGCGACCGGAGTTCGAACTCGCTTACATTATGGACGTAGTCTTGCACTTTAATCACTACACTACCGTTTCAGGAGGAAGATAACTCTTTGTGAACACATTAAATGCTATATAGGTGCCCGTGGTGTAATGGTTGTCGTCGTAGGAAATGGACACGGCGACACAAGTTCAAATCCTGGACAAGACTGATTGCATTTCACATAGCAATAATACCCTTGGGAAAGGTATGAATCCGATTATTCTCCCTCCAGCTACGGGTAAATAGTAGGACAGACTAGGTTCTTCAGCCTTGGTGAGGCAACTAGTCTAGGAGAAGGAAAACTCTGAATTAAAACCTGTTAAACTCCACTTAAAATTGACATTGTGTCATATCCTGCTCGAGCGGAGGGGTTGGTAAATATGATTAAATGCTATGTACTATGGATTCATTTTCCCAGATTTCCTTCGTGAGGAACCACGTTAGATTCGTTTGACTGTCGGAGCGTGAACTGAGTTGAAATTCTCGTTTTCTATCACTGTCTCCATTTCCTATCACGTGACTCAATAACCAATCATATCGCTTCTGTTGGAGAAAGAGGATCGGTGTCTCTTACTAACTGGGACATTTTTTCTCATCCCGCGATACTGCATCCAGCCACCGGAATTTTTCATTATTAGCACACAATTGATTACTCAGAGTTTTAAGGGTGATCCTTTTGAGCATTCATCTGTCCCTGACTCTACCAGATCTCGGCAAATTTGATTTTTTGAACGAAACAAAATAACAACGATATCCACGGGCATTGTTGGAGAAGTAGGCATGAACTCATAAGTGACATACTCCTGTGGACCCCTTCACATAGACGAGCAAAAGCAGGACGGCCAGCTAGAACCTACATACAGCTCTGTGCCGATACAGGATGTAGCCATGAAGACCTACCGTAAGCGATGGACGATAGAGGGGGGTAGCGGGAGAGGGTCAGGGATATCCGTGCTGATGGCGCGACATGATGATGATAATGTGTTTGATGTAACAGTGGGATCGTGTGATGTTATTGGGTGTACTTCTATAATTATGAAAGAACAGATGATAATTTCGGAAGATATAGTACTATACAGAAATGATGGATTAATGATATTACAACATTAGAAGAAACAAAAACAAACCAATAAAAAATACGGAGAAAAGGGATTTACGATAGAAAGGAAAAGATAAAAAGTACATTTTTCGGAATCATCTTAACTTTTAAGGGTGGCAGTAAACAACAGCCCGTGGTGTAATGGTTATAGCCGTAGGAAATGGACACGACGACACGAGTTCAAATCATGACCGAGACTGATTGCATTTCACATAGCACTGATACCCTTAGGAAAGGTATAAATCCAATTATTCTCCCTTCAGCTATGGGTAAATAGTAGGACAGACTAAGTTCTTTAGCCTTGGTCAGGTGACTAGTCTAGGAGAACGAAAACTCTGAATTCAAACCTGTTAAACTCCGCTTAGAAACTGACCTTGTGTCATATCCTGCCCGAACGGAGGGTTGGTAAATATGGTAAACAGCAAAAGTCGTTCGTACGAATAATGGATTAATATATCACCTTGACCTGCGATGAACCCGACGGATGTTGTTGACAGATACATCCGGCCGTTGATAAAATCAACAAAAAAGTTTACCGGAAACAAGGAATGCATGGGTGTAACCAATGAAAATCAAGCACCGTGTAAGCCGTAAGCCGTGACGAATGGAAAACAAGCATTGCGTTTGGGTCGCGTGAGGACTTCAAGACAATATGAGGTCAATCATTTGGGCTGCAGTTAATTCCCACAGGCAGTTCCGACTCTCGACGGCTTCTCCGTATGCACAAACTCATTCTCCGATTGTTCTCCTGCTCCACACAAACGTCGCCGTCGACGAATGAATATATAAGATAATATTTTTATATACACGTGTTCCTCGTTGTGTTTAAGACACAGCAGTTGGTAATCAATATAAAGATTATCATTTCTTTTATTATCATTTAATTTTCAGCCTCTGTTTCGTTTTCTTACAATTGTTCACGGAGACTCTACCCAAGAACTCTTATCAGGGAAGATCGTGATCATATGCATTCTATGAGGTGCCCGTGGTGTAAGAAGGTGCCCGTGGTGTAATGGTTATCGTCGCGGGAAATGTACACGGCGACACGAGTTCAAATCCTGGACGAGATTGGTTGCATTTCACATAGCACTAATACCCTTGAGAAAGGTATGAATCCGATTATTCTCCCTCCAGCTATGGGTAAATAGTAGGACAGACTAGTTCTTCAGCCTTGGTGAGGCAACTAGTCTAGGAGAAGGAAAACTCTGAATTCAAACCAGTTAAACTCCGCTTAAAAAATTGACTTTGTGTCATATCCTGCTCGAGCGGAGGGGTTGGGTAAATATGATATGCATTCTATGTGATTATGCATTTTTGCTGTTACATTCCAAACACATTGGATATTACTTTTCCAACCACGTTAATAGTAATCTCCTAAAGAGATGAGCTGTTCCGCAAAGCGAATTTTATAAAGATTCTTATTGGCCGGGACTGCCAGTTATTTTGCTATGAGTTTATCGTACCCTTTTTTGTTCATATCCAGGGTTTCCATTCTTACTAGCACGGTAGTAGATTAACCCTAAGCAGAGATGAAGTCAGCGTTTTCAACGGCTCCAGCCGACTGGGCTTTTAGATTTTAGAGAATTCGTATGGCTAATACGAAAACCATACGTTTTTCTTTTCTATTGTTGAAAATATTGTGATATTTCTCAGCACTTTTATTGAATGGGGTATCGTAAAGATTAAGATAAAACCTTTTTATTGTTCAATTTTGATCATCATCATCATCATCATCATCATCATCATCATCATCATCAAGTAGTGCTGCCAGCATGGATTTCCCTGACTCTCTCTCACCATTCATCCGAATCTCCTATCACTCCCGGTAGATCTTCCAAACTACATCCTATGTCCGCACAGAGCTGATGTAAATCAGTCCTTGTTGATTGCCCAACACTGGCATATCCACGTGTGGGAGTCAATTGAACAAAGTCACTCATGTATTCGATCTTGCTTCTCCAGCAGTGTCCTGCATTTCTTGTTTGTTTTACTTGGATGGTTTTTGCGATGGGTGTCAAGTGGCAGTACAGCTGTTGTTTCGTGGGGTGTTGTATCCGGGATTTGTTTGAAATAGTTTGTAACACGCTTGTTTAGTTCCCATCTAGCTTTGTTTCAATGGATTTTGTAACCGTCCATGTGCTGCATCCATACAGTAGTACAGACACAGCCACATTTTGGAAGAAATCACGGTTTTATTTTATCAGATAGATCAGACTTTCATATGATCGATAACTCATCAATAACAGTCCACACTTTTGCAAGACATAGGCTGCTATCCTTATGATCACTTTCAGTAGATGAGATATTGCTGCCGAGGGATGTGAGATTGTCAACTAATTTTTGAGGCTTGTCACTTACAGTATATATATATATATATATATATATATATATATTGAGACAGATAGAGAGAGACAGAGAGAGAGAGAAGAAGAGAAAGATGACACGAAAATAGTTTATTTGCAAGTTGAACTGGAAGTTAAAAACCGGACTATTCCACTGTTCTCTTATAATTCGTGTGTTATGCGCACATAGCAAAACCTCAAATTAGTTCTGCGAGAAAATCTACTGTAATATAGTGCCATTTAGTATCTACTTTTAATAGATTCACACTAAACACACTAAACAAAGAGATAAAATCCATTTAAATGAGACCAAATCGTAAAAACTCCCCTGTCGACCGCTCACCAAGTGCAACTTTAACTCCTGATTGTCTGTTCGGAACTCTCAAATTTCAAGGATGAGTATTTTGAAAAATCTTGATCATTAACTGTTAAAGAAAGATATTTTTCATTCTGTATATTTTTATCTTAATATTTCGGTATTGATGTAGTCAAAAGATTGTATTGTTTATTTTATTTCATTTACTTTTTCTACAATTTCTTTTCGAGTTTTTTTCCCCGCAATTTTGGGCATTTTGTTATCACATAAATGGTAGGCATTTTGAGCAAATTTGTTTTTTGATGTTTTCACTGAGAGTTGAAGTATGTAAACATCTTCTGGAGCCAAGTTTCAAAATAATTCTTCCTTTCATCCTGTTAAGAATGACAGATTATATATATATATATATATATATATATATATATATATATATATATATATATAATCTGTTATATATATAAATATATATATATATATATAATCTGTTATATATATATATATATATATATATATATATATATATATATATTTAATCTGTTATATATATATATATATATATATATAATCTGCTATATACTTATATATATATATATATATATATATAATCTGCTATATATATATATATATATATATATATATATATATATATATATTATAAAAACGCATATGTGTGTTATATGTATGCATTGTGTGTGCGTGAGCTGCGTGTATGTATGTGTGTGCGTGTATGTGTTATGCAATAGAAATGAGAGTGTAAATTTACACTTACCTGAACTTATTATTTCTCCTGGTCAATTTTCTAATATTCTATCTATCAATCAATCTATCTATCTATTTTTATAAATATAAATTCTTAGTTGAAGTATCTGGCTTAGCTTGGGATAAAAATAATATCAGAGAGTCTATTTCATTAAACAAAAAAAAATATTCAACTAGTGTTTTGGCAAGATTTTCTTCGAAAAAGTTGGTAGGAACCGGGTGTTTATGTAAGTAATTTTACTCAGGATCTAATTCTCTCAATATTTGGTTTTCACTTCGAATCGTTCATACCGATACATATCTTTGTATTTGCATACAGTTATTTATGCTTATGTAAATGCGAACATATATATATATATATATATATAAACATATTGCAAGTCCATGCATGAATATTCACACACACACACACACACACACACACATATATGTATATATATATATATGAAGAGTAAATAAAGGATTGTAATCCGACAATATGTAGAAAAACTGATAACAACGATCCAAGTGGAAGGAATGATTTAATTATTATTAATATCACCCCTCATGGTCTTGATGATGGTTCAGTAGAACCGAAACGCTATAGTGTCGACCCGTTAATAAATCATTCCTTCCACTTGGATCGTTGTTATCAGTTTTTCTACATATATATATATATATATATATATATATATATATATATATACAGGGATCGTTCAATAAATAAATAAATGCAAAATAATTTTTTCAGAATTTTCTTCAATAAATGTAAACTTTGCTTTGTTCAGAATTGGTTTAAAAGAAAAATTATTCTAATCTTATAAAAATGTTTATTTTGAGGCGATTCAAAATGGTGGCAAAATGAATAGTGCTTTAAGATTAAAGAGAGGTTTGTCATCAAATTTTTGCTGGCTAAGAAATACAAACCACTTAGAATTTACTGAAGGATTTGTAATCTTTTCGGAGAAGCATGTTTTCTTTAAAAGATACCCATAAATTGGTTAAACATGGGTTTTCCATTACGAACCTGCGTCCCAAAGAAGTCCACAGAGGGGAAACACACTAACTCTCTGGTAAAGAAAAGGTTTCGGACTCAGCGGTAGTAAAGAGGGTCATGTTAACAGTCTTCTAAGACATGAAAGGAACCATATTGATTTCCTTGAATAAAATGCAATTGTAAATGTTGTATTTTGGCCTTTAAACCGGCCAAAAATGCCATTCCAAGGTGATGCACCGGAAGGAAGTGACACATTCTAATGGCTATTATGAGAGGAAATCGCGTGGGCGGAAATTGGCTGATGAAATGGGACGAGGTAAAAAAGTCCCATGGTACACTCATAGCCCAACGCACCGGAACAGAGTGACCTGTGAACTGCATGACAGTTATTTCCGCTTGATGACGATCAAACATGCGATTTCAAAGATCGAGTGGGCGATCGAGTGGGCGTTGAACTATTATATAAATCAGTCAAGACAGAAGTCAAAAGAGTTGAGTTCCAGTTCCAGTTAGAGCTGGAGAAGGAGTTATAGACGAGATGTGGTAGAGAAAGCCACATCAAGCCGAAGCGGCTTGGAGGCCCTGATGAATTTGGATCCAGAGAAGATACTGATAAGATGCAGTAAAGAAAGCCAACACCCAGCAGAGTGGACCCCAGGGCCTCCGGTTGAGCACCAGGAGAACGAGAATGACACAACGTTGACGGCCATACGAGTGGGGGTCAAAATATTTCAGTTCTGTTCGGTCTCTAGCTCCCTCTCACACGCAAACCTTGAATAACCTTTTCGAACCCTTGCAATAAAGTGAGAGGTACATATTTTTCTAAAGAAGTCTTCTTGCGTCTGTTATTCATTGCGTCAGTATGTATCCTGCATGAACATGTACATGGGAATGCAACATAAACAGTGCTTCCTATAGCCAATTCCCTGGCAAAATTCACCTTATTAATTGAATGACCCTCGTAAATATATATATATATAAACCGGTAGAGTGTTCGCCAATGGTCCGGAAAACCTGGGTTCAATCCCAGGTCGCGTCATACCAAAGACTTTAAAAATGGTACTTGATACCTCCCTGCTTAACACTCAGCAATAAAAGGTACGTATCAAGGGTAAAGTGGAGCAATTCAGGGAAAGAAGTAGTGCCCTCCCCTACACCCCAGTAGTAGCTATTGAAAAGGGAGTCTCTGGTCACCCTTGACTACGGTCGTCAACTATATATGGGTATAGATTTGGCCATCCTGTCGGTCGGAGAATATGCTGGCTATATTCCCTGTAGAGGGGCAAGACTCCGCCTCGAAAAGATGCCTTGGATAGGATGCTAAATTATATCCGATGGGGAGGTTCCACTTTCCGAGCTCTAAGAGGTACAGTGTTCCCCTTCATTAACATTACTTCTTGTCCTCTCTGACCCGGATTGATAGTATCTCTTATTGCCCCATCTTTGTGCCGTTTAGATCTGTTTAAAAATTATCGGTATCAAATTGGAATTCGTGAAACCAGATGACTGTGAGAAAACAAAGGATAATTATTAGATAGATATAGTTACTTGCAACAGTATAATTGTGCATAAAATATTTGTATGAAATAGGAATACTTGATATTTTATAATTATGCGTTAACAAATGATTATTGTTAAATAAAAAGGCATAACCAAAGAAATACGTCATGTCGGCTGGGGCAGTAGAGTGTACTGTCTGCAGGAGAGACATCCCCCCCATTACGGGGTGTCCTGGGTATAACACTATACCTTTTCCAGTCCAAAATGGGAGTATTTCAGTTCAAAATGGGAATAGTTCAGTTCAAAATGGAAAAATTATTATAAGTATAAATATAAAAAAAGCTGCAAAGAGACAATATGGAGGTCCAGTTGTGATGGCTGTGGACAATGCCCCTTGTCACTCAAACATTTCAAATTATTCAGTTTAGCATAAGCATGCATTTGAAATATAAGTACGATTTAATTGTCAAAAGCGTTTCTATTTCAAACTATTCAGTTTTGTAAAACAATTTAGTTTTGTATAAGTATGCCGTTAGTTCTATTTAACCCATAGTTTGGGCCCTATCAGGTGCTATCACGCCGGGCCAGAGTGGACCTGGGAGCAATGGCAATGAAGGGGTGCTCAACATTCACCAAAGCCCCAGCATCGCTGGAACCTCACCATCAGACTGTTTAGTGTCATATCCAGAACACTCATAGGGAGTGCGGGAGGTTTTACCCCTCTGCAGAGGTGCAGTCGGTGTATTCTACTGCCCCAGCCGACTGAGCAAGTCAAATAGAACTAAACTGTGTACTTCTGATAAATTGGATGGTTTGAAATTTAATTCGGCGTAAATGGTCCAAAAGGGTTGATACGCCGTAAAAAAAACCAACCAACCAACCAACCAAATACAGTTGTGTGCAAGTTGTTTGTGTTAGGAAAAATTGATCAATAGAATTATAAGGTTAATAAAAAAAAATGATAATACTTGAAACTATTTATCTGTTTGAAAACAAATGAGCTCTAGTTTTTATTTGCTCTGGTTTGGTTTTATGGCATATCAACCCTTGTTGATTATTTAATGCCAAATCTTGTTTTTACATATATACTGAATATATAATTTGTAAAAAAATTTTGTACATACACACAGTTAAATGATCAAACAGTTCTATTTCTAATAATTCAATTTAGCATAAGTCAATAAAGTTAAATGTTTCCAAGTATTGTTATATATCACTAACAATTCAATTAAACATCAGGCATTTATTTGAACACAGTTTAATGAACAAATAGTTCAATTTCAAGCAATTAAATTTAGCATAAGTCATTCGTTTGCTTTCATTAGATGGGAATACTTGATATATTACAGTAGGCAAAAAAGTCTTAAGAAACAAATACACAAAAATTGTAAATATAATGAATCGTGATTTCCTAATCACTAAATATAAAAACGCTTTATGAAATGCAATCAGCCTCGTCCCGGATTTGAACTTGTGTTCGCCGTGTCCATTCCTAAAAATGTTATCCATAACACCACAAACACTTCCTAATTGGCTAAATAGTTTGAAATTATGTAAAGGTTATTAATGGTGACATATTAACTTTCTTGTTGCGAATTCTTTGCTAATTTGAATGTTTGGATTGGATAGCATTTTTCACCTTTCTAAAAACGTAAAATTAGACACATGTACACAGTAAACTTTTTCTATGGAGAATGCATCTTAAATTCAGTATGAATTAAGTAAAAATAAAACACAGCTAAAAGTTATTTTTATTTTAACCATAGTTACTGAGTACGGAAGAAGTGATATTAGCTTAAAGTGACTCCAAAATATCGTGTTATATCGCTGGGCTTTCCTCTTAAGGATGCCAACTACTAGACTAGATACACAAAAAATTTATTAATAGTCGTGACGGTATGGGTAGTGTCAGCCAAGCTTTTTGGATGGGATTATAACAGATCAAAAGCTGCTCTGGTGTCCCGCAGAATCTCTGACCATCACTCTTCAGGATTTAAATTCAAAGTTGTTCCTTTCACTAGACCGGTTTCATTACTAAGGATACAGAATCTAATGTTTTACTATTTTTACATAATAACCTATAACTGTTGGGTTGAAGAAGAAGAGAGAGATAAATATTAAGATTATTATTATCATTATTATTATTAGAGTTTTTCCCTCCAGGGTTAGCGGGTGGTTTTTCGCTTTTTGACGGGGGTCTGAATGACAGAAAATCTCCTCAAGTCTCAAGTACTCTTCTCAGTATGGTGACTGATCTCAACAATGCTTTTCTTTGGATGGTCTCCACTTATCATCTTATTTACAAATCCTACCGTCCCTGTACTAATCCTTTGGTGACTGTACCTTGCGCGCCAGTAGCAATTTGTATTAGCGTCACTTTTATGTTCCATAGTTTTTTCCGTTCTCTAGAAAGGTCTTGGTACTTATCTCTCTTTTCGCTTTCATTCAGTTTCACCCTGTGGTCAGCTGGAACGGCAAAGTTCACCATTCGGCAGGTCCTCTTTTTTTGTGGACTATCTCTAGGTCTGGTCGTCTGGCCGAAATTAGGTGATCGATTTGAATCTCAAAATCCCAGAGAAGTTTGTGCGTCTCATTTTCTGGAACGGATTCTGAGTTGTGCATATACCACTTGTTCGTATGGTCAAACTCAAACTTCTTACACAATTCCCAGTGGATCACCTTCTCCACCCAGTCATATCTTGTCCTATACTCTTTTTGTGCCAATTTACTGCATTCGCTTATTGAGATTGATCATTTAGCATTTGTCACCACATGATCTACATCACCTATTTTCCTGCGTCTTATCTATTCTTGCTTTGATAAAGTAAATCCTTATGGCGTTGTTTTGCGCTGCTATTAGAAAAGATTTAGTTTCTCTTTTAAT
>OY757914.1:9863303-9955803 GCA_963585895.1 Sepioteuthis lessoniana | reverse complement strand
TATATATATATATATATATATATATATATATATATATATATATATATATTCATCTGTGAGAATATATTAATATTACACTTTGCCTTAGTATATATATATATATTTTTTGTTTTGTTAATATGTATTTATGTATTTTTTAAAAGCCTATCGTAAGACCTGTTTTGATTTTGTTGTGGTGGGAATAGAAATGTATGTAACTACCACCACAACAACAAAATCAAAACAGGTCTTATAATAGGCTTTTACCTTAGAGCACACAGAATATGTTGCCCACAGTATCTTAAATACATCGAACATTCCCTCAAAATCATAAAATACTCAAAATTTTTCATATTAAATGCTAGAAAAAAAGCTCGTAAGATACTCTCATCAAATAAACCAAAGAAAACCAATCACACTATCCCCATCAAACATAGACAGATCTCTCTACCCGCAAACACACTTAGCATAACACTATGAAAAAGTAACCAAGTTAGGACTACTAATCATACAAACCACATTACAAACCATCACAAAACAGACCAAGGACAAAACCACCTCTCACGCAGGCATATACTCCATCCTATGCAAAAAGTGCAACAAACATATTACATCGGCAAAACCCAACGCAATCTAAAGAAAAGAATTTACGAACATATATATATATCTTAGAATTACAAAACACCTACATGCTACACACGGAACAGCTGTTTCGACCTAACATCAGCAGGGGACACCGTGATCTTCACCACTGGAGATCAAACCAACAACCACAGTAAGCAGATGCCGAAACTCTACCACTGGGCCACCGGTTCACACTACATGTAACCGCTGCCGAATTAACAATTCATGGTGAATTGCACGGTCACTTTGACTTAATGTGTCTTGAAGGTACGTATTCCCTACAGAGGACACGGCCACCTCTGAGTCTACGTCTTCCAAAGTCGGAGTTACGAGTCCTCATAACATAAGCCTCATAGGCAGGATATATAATTATATAATTTTCAAATGGAGGAATTGATGTTATCTTAGAATTACCATGACAAGAAATATCTATCTATCTATCTATCTATCTATCTATCTATCTATCTATCTATCTCTCTCTCTCTCTCTCTCTCTCTCTCTCTCTATATATATATATATATATATATATATATATATATATATATATATATAAATCTAATTCATTAATCATAGCTTCGCTGTGACAAGATCAGTTATGGGTATTCAATGAGAAACAAACTCATTAGTAACGCTTTTGTAAAAGAGATTGTTCACTATTACATCACATTAAGCTCAAATATATATATATATATATATATATATATATATATATATATATATATATATATATATATATATATATATATATATTGGTGCTGAAGCAAAATTATGATTATTCTAGTATAATAATAAACGACTCTATTATAAAACAAGATTAATTTTAATCTTAAAAAATAAACAGCAAAATAAGGAAATAGACACAAAACAGAAAATATACTTAATATGAAAACCTTTTTTTTTTTCAATTATTGTATCAACTCGCCTTCAAAATAAATTCTTCAGACATCTTATTCCATTCCTCCTCAATAATAGTCTTAAGCGTACCAATATTTCGGTGAGAAGTTGCATTTGTTTTGTTTTCTAAAACGATGGAGCGTAATCAAGAGGTTTAGGCTCAATAGAGGTCATAAAGAAACTTCAGTTATTTCGGAAATTTTTTTTGGTTGGTTTTGGCGTTAAAGAAATCAAAAATTCTTTGTTGTTTCTTTTCTTTCTCACTCATTTTGGTCTGAACAGTAATGAAAAACCGCTGCTTGAATAATAGAACAAAACGCAAAAATTTACATTTATCACATTTTTTCGAAAATTGAACAAATTTTTAAAAATTATTCCATATTTTGCTTCTGTACTCACTATATATATATATATATATATATATATATATATATATATAGAGAGAGAGAGAGAGAGAGAGAGAGAGAGAGAGAGAGAGAGACTTATTTCATAACCAGCAACTTTTTACAAATCCGTAATTTATTCATCTCTGAATTAAGTGCATTGACAAGAAAGAAAATCGTTCATAAAATATAGTATAAGTAAATATTTTTTTCAATTATTAAGCTGTGGATTCATTAATGTACCGCTGTATCTTTTTTCTGATCAAAATAAAGCGTCAATAAAAAAAATTTAAAAAAAAAGAAGAAAAGTGGGATAGAACGAAGAGTGTGTGATAAATTGAAGTACAAGAAAAAGAAAAATAGAAGGTAAAATAGAAAGAAGAAGAAGAAGAAGAAGAAGAAGAAGAAGAAGAAGAAGAAGAAGAAGAAGAAAACACTAGATAAGGGACTTATAGAAGAAGAAGAAGAAGAAGATTGCAATACAAATGATTGAAAAATAGGAAGAAGAAAATAGATTGGATGATGGGTTGTTTGGGTTTTATGGCATATCAACCTTTGTTGGTTATATAATGCCAAATCCATTTTTATACAAATAATCAGTTCTATTTCAAACAATTTAGTACACAGTTTAAGAGTTAAAAACATTCCTATTTCTAGCTATTCAGTTTAGTCAAGCAGTTCTAATTCAAATGATTAAGTTTTAGCATAAGTACGGTTTAGTTCTATTAAACCCATAGATTGGGTCCTATCAGGTGCTACCACCCCGGGCCAGAGTGGACCTGGGAGCAATGGCAATGAAGGGGTACACCGCATTCTCCAAAGCTCCAGCATCCCTAGAACCTCAACGTCAGATTGTTTAATGTCATATTAGGACACTCGTCGGTGGTGGGGGTTCTTATCCCTCTGTAAAGCTGCAGTCGGTGTATTCTACAACCTCAGCCGACGGGGCAAGAAGAAAATAGAAAAGAAGGAATTTAATGAATGGACTGCGGAATCGTGGTACGCGAGTTCGTACTCCAGTGGCGCTATTACGTTCACTTTCGGGCAAATACCTTTGGGAAAGGTATGAACCCCCTTATCCCCCCCAGCTATGGGTTAAATAGTACCACTACTGTTATTCTCGGAGAATGGTTTTGGCATTAAATAACCTAAAAAGAGTTGATATGCCATTAAAAAAAACAAAGAAAGAAAGTATATATATATATATATATATAGCAAGTCCCTGAAATTAGTAGACCAGTTCACTGAATTTGTCATCAATATTTTATCTACCTTATATAGATATAATATTTAAACCAATGTGAATCTAGAGTGTTTGACAAGTAAATATACGTAGAAATATTGAGTTGGTATAGGTATATGAATTGCCCGCTGTATATGTAGTAATTTACAAAGCTTTTTGCTTAGATTTGGCACAAGGATGCTCGCTGTATATATTGGCTGATAGATGGTCAGATAGATAGATAGATAGATAGTACTAACGTAAACAAATATATATGTATATATATATTTGATATATATATATATATATATAGATAGATAATAATAATAATAATAATAATATATATATATATATATATATACATATATAATTCATGGAATATAGACTGCGACCCTGGGTTTCATGGAGTGTTTTGCCACATAACAATCATCAGGCAGTTAAGAAAATGGAATAAACCGAAAAGTATTTTCAATTCATTCCATCTTCTTAACTGCCTGATGATTGTTGTTTTGCAAAAACTCCATGAAACCCAGGGTCGCAGTCTACATTCCATGAATTATATCTATATATATATATATATATTCATTATAATTAAATAATAGCTCTATCCTAGAAATTGAGCATTGTCCATATTATATTGCACTTTGTTCGACACGCAACCACAAAGTGATTAAGTGACAACCAACATTCTTATAATATATATATATATATATATATATATATTCAATGAAGATGATGAAGATTATTATTATTATTATTATTATTATGATACAATAATAATAAGTGCTCACACTCATTTGTTATGTTTTTCTTAATGGTATATCAACCTTCCGGGGTTATTCAATGCCAAATCAATACTTATAGAAAAACAGCAGCGATATTATCTAACCTATAGTTGGGAAAGATGAGGGGATTCAATGACATTGCCAACGGTATTGGTCCAAAAGTGAATGTAATGGCGTGAATGGAATTCGAACGCGCTTACTTCGAGGCCGCAGTCCAGTACTTAAATCATGACCACGACACCCCTAACACTTATATATATATATATTGAACAAGTAAATGAACATTTAACAGCATAAATTGGGTTGGTATTGTCCCACGAATTGTTCACTATTTAAGTAGTTAGGTAGTTACATTGCGAGATAGATATATACAGAGATTATATTCATGTCAACGTTAAAAAATATATATATATATCATCGACGTTATCATCCTCATCGAAGGTTCCCTTTTCAATAGCTACTACACCAGGGTGTCGGTGAGGGCGTTACATTTTATATATATATATATATATATATATATATATATATATATATTGTCATCCACAGACAGACTGTTTCGTTCTATCAGAACTCTCCAGTGCGGCTAGACACGTAGGACGTTCGAAGCCGGGATCGAAACCCATCCAACTTTACTTTAGACTAAGTTTCAGACCGCTTGGCCAACAAGCGTACCACGTCTGGCTAAGGGAATTTTTAAGGTATAATGTAGTAACAGCAGCAGCCGTTTATTTACATTTTTATACCCTATCGGCTACCAGAGTGCTCAATTCTTTCGAAGAGCTTTGCATTATGCGAGCGGCGGCCGAAAATTCCTTCACCAGAGTGCTCAACCTCCATGGGGGAGCAAGTATCTGCTATGAGGATGATAACGTCGATGATAATAATAATGATAATAACAATAATACATCGAACTTGCAAGGGAATTGAAAAAAAAAACTATGGAACATGAAGGTGGTGATTATACCAATCGTGATTGGTGCTTTCGGTTCTGTAACAAAAGGATTATTAAAAGGACTAGAGGACTTGGATGTTAGAGGACAAGTGGAGACCATCCAAACTACACCATTGTTGAAAACGGCCAGAATACTGAGAAGAGTCCGGGAGACTTGAGGAGACTTGCTGTCGCTCAAACTCCAATGAAATACCATCAGGTAACGCTGATGTGAAAAACTCTCAAGTAGTAAATAATAATAATTAACTACATATTTATAATTGTGTGTGTGTGTGTGTGTGTGTGTGATTCTTTAACACTGTGGCGGCGTTTGTGGATGAGTGATGTTGGTGTTGGTTCTTGCGTCCATCTGTGTACACACACGTGTGTGGTTGTGATCAGGTATGAAAATATGACGCGAAAAACACATCGCTATAGAAATTAATTTCAGCTCTTTGCCCTCGGCAGATTACCGAGAATAACGTGTAAAACTAAGAAGAAGAAGAAGAAGAAGAGGAAGAAGAAGAAGATAAAAAAAAGTATCTGTTATTATTGGCAAAGTTATTTACACCGTTGTGAGAACATGACATCCTGACAATTTTTCAACTACAAAGAACACAACATTCATTCAAAAGAAACTGTAAAAGAAGAAATATTTTCAAGCAACAACAACAATAAGCGATACGACTTCACACACACACACACACACACACACACACACACACACACACACACACACACACACACACACACACAAACAAACAAAAAGAAAAAGACAGAAAAGAATTTATAGAATTTTTGATATTTTTCTTCTAACTAAACGATCTGTTTTTTTTTTCTTTTTCTTTTTCGCATTTTTTTTTTTTATCTTGCGTTAATTTATTGTCGATATAAAATGAAGAATTTTTTTTTCTTATTTCTGCGATCCGCATTTTCTTTCTTGCAGATATTTTCAAAAATAAAATATGAAGAATCGTGATTTATTCTCCAGGTAAATATTTGTACAGTCATAAGATAAATATAATTATTTAATATCAACTTGATTATTCTTTCCTTAAGCATCAGAAGTTTATTGATAAAATGTAATTATTATTTCTTCGTTTGTAAAGTGTCCGTTTAAATGACGTTTTTATTTGCGTAGGGATCAGAATCAGCAGTTCCGCATAAGATCAGAGCATTGTATCTGTTCATTCAGTATAAAATTAAAATGTTGCATCCCGGCTCAACTGGCAAGGATTAGAGTGTAGTATCTGCGCATTCTGTCGTGGATTAAGATGTCACTTCACAGATCTTCTGACTTGTATCAGAGCATTTGGGAGGATCATAGCGTAGTATCTCTCCTCCTTCAGTGGATATATGTAAAAGAATGATAATAAAACAATAAAATTCAACAATAAATAAAATTGAAATGATATATAAATAAAAAAGTATCATAATTATTTTTACAAAGTGATATTAATATCAATCCACCAAATAGAAAAAAAAATGAATGAACATTAGAATAAGTTTTGTTTGGGTTTTGTAATTTTTGTATTAATAACGTTCTTTGCTTTAAATTATGATTTAATTTATTTGTTTAACGGCATATCAACTCCTTATGGGTTATTTAATATTTCAAATGTTCCATAACCCTTATTTGTCTTCTGCATTTGGTCTGGTTTGGTTTTATGGCATATCAGTCATTGTTAGTTATTTAATGCCAAACCAATTTTCATATATATAAACAGTTCTATTTCAAACAATTCAGTTTAGCATGAGTACTCAGTTTAGTCCTGTTTAACCCCTAGATAGCGCCCTATCAGGTGCTATCACTCAGTGCCAGAGTGAATCTGGGAGTGATGGCAATAATGGGGTACTCTGCATTCCCCAAAGCTCCAGCATTACTGGAGCCCCAGAATCAAATAGTTTAGTTTCATATCCAGGACACTCTTTAGGGGGGGGGGTCTTACCTCTTTACAGAGGTGGAGTCGATGTATTCTACTGCCCCAGCCGACTTGACCTATAAACAATAATAACTTCAAATAACCATTCTTAATACAACAAATGTGCAGACAATACTATGGTATTAAGAATTCCTATCAAATACGAATAAGTTTTTGGCAGATCTATTTGACCCGTAAATGGTAACCTAAAAGGTACTACCACTCCTCGTCAGAATTCTAATTCTGCTAATTTGCAAAGGTTAAAAGTATTAATAAGTGCCCTAACGACTCAGTAATGAAAAATCCCATTTTCATGTTAAGAAATAGTAAGTTCTCTTCGAATAACATCGACTAATGGCTTGTGTTACTGGAAAAACGAACCATTTATTACTTGTAGGGAAACGAGATCTCACCACTCGAATATATATATATATATATATATATATATATATATATATATATATATATATAGTGTGTGTGTAACGCCCTCACCTACATCCCGATGTATTAGCTATGGAAAAGGGAACCTTCGGGTCTGCCTGGACTACGGTCGCCATATATATATATATATATATATATATATATATATATATATATATATATATATGTAATTATATCGAAGGCCGCAGTGTGTTTTCCACACTGTTGACGGGGCTTAGAATATGCTGACTGTGTATCCCCCTCAAAAATTTGTATACTGCATCAAATGGTGAGGCTCCTGTTCCGGAGAGCCGGTGAATAAGAAGAACCCTTTCATTGGCTATTGCGCAAAGGTCAACTCTACGTGGTTGTAACTTTTAGAATTTCTTCAACGGGTTAAACAGATTTGTTTAATACTTTTTCTTATTCGATTGGAATACTTAAAACCATAAAACTTTAAATTACTTGTTTTAAAAATAGTTTCTTGAAGCTGAACTTGTTTTCTAAGGATGATTTTAATTCGTCAGTCGAAACCATATAACAGTGTGCAAACAAATGCTTATTATTGAATGGAAATGATTGCTTGAAATCATTGGCCTAGTGGGTAGAGTGTTCGCCAATTGTCCGGGAGACCAGGGTTCAATCCCAGGTCGTGTTATAAAGACGTTAAAAATGATACTTGATAACACTCAGCAATATAAGGCACGTATCAAGAGTAAGTTTGAGCAATCCAGGAAAAGGAGTGGTGCCCTCCTCTACAACTTTGTGTAGTAGATATTGAAAAGGGAGCCTTCCGCTCACCCTTGACTACGGTCACCAACAATAACAAATTGCAACCATAAAACTGAGTGCGAGTTATTTGAATTAGGTTCGATTGCTTATAAAGCAATGTAAATTATATATATATATATAATTTACATTGCTTTATATATATATATATATATATATATATTTATTCATTTATAAAGCAATGTAAATTATATATATATATATACAATTTACATTGCTTTATAAGCAATCGAATCTAATTCATATATATATATATATATATATATATATATATATATATATATATATATCAGTAGATGATTACATCAAAGCAATCAATCAATGTAATGTATATATATATATATATATAAGCAATGTAAATATACCATAGCTAATGAGGATTTTCCGAGGCGTGGTTATTGCTAGTTGAAAATATGTAGATATTTATATATAGTTACATGAAATTCCACATCATTATGTTATGGTGATTCCCACCGCGAATCAAGTGACAGCAAGTATTCCTGATATTGAAGTACTCTTTTTATCTTTCTTGCTACTTTACATGATCCCGTCGTCTAATTAATTACCGTTCTTTCCCAGATTTCTAATTCCTGTTTATTTTGCCAGTCTATTTGAGACCGTTTCACGCTCACCGATAATAATGAGCGCAACTCATTCTAGGATTCTTCAATTATAAATCAAGGGCATTATATTTATTCAGCTGTGGAGTCTGCTGGAACGGCGACATCCAGTCTGTGACAAATATTTTACACAGCCATACACTCCTCATTTGAAAAATTGGCGTAACAAAATCTTCCCAGCTTATTGTCTGCATCGTCGTCGAGTTAGTAGTTTCAAAAGACGATCTTCAGGACTAGGACAAACCCATTTCTTTGGAAGCTGATTTTAAAAACAACCAGGAGACATTCTTCTTCTTCTTCTTCTTCTTCTTCTTCTTCTTCTTATTATTATTATTATTATTATTATTATTATTTACTCATTAGAGTTTTTCACATCAGTGTTAGCTGATGGATCTTTCACAGGAGTGTGAGTGACATCAAGTTTTCTCAAGTTCCCAGGACTCTTCTCAGTATTCTGGCCGTTCTCAATAATGTTGTAGTTTTGATGGTCTCTACTCGTCCGCCAACTTCCAAGTCCTCCGGTCCCTTTAGTAATCCTTTTGTTACTATTCCAAACGCACCAATTACAATTGGTATAATTGTCACCTTCATGTTCCATAGTTTTTTTCAATTCCCTAGCAAGGTCGAGGTACTTATCCTTCTATTCACTTTCTTTCAGTTTTATTCTATGGTCAGCCGGGACAGCAAAGTCGACAATTTTGCAAGTTCTCTTTTTTTATTGATTACTATTTGTTCTGATCTTTATTATTATTATTATTATTATTATTATTATTTACTCCTTTTCGAGTTTTTCATACTTGCAGTAGCCGATGGTTTCTCACTGGAGTTTGAGAGATAGCAAGTCTCTTCAAGTCTCCAGGACTCTTCTCTGCATTCTCGATGATCTTAATGCTGTAGTTTGAATGGTTTCTACTCGTCCTCTTATTTCCAAGGCCTTCAGTCCCTGTACCAGTCCTTTGATGAGTGTATCAAATACGCCATTTACAACTGGTATGACCGTCACTTTCGTGTTCCACAGTTTTTTTCAATTCCTAAGAGAGATCCAAGTACTTATCTTTCTTTTCCCTTTCTTTCAATTTTACTCAGTGGTCGGCCGGGAGAGCAAAGTCCACAATTCGGCACGTTCTCTTTTTCTTTTGTTGATTATAACTAGGTCTGGTCGTCTAGCGGAGATTAGGGGATACATTTATATCTCAAAATCCCATGGGAGTTTGTGTGTCTTATTCTTCGGGACAGATTCTGGGTTGTGCTTATAGCATTTGGTCGTATGGTCAAATTTCAATTTATTGCACAATTCCCAGCGGATCACCTTTCCCACCCAGTCGTGTCTAGTCTTACACTCTTTCTGTGCTAGTTTGCTGCACTCGGTTATTATGTGATTGATCATTTCGTCTCTATCACCACATAACCAACATCTGCTATTTTGTGGCGTTTTATTTATTTTTGCTTTGATATGATTGATCCTCATGACATTATTCTGGGCTGCTATTAGAAAAGATTCTGTTTCTCTCTTAAGGTTTCCCATTTTTAGCCATGTCTACGTTTTCTCGTGTGAAATGTCATTTTTTAGTTGCTTAAAACGTCTCTACAGTTTTTTTCTTCCCGTTTTTGTTTTCTGGGTATTTCTGTTCGGTTAATCCTCGTGTTATCGATGTTGTTTCTGGTGGTTGTAATCATTCTTCTTCTGCGCTTTTCTAAGTAGTCTTCTAGTAGTTGCATCGATGCGTTAAGGCTATCCTCAATGTTATTAAGTCCTCTTCCTACTTCTTTTCTTAACACATATAGTCTGGTATGTGAGACCTTATGCATCGTCATTTATTTTCTTGTTCTCTGGTCCATTTGTTTAAGTTTTTCTCTTGTCCACTTCAAGAATGGTCCCGAGTATCTTACGAGAAGAACAGCCCAGGTATTTATCCCTTTTTAAAAGTTCCTGCTACATCGTTTTGTTTCGAGTAGCTTTCTTGTTCTCCTCAGATATATTTTTTAAAATTTTTTCTTTCATCTCTACTTCTTTGATGGTATCAGCTTAGAATATTCCCAAGTACTTGTACATTTTCTTTTTTCCAAGCGTTCTAATTTTTTCTTGATTTAGTATTTCTATTCCTTCCATCATGTGTTGTTTCTCGCTTTTCATTACTAGCATTGCACATTTGTCTGTGCCAATTTTTATCCCTATGTCCTGATTGTATATTCTAATTGCTTGTATTATGGTTTCTAATTCTTTTTCGTTTTTGTCAAACAGTTTGATGTCCTCCATGTACATTCGGTGATTAATCTTTTCCTGCGATTTACTAAGTTTGTATCCGACTGTGCATTTCCTGAGTATGTGGTTGTGTGACATCATCGCTGTCACAAATAGTAATGGTGATAACTCATCTCCCTGGAATATACTTCTCTGGACCTTTGCTTCAGCTAAGCTTTTCCCTCCTGCTGACAATTCCACTCTCCAGGTTTTAATTGTTTTCTCAATATTATTATTATTATTATTATTATTCGAGATTTTCACATCTGCTTCAACTGATAGTTTGTCGCTGGAGTCTGAGTGACAGCAAGTCTTCTCAGGTCTCCAGGATTCTTCTAATTATCTTTCCTGATTTTAACATTGCTGTAGTCTGAAGGATTTCAGTTCTTCCTCAAATTTCCAGTACATGCAGTCTCTTTATAAGGTTCTTGGGGATTGTTTCAAGGGCCCCGACTATGATTGGTATCACAGTCAATTGCATGGTCCATATCTTCTTCAGTTCTCAGGAACTGGTTTAGCTTTTTGTTTTCTTTCACTTTTACTCTTTCTCGGGTCATTAGGACTCCTCTAAGGGTTAAGATGGGCAAAGTGCTTAAAGAAAAAAAGAAAAAAGAAAAAAAAACTCACTCGAGAACTAAAGTAACTGTGGAACACATGAGTGACAGTAGTACTGATAGTATCAGTCACACTCTGAACTATACCAAAAGCAATTAACGCTAAATTAATTGACTGGGAGAATCGATTTAGCTATGACAGAATATCAAAGAGAATTTTAGAAATTTGAGGAGATTTCATGTCACTTGAAACCTAATACCAATCAGTAGATACTTTTATTAACCATATTCACTTTTCAATGAATGCCAATTTTCAGTTGTTCAGTGAGCCTTTTCCCTGGAGTCTATCCAGAACTATAAATAGATATGCAAATAGGAAGACTTGATAAATTTCATAAGATATCACTAAATATACTTTAATTATTGTACCTGCTCACTAAAACATGAAGGCGCACTTAGCGTAATCATTATCGTCATTGGAAATGGAATCGGTGATTCTAGTTAAAATCCAAGATTTTGTATTTTACTTTGTGCTAATGCGCTTGATGAAGATATAAAACCATCTGTCCTCGCCAACTATGAGAAATTTTTTAGATACTTTAAGTTCTTTAGCCTTGTTTAGGCAACCAGTTTAAGAGAAAGAAAATTCTGTATTCAAACCATGTAGCTTGTCTTGGGCAAAAATAACCGGGCTGAGCCCATCCCAATCTTGGTCATGTTTAAATTCAAAGTTTACCCGCTCCTAATCCGGTTGCTATACCGACGTTAAAGAGTTTTGTTTGATTTAGTTTGGTTTTATGGCATATCAACCATTATTGGTCATTTAATGCCAAAACCGGTTTATTCATATATATTAGATATATAATTTGTAAACATAAGTCAACACAGTTAAATAGTTCCAAGCATTGCCACGTGTCACTTACAATTCAATTAACTTCTATCATTTGTTTACATACAGTTAAAGGATCAAACAGTTCTATTTCAGACTATTCGATTCATCATAAATCATTTGTTTGCATACAGTGTAAATGTTCTATTTGACCCATTTCAGGTGCTACCACTTCAGAGTGAACTTGGTACCAATTTTTAATGAAGGGGTTCTCCGCGTTCTCCAAAGCTCCATGGTTACTGGAGCCTCACCATCAGATTGTTAAATATCATATACAAGACACTCGTTAAGGAAGGGGACGTACTCCTCTGCAGAGATGTAGTCAGTGTCTTCTACAGTCCCTCCCCCACCAGCCGACTGGGTTCAAAGTGTTTAGTGTGCTGAAGAATTTGCTCATAGCGAGAACGAGAATAATTGGATTCATACCTTTCTCGAAAGGATTAACGCTATTTTTAATGTAGACTGCCTTGCTCAGGATTTGAACTCAAGGAGCCGACTCCTCTTCCTTCGACAGTAACCGTTTCACTATGATCGCTTCCTAAAACTGGTTCAAGTTTGCGACCTTAGTCGAGGATGACCCGAAGACTCCCTTTTCAATTGGGGAGGGCACTACTTTATCCACTGAATTGATCCACTTTATCCTTGATCCTTACCTAATTGTTAAGTAAGGCGGCATCAAGGACTATTTTTGAGTCTTTGGTATAACTCGACCTAGGATTGAACTCCGGTTTCCCAGACCATTGGCAAACACTCTACTCATTAGGCTAATGGCCACTCCATCTAAATATTGACCTTGTGTCATACTTTGTTCGAAGTGGAGGGTTTGGGTAAATATGTACCCCCTAAATAATCCCTTTACAAGGAGTTACAGGTCATAAATTTATCTGTCAATTTTTTAATGTAGCAGCAAACACTGATATAATATTGAATTATGTTTTTGTGAGGACTTAAAAGTTTATAAATGTTGCCATGAATTAACGTTTATGATATCCTGATGGCCATTGCTTGTTCATGAAATCCTACACCACCCAATTGTTTTAAAATCCTGATTTTCTTGTGGTCAGATACAAAGTGATGTTAGAAAAAGCCATAACACAGGTTTCAGACAAGAAAAATTTCTACAAGATGTTTGCTTTAAATAAATCTCTCGTTACACTATTAAAAAACAAACAACTGATATAATTTTTTAAATTAATTTCTACTAATCTCTGGTTTATGATGTTGTAGCGGGCTACCACTTTGCCACTCAAACAATTTTCGAATCTTCTTATGCAGTGGTTTTTCTCTTGTGGCTATAACCTTCTTTTCGATGATAATTTACAATTTTCTGATAATTTAAAAAAAAGTATCAATTGACAAATGATAGCGATTCCTTGTGCGCAAGAATTTGACCCTTTTCAAACTTAGACATCTACTTAAACGCCATTAGCAAAGTTCTAATAAGTAATTATGATATCGAATCAAAGAAAAGAACATTTTTAGAAATATCCAATTTTTGGGTATTTCTGAGAATTTTTTTTTCAGAATATGATGACTTTTTTCTACAAGAAAAAGAAACTTATCAACAATAACCAAGGAAAATAATCACTTCCTTTGTAAGACTTTACCATTGAAGTGCCATTGAAATTTGTAGCGAGAATAAAAAATTGTTAAATCTTTTCTCTGTATTTCTTGTCCAACACTGTACGTGTAAAATTTTCTCCTGATTTCATATTATCATTTTTCTGTGTTGACGCATAAATACACAGTATCTTTTTGAATGTCATAGTTCATTATTTGTACACTCACCTTTCTTTCCCCTTTACAGCGATCAATACGTATGATGCCAAAATAAAGAAAAGATGTCTCTACTTTCAATGCACAAGTAGTGTATCGCGTATACTCAACAGCAGATTAGTGGAAATATACAATGAGATAAGAAATAGACTAGCTTATTCTATTTATACTAAGCTCAGTATAACTTGAGACCGGTATTTTAATCATGTAAGCGTTAGAGAAAATACACAAGGAAATGTATATTCGACTATATAAAGATACAAAAAAGATAAAAATGTCAAAGGGGTACGATTCGGATGAAGTTATTTAGTGCGTTTCTCTGCCTTGGAGTGGATCTCGGAGTAATTGCAATAAAGGGTTAGTCCACTATCTCAGATCTTCAGAACTGAAGTCCCACCACCAGGTGCAATTAGTGTTAAATTCAAGACATTTCTTTTTCTGGTTGGGGTCTAAACTCTCTCCATGAGATACGGTTAGTTTATTCAAAGCCTCGCCGAAAAGCTCTTTATCCGACTGATTCAAGCAGGCTCGTAGCTTAGAGAAGGGACACAGCCGCATCCCATTTGTGATGTTGATGAAGTTTCTGTAGCAAGTCAGTTTTTATTAGACTAGAGTTGCTAGAGTTGCCTGATTATGAGTTTAGAGTTTTTCCTTCTTCTTGATCAGTTGCCTTATTAAGGCTAAAAATACCGGCCTGCCCACAAAGGTTGATATGCCATTAAACAAAGAAACCAAACCAAACCCTCATCTTCTCATGAATTAGTTAAATAGTATTACTCGTAATTGTCTTTTAATTGGAATCATTTTGAGATGAGGCTTCTTAATCTGAGAATTAATTTTCTTATTTATTGCGGACTTTTTGTCCTCTCTTGGTAGATTTTGTGTTGTTTCTTCTTCACTACGTTTCGGCCAAATTTCACCTCTGGCCTTCATCAGGTGATTTACCGCGACCTCGGATAGGAATGCTGAGTCTTGTAACCGTATCCCCAGTAATTACTGCCTTCCATAGTTGTTGTCTATAGCATCACGTTTTTGACCAAGTAAACCTTTGGCCGGCTTGGGTAGGATTTGAAACCGCTATCTTCTGACAATGCTCACCTGGAACCGTAGTGTCTCAACGCCTCTATCCACTGAGAATTAATTTTTTATTTATTGCGGACTTTTTAAAAAATTAATTCTCAGATTAAGAAGTCTCATCTCAAAATGATTCCAATTAAAAGATAATTACAAAATTGGGTACGGACCCGACTATGGAAGACCTGATAATTGGATTTATAAGACTAAAAAATCCATCGTTGATCGCCCTTCGGGGCCCGTGGCACAGCGGATAGAGGCGTTGAGTCTCTACGGTTCCAGGTGAGCCATTGTCAGAAGATAGCGGTTTCAAATCCTACCCAAGCCGGTCAGAGGTTTACTTGGTCAAAAACGTGGTGCGATAGACAACATCTATGGAAGGCAGTAATTACTATGGATACGATTACAAGACTCAGCATTCCTATCCGATGTCAAAAAGTCCGCAATAAATAAAAAAATTAATTCTCAGTATTACTCGTGTTCGTCTACAAGGATAGCTTTGGTATTAAATAAACCACGAAGGTTGATATGCCACCGATCACTGAAACAAATCCTTCACCTCTCACACAGCAAATATTTCTCGTTGTTCCCGTGGTACTAAAGCCCATTTTTAAGGTTTCTTTGTTTTAATGGCATATCAACCTTTGTAGGTTATTTAATGCCAAAGCCATTCCCCTAGAAGAACAGTTGTGGTACTATTTAACCCATAGCTGGGAGGATAAGGGGGTTCATACCTTTCCAAAGTGTATTTACCCGAAAGGGAATGTAATAGCGCGACTGGAGTACGAACTCGCATACTACGATTCCGCAGTCCATCGCTTTAACCATTACACCATCTGTCGTGGCTTTCAAATCACACACAAACTACCACAATTCTACCAACAACAGCGGGTACCTACCAAGGTACTGCTTCAATCATGTTATATACGCACCACGAACTAGCATGTATTAAGATACTGTAAAATTACTGAATCACTCTGAATTATCTCAATGAAAATAACTCTTAAGCGCTAATTATAGAGTTCTCCCTCTTATCTATTTCCAATTAATTTGAATACAAAATCTATTAATAGCATCTTACCCAACGCTGAACTTGACAGATGTTAAAGACGGCCATTAAGCGAGTATATCAAACTTCTCACCGTATTTATAGCTGACGGCTGTTGCATTTCATTTTCACAGGATCAAACCACCTATATGTGCATGTGTTTGCAAATGGCCGCAAAGGAAAGATAAAAAAAAATGAACACTTTTTTTTTGTTTCCTAACGGCCTTGAAAGTGTTAGATAAAAGAAAACAACTCTGTCAAATAACAGATACGTGAAGGATTAGAAATCTCAAATAAAATGTTTAATTCCATGATTTTAAACAGATTATATTTGCCACAATTGTAAATTATAAAAAAAAAAATGAAAATATTTTCATAAGACAAATATTTCACGTTTTGTATATAACTCCGATGAATTGTTCAGAATTCGATTATTGATCAAGAGAATTCAAGATCATCTATCGGCTTATCTAGGAGCAAATCAATAGATATGATTTTTATGTCGTGTAGTATCCGTACATAATCAAACAAGATCCTCTGATTCGTACAATCCTTTTCTTTGTGCATGAATTTTCGAACATTACCTTTTTCAGCAAATCATATATATATATATATATATATATATATATATATATATATATATATATTTGTGTGTGGTTCACTATATTCATAGATAAAGAGTGCTCATTATTAGTGACAGAGCTTAAGTAGATCTAATTTAATATAGCGCTGATTCAGAGTTAACGGAGCTTGATGGCTGTCAGTTTATCACCTATGTGATCATCAGTATATATGCGTATACATACATACATACATACAAATATATATATATATATATATATATATATATATATATATATATATATATATATATATATATATATTATGAAAACATCTATTCAATATATTGAAACTCGTGATGTGCAGTTTTGTGGAGAAACGCCTGTGGTCTATTATTAGGGCTTTCAGTAGCACCAGGTGTTCCACTGACAGTAAAGAAGCAAAAATTATGGTTGTTAAGACGTTGTTCTTTCTAGTTCGATCAAGCAAAATGAACTCTATCGTTGTTAGGCAACAGTATCATCTAATTCGATTCAGAAAATTATTGTTGGGTGGAATGGAACAAAAATTTGAAAGCGGAATTAGTTAACCTTGGAAAAAGTCTCTTGGGAGACTATCCGATAAAGAATTAGGGCGTATTCATGTTGGCTACCTACGCATCAGCAAAATGTCCGCTCAATTTGGTTTAATTTGTTTTTTTTATTCATATTTACCAACCCCTCCGCTCGAGCAGGATATGACACAAGGTCAATTTTTTTAAGCGGAGTTAAACAGGTTTTAATTCAGAGTTTTCTTTCTCCTAGACTAGTTGCCTCACCAAGGCTGAAAAACCCAGTCTGCCCTAATATTTGCCCTTAGCTGGGGGGAGAATAATTGGATTCATACATTTCCCAAGGGTATTAGTGCTATGTGAAAATGCAGTCAGTGTCGTCCAGGATTTGAACTCGTGTCGGCGTGTCCATTTCCTACGACGACAACCATTACACCACGGGCTCCTCCTAAAGTAAATTTGGTTTCTTTTTTTGATGGGTATCAACCTTTATGGGTATCAACCGTTTTTTAATGCCAACGCTATACTTGTAGAAAAACGGCAGTGGTAACGTTTAAACTATAGCTGTGTGATACAAGGGAGTTCATGCCTTTCTTAAAGGTATAATTCTGAAAGTGAACGAAATAGCTCAAATAGCGTTCGAACTCTTTTACTACGATGTCGCATTTCATCACGTTAGCCACTACGCTCTAAGTACTCCGTCAGTTTTGTTTCATTGTTTAATGGCTTATAAAGCTTCGTGGCTTTTTTAATACCGAAACGATCCTCGTCGAGGGACAATAGTGATACAACTCATAGCTGGTAGGGATTAGCGGGTTCATACTTTTACCAATGGCATTAGTCCAAAAGTGATTGTAATGGCACAACTGGAGTTCGAACACGCTTACAATGATGTTACAGTCAAGCCCGCTGGTCGCTATACCATGGAGACTTTCTCGGCAGCTCAGGAGTTACAATCCCCCACCAGACGGAAAAAGGTTGAAAAAGATTCATTACAAACTTTAGTTATTGCTAAGTCCAAGCGACCAATATTAAACCACTTTTCGTCTTTTTTGAAGCGAAATGCTGGAGCTGTGTGAAGATAAAGAAGGTTTAATTTGTATCAATGAGTCAAATGTAAATTGCAATGATAAACATCAAGTGTTTCTCCACAAAAATAGTTAATAAAAAAAATGCATTTTTGAAACTATTTCTTTTATAAGCACTGTATATCTGACGATTGATTTATATCACGAAACGGTTAGTTGTTTAAATGTAATTGTAACGACTGGGATCTTCAACGTTTTTAAAAAGTATTAAAAATCGTTTTTATTTTAATTATCGGTCTACATTTAACTTATATTTTCGTCTTATAGCATCTCACACACACACACACACACACACACATATATATATATATATATATATGCGTGTGTGTGCGTGTGTGTGTGAGTATATATATATATATATATATATATATATATATACATATCATCATCATTATATCATGCCGCTAGCACGGATATTCCTGATCCTTTCTCGCCACTTCTCCCTATCGTTCATCGGCTCTGGTAAGTCTTCAGGAGTACATTCCGTATCCTCACATAGCTGCTGTATGTATGTTCGAGCTGGTCGTCCTGCTTTTGCTCAGCCATATATATATATATATACACACACACACACACACACACACACACACACATATATATATATATATATATATATATATATATATATATATATATATATATATGGGGAAAACAGATAGGTGGTGCTCATTGTTGGCCAGTATAATGTAACAAAAGGTAAATTATATTTTTGCTTACTGAACGGTCAGTGGCTTCCCCATAACAGTCAGTGTTTTGCATCTTTGTGGGGAGGAATAAAAAGGTATATAGATAGATTGATAGATTGTTTGGAAGATAATCTCTGATTTCAGAATAAATCTTATTATTGAATTAAGGAATTTGAACTGTTTTAATCAGTCCAAATATGATTCGTGAACATCTACGTATTTCTGCCACCGATTAGCAAGGTTATTCATGCCTATATGATAAAACTTTAAAAGATTTTATTGCCAAGAAATCTTTGAATGCTTTTTCTACATTTTCATTGGAACGGAATATTCTTTGGCGTAAAAAGGTACCCTGATGTTTAAAGAAATAGTTGTTGGTGGTTGATACATTCGAAGAATAGATTAATTGTAGCAAAGTGTCATATCCCAAATCAGTGAGCTTTAGTAGTGTTATCCAGACAA
Organism: Sepioteuthis lessoniana; assembly: GCA_963585895.1. Taxonomy (NCBI): domain Eukaryota; kingdom Metazoa; phylum Mollusca; class Cephalopoda; order Myopsida; family Loliginidae; genus Sepioteuthis; species Sepioteuthis lessoniana. The sequence goes on along the minus strand of OY757914.1, from coordinate 9,936,304 downwards.
CACGGGGCCAAGGATTGTCATCATGGCAACATGTGGCCAAGCATTGTCATCATGGCAACACGTAGCTGTGTATTTCCATGAAGCAAATTTATGAATACGCTTGACTTCATACAAAAAAGTAAACGCATCACTTCTTTTTTCATGTACAACCTTCATTTAACCTTCATTTAACTTTCATTTAACCTCCACTAAACCTTCATTTAACCTTCATTTAAACTTCAAAATCAATTTCTTCAAAAAGTGAGAGAAAGTTAACAAAAGAGACATTTTAATCATTAGAAATATAAATTCTTTTTTACAACTATTATTAAAATAATTATAGAAAAGAATTTAAACAGTTTCTACTAAAATCAGACAGAATTTTCCGAACGACCAAATAAATATATTGTAAATTTTTCTGTTAATATAACAAAAAACATAGCTCATCCTAACGAGAGTTTTGTCAGCGAACCACCGTTAGCATGTTCTAAATTAAAGAATGAAATAAGTTCAAATCCAATGGCCAACTTAATAACAACCATAGTTTTGAGTCTGTATTGCATTTCTTTATTGATTTTCTATAACAATTTTTTTCTATAAAACATTTTTTATAATCTTATCAATACTAATTATTTTGAGACAACACTGATTGTTTTTATGGATACTTTATCCGTATCATCGATTTAAAAAAAAATTCTGATCTGGCCAAAGCTAATAAATGGATACCATTATTGATTTATTTTCTTTATATCGATTTTAATTACTTCCAAATTCTTTATTAACAGGGAACTTGTTTCTTTATTTAAATATGATATTAGATTATTTATTAATATGTTACTGTCATGGTTTGAGAAACGTTAATCTGATTTTAATCAGATCAAGCTGTCGCAAACTATTTTTGATATTAGCAAAATGCGTCAAGTTCTTTGTTTCTTTTAAATCTAAATGAAATTTATAAATTGGAAAATTAAAATTCTAGATATAATAATCTGACAGCAACTGGGTTTTATGCACGAACATTTTTTTCTAATGCAACGTTCATTTATAACATTTCGTTTGCAGCATTTGATTTAAATATTGTAAATATTCAAACCAGTGGTATTTGTATGTTTTCACAGGGGATCAGTTGATAGCAAATCTTCTCAGGGTTTGGTTTGGTTTCTTTGTTTAATGGCATATCAACCATTGTAGGTTATTTAATGCCAAAGTCATTCTCCTCTAGAAGAACAGTAGTGGTACTATTTAACCCATAGCTGGGAGGATATGGGGATTCATACCTTTCCCAAGGGTATTTGTCCGAAAGTGAACGTAATAGCGCGATTGGAGTACGAACTCGCTTACTACGATTCTGCAGTTCATTGCTTTAACCATTACACTACGAGGACACCCTCCAGCAAATCTTCTTAATTCTCCAGCACCTTCAACACGATTCTTTATACAGTTCCATTCATTTACATGTTCATACATAATGTCTGATAGTTGTTGAGAATTGTTAGAGTATATCTTCTCAAATATTTAGCTTCTTCTCCACTATCCTTGCAAAACGCAGCTCTAATGAGGACACTGTCAACTCTTATACAATTCTATAGTTCCTACTCAACATGTCAATGAAGCTTTGAATACCGTGACTGTGTTCCTTGCAGATGGGTAGGACCCCCGCCAAACGGGCTGTCCTTGGGATGACAGTTAATTTCATCTGACGGTAAGGCTCCTGTTCTGGAGATCTTGAGAGTGTGGAGCACCCCTTTCACAAGCATTACTCAAAGCCACACTCTGACCCGGAGTGGTACCAGCTGACAGGATCCCATTTCTGGCTTAAATAAATTTGTTTGCAAATGATTCATATTCGATAAGAATCTGTGCCAAAAAAGAAAACTCTTAAGAAAAACTACAAAAAAATGTAAAAATGAATGTACGACGAGGCGCTTGTTGTGTAACGGTTTTTTTTCCATAGGACAAGGACGTGGCTGTTTGCATTTCAAATATCGCTAATATCTTTGGGGAAGTTATGCATCCAACTGTTTACCTTCCAGCTATGAGTAAATAGTAGGGCAGGCTGATTTCTATAACCTAGGTATGGCCACTAGTCTAGGAGAAGGAAAACTCTAAATTCAAACCTCTGTAACTTCGCATGAAATTGACCTTGTGTCGTATCCTGCTGTTGCAGAGGGGTTGAGTAAATCGTAGTAATGACTGCAATTCCCTAACTTGTGGGCATAAAATAACCCTAGACAAGTTGACATGCCATTAAAATCAATCAGCCAAGCAGTCAATCACTCCTGACGAAGACCAACAAATAAACGTTGAAATAGCAAAATCAGAAACAAGAAAATTTAGATTATCAGGACAAAATTTGGAATATATATAAAAAAAAAATGCACTTGACCCTGTGGGTGACGCCATTAAAACCGAGGTTATAATTAAACTATACAGACAAATTGATACTCTGTCTCGACGTAGAACATGTATAAACATTGTAGGGTGATGTAAAATTCCATCAGACTGTCAAGAGAATTGATCATGGGAAAAGGAACACCACAACGATTTTGTTTTATCAACGTGTGTTTTCAATGTTTGTTTAATCCACTGCTTGAGTGAAGAAGGCCTTGTCAGCGAGGGACCGGTGAATAATCAAACAGTCAAACAGCTCCTTCCATTAGATCAAAACAAGGCGAAGAGTTGAAATATAGTGTTACAGTGTCGGTCGGTCGGCCGGTCAGTTGGTGAGATTCATTTGTCTCCTCCTTCTAGTACCCCCCTACACTACCCTACCCATACACCACAGAGTACATCGTGAGCGTTATTATGCGCATTATTAACTCATAGCCCAGATGCTTTCAACAGCGATCAGTTCTCTCACGATCTTTTCCTACAACTTTTGTTACAATCTTTACTGAGCTGAGTTGTGGATGTGATTTGCTTTCACAAGTAACATCAAACATTTTTATAACCTTGTCAGTTTCCATCAGAGACATACAACATATCAATTGATTACAGCATTATAAACAGAGAACAGAATTCGATTCCAAATAGCAATTGCTCAATTTAGTTTACAAAATCGTGTGTGTATACATATATATATATATATATATATATATATATATACGAGAGAAATATCAAATTTTAAATACGAGAAGTCTTTTCCTTTAAGTCTCATGTAATATGCGCAATCATCAGACAGAAAAATGCATTTGCTCTTCACTTACTTTTCCGTCTGATGATTAGGTACACTACAAAAAACCCCCCCAAGGTAACAGACTTTTAGTTTTCATAATTTCTTATTTTTCTGGGTTTTGTACATGGTTTGCAATTGTGGCATCGAATACTTATCCTGTAAACATTTTCATCTGCAATTGTTATATATATAATAGAGGAATTGATGATATTAATTACCATGAGCAGAAAATCCAGCAAACAACCCATATGCGAAACACTGAACAGCTGTTTTGACCTTATTGGGTCTCATCAGCAGTGCATACCATAATCTCCACCATTAGAGATCGAACTAACAACCCAGGAATGTAGAAACCGAACTTCTACCAATGAGCCACCAATTCATGCCACACATAAGTGGTGCCAAATCAACTAGTTTGGCAAGGTTGCTGGTTCGATCTCCAGTGGTGGAGATTATGGTATGCACTGCTGATGAGACCCAATAAGGTCGAAACAGCTGTTCCGTATGTCGCATGTGGGTGTTTGCTGGATTTTCTGGTTATGGTAATTTAATCAATTCATATATATAAATCACAATATTTTTCAATAATTGAACAGGATTAGAATAAAGCGGGATAAAAACAGCATGTCTTGGAGTTTCATTGTGAATTAATAAATTGGCGCCAAAAAAAACAAAAAAAAACAATTCTATTTTTAAAGTTGTCTTTGTAGTCTTTGTGGTCATTGAGAACCACAAAGACCACAAAAACACAGTCGGCTAGGACTGCGTCTCCACAAATGGGTAATACCCTCCCTTCACAACGAATGCCCTGTATATGACATTAAACAATATGATGACGAAGCTCCAGTAATGCTGTAGTTTTGGGGAGTGAGTAGTACTCTTTATTGCCACCGCTGCCAAGTCCACTCTGGCCCGGAGTGGTAGCATCTGATTGGGTCCCATTCCTGGGTTAAATAGAACTGTTTGACATTTCAACTGAGTGCAAACAAATGAATAATGATAAATTGAATTGCTTGAAATAGAACTGCTTTATCATTTAACTACGTGTAAACATTTAACTGATGTTTAATTGAATTGTAAGTGATACTTAGCAATACTTTCAACCATTTAACTATGTTCATTAATGCTTACAAATCTTACATATAAAGAAAAATTGATAAAAAGGTAATCTAAGAAGAAGGAGACATTTATTGAGAAGCAAAGTCGACAAGATAGCGTTTCGATTCTAATGAACCATCATCAGGACTGGGATGGATGATATTAGTGATGTTAAATCAGCGATGGATGTTTAAAAGTGCAACATACAAAAACCTAAGGAAAATCAAATATATGCAATATGTATGTATAAACCAGATTTGTCATTAAATAACCTACAATGGTTAATATCCAATAAAAGTAAATATAATATCAATTATAATATCAATTCCTCTACTTATGAATATAATCTAATTCCAGTCTATGAGGTTAAAGAGTATACGGATGCATAACACCGACTTGGGAAGACGTAGCCCTAGAAGTGGTCGTCTCCGTCCAGAAAAACGTACTTTCAAGACATATCAGATCATGTGGTCGTGCATTCTTACCCTGACGAGTTGATTTGGCATCTCTTATGTGTGGCATGGACTGGTGGCCCAGTAGTAGGGTTTCGGTTTCTGTGGTTGCTGGTTCGATCTCCAGTGGTGGAGATCACGGTATGCACTGATGATGAAACCCAGCTGTTCAGTGTTCCGTATGTCGCATGTAGGTGTTTGCCGAATTTTCTAGTCATGGTAATTTGATTAATATAATATCAATTTCTCTACTAATATATATAATAAAAGTGAACTAAACCGCACGGAGACAACCTTTAAAGTTAGCTAGAATGCTGTTTATTAAATGCTACTAAAATAAGATAGGAAAAATAAGCAATATCTTATTAGTCGGTATACGCAACAAATCAAATGAAATTCTTTAGGTTAAGCAAAGGAAAAGTAGAAAATCAAGTAATAAATAGGGCAAAGCAAATAAAAGAGAAACTATTTGGGAGTTCATACACTTTTATATGAAAAATTTCTTGAACTGAAGAAATTCTGAAAAAAAGGGATTAATCAGAATGATATTAACTATAGCTTTATAATCTGAGAACAAAATTCGATTTCAAGTGTGATTGTTGAATTCAATTTACAAATACGATTATATATATATATATATATATATATATATATATATATATATATATATAATAATAATAACAATAAGTAAATATACATTAGTTTTTATATATATTTAATTGCGTGGAAGCTTTCTGCAACCTCAGGTTTCACCTCGTCTTTTCTATCTATCTATCTATCAATCCATCTATCTATCTATCTGCGTGTGCGTGTGTGTGTGTGTGTGTGTGAATACAGAGTTTATGTAATATGTTTTTATTTACAAATTATATCATATTGTTTTTTTTTCACACTCCTAGAATTATAGAATAGTTTATATATATATATATATATATATATATATATATATATATATATATTGAAACCGCTTGAAATATCTTAAAACAATTCTAAAAAAAAAAAAGGGGGGATCCTTTCTTTTGTTTACGTCTGATCAAAGAATTTTTTACCGTAGACCAGGTAGTTGAGTGGTTCAAGACAAGGGTTAATTAGCAGAGCTGTTAATCACCAAATTCAAACCAGGACTTGGTTAACAAAAATTATTTTATACGCCTATTCTGTTCTGTGATCCACCTGGAGCAAGGGAAATTAATTCCAGCCATATCAACTCTCTTGGAGTATAGTAAAATTTCTTCTTTTACTTCCCTCTCCGCTTTGAGTAGCTACGAGCCATAACCCCGGCTCATTTTTTTTTTATCTGTTAACATGAATAAATTTGATCTGTTTATAGGTCTGATAAATATATATATATATATAAATATAAATATATATATATATATATATATATATATATATATATATATATATATATATATATATATCGGAATAAATCTTAATTCTTGTCTTAAACTACTCAACTACCTGGTTTACGGTAAAAAATTCTTTGATCAGACGTAAACAAAAGAAAGGATCCCCCCCTTTTTTAAGAATTGTTTTAAAATGTTTATATATATCCTCTCTCTTTCCTTTGCAATCTTTATTACCCTTCTATTTCATTGCTTTTCGGTACCACCTTATAATAGCTTGTCCAAATTAAGATATATATATATATATATATATATATATATATATATATATATATGAAACAATTTGAAAATGTTAAAACTGTCTATGAGGTTGTCATGTCAACAGAATTAGGAACGCCGATGGTTATGAAATTGAAAAAGGGAAAAACGTAAAACATTAGAAATTTTGATAATGATATTTACTGAATCTAAGTATTAACTAATAATTATGTTTGTAATAAATATACTAATTAATTGATATATTATTCTATTAATTAATATTTATTTATACAATCTGTGCATTAATTAATACATTTGAAATTATTGTTGTTGTGTGCAAAGCGAAATATTGTTCGTATCAAATTACAACTAAATGCTAGTAGAAAACTGATTAATATTGGGGATATATATTTTAATTATTCTAACCATTAAAATGTTTGCCCACTCGGCTGGGGCTGTAGAATACACAGATGAATGTTCTGGATATGACACTAAACAATCTGATGGTGAGGTTCCAGTGATACTGGAGCTTTGGGAAATGTGGAACACCCCTTCATTGCCATTGCTCTCTGGTCTACTCTGGCTCGGAATGGTAGCATCTGATAGGGCCTTATCTACGGTTTAAATAGAATTAACTGCATACTAATGCTAAACTGAATTGTTTTAATTAGAACTGTTTGACTAAACTGAATAGCTTGAAATAAAATATTTTTGACAATTAAACTATGTACTTACATTTAAACTGCGTACTTATACTAAACTGAATTGTTTGAAATGGAACTGTTTTTGACATTGAAACTCTACTTACACACAACTGAATTGTTTAATATTGAACTGTTTTGACATTTACTGTGCAAACAAAATCTGCACTATTACTAATCTGAATTAGCTGAATTAAAGTTGTTTGACTAAACTGAATAGCTTTAAATAGAAATGTTTTTGACGATTAAACTATGTACTCATACTAAACTGAATTGTTTGAAATAGAACTATTTGCATAAAAATGGATTTGATGTTGAATAACCTACAAATGTTGATATGCCATAAAAACCAACCAACCAACCAACCAACCAACCAACCAACCAACCAGTACAGCGATGTTCATCTCAGCATAGAACTGCCTGATGCTCGGCTGCCCAATGTATTTAAAAAATAAAAGAAATACTATATGTAGAGAAAGTGAAGATTACAGTTAAATACTCACAAGATATCATATTAGATGATAACACAACCTCTTATCCTTCTTTCGCCGATAGATCATACAGCACACCCAGAACCGTTACTTTTCAGACAGAGGGAAGGGTCTCATTCAAAACTACAAGAGAGAGAGAGAGAGAGAGAGAGAGAGAGAGAGAGAGAGAGAGAGATCTAGAATCATAAATAACAGACAGAATTATCATTGTGATATTCATTGCCACTCTACTGTCGACACAACTAACAAAATCGCCATATCTACTAACCTCTTCATTATCTCAGCCGCCATACTATTTCTCTGACCTCTGCTTACTGTTGTACCTAGCGGTCATAATCGTTACGTTTCCTTTTAGCATCGTTACATCATCAGCACAAATGTCATCTCCAACCACTTCCCCATGACCCTTTAAGCGTCATTACGTCACTTCGCTTACCACAATGAATAACCTTATACTTTCACCAGCTTACTCATTAACGTAGCGATCACAGCTATCATCAGAATTGTCGTACTATCATTGCAGCCATTACTATTACCTCCCCGCACATTGCCTCCCATTATTTCAGTCCACAACCAGTGCCGAACAGCTAACATTCACATCTTTATTACCAGCCTTTCTTCTACGTATGAAAGGCCTAATTCCCAACGAACGCCCTTTGCCTGTCGAAAGATTCACATCTCAGCCGTTCCCTGTCCTGATCTGTTCGTTCATTTCACCCACACCCTTCGTTTCGTCCTGCCTTCTCTCATTTGCTATTACGAGAAATTGTCATTAAATTTTGTCGTGTAGTGCTTAGAAGTGACTCATAACAAGTTCTCTTTCCATGTGAACGATTGCCCACGTCGTCTTTTAATCAATACCAGTATCCACACCGTTTTCAATATCACAGAAAACTCTTTCATTTTTCACATTCGTTTTCAGAAGGTTGTCCCAACTAAAAATCCCCAGAAGGCTGATTCTGTTTATACGGCGAGTTTCAAACACAAATGCAAGTATACATAACAATCTATGAGTAAAAATAATAAGAGTCTTATCATGAGTTTTTTTTCCCTGTCAGAATAAATAATTAATGGAAAAAAAATATTGATGTATTTACAACAACATTGTTAATGTGATTTTTTTTTTTGGCAACGATATTTTTTATTTAGCCATAATTGTGTGTTTACCGGGAAATATATACTATATAAGAATAGAGAACAAGAAAAGTGTATGTGTGAGTGTGTATATGAATGTGTGTGCGTGCGTTCTCGTCTAATCGAATAGGCTTCATTGCTCAGGTTCCCCAGGTAAGACATATCACCTACATTGATTTTCATTCGATAAAAATTAGATTTTTTTCTGTTTATTATTTAACAAGTAAGTTTTTCCTTCGTCTGATACACAGGTTACTTATGGAGGCGCTCGTAGTGTAATGGTAATTGTTGTAAGAAATGGGCTCGGCGACCCGATTTCAAAATATCGATGAGGCTGTTTGCATTTCGTAGAGTACTAATAGTTTTCAGAAAAGTAAGGATCTATTCTCCCTACACACAGCTTTGGGTAAATAGTAGGACAGACTGCGTTCTTTAACGTATGGTAACTGGTTTCGGAAAAGAAATTGCCCAGTTGGCTGCGGCTATAGAATACACTGACTGCAACCCCTCCAGCGAGTGTCCTGGATACGACACTAAACAGTCTGATGGTGAGGTTCCAGTAATGCTGGGGCTTTGGGGAATACGGAGCACCCCTTCATTGCAAAATCTGAATTGTTTAACTAAACTGAATAGCTTGAAATAGAAATGTTTTTGAAAATTAAAGCTTACTTACATTTAAACTGCGTGCTTATGCTAAACTGAATTATTTGTAATAGAACTGTTTTTTGACATTGAAATTGTATTTAGACTAAACTAAATTGTTTAACATAGAACTGTTTTGACATTTAACGGTGTGTAAACAAAATCTGTACTTATACTAAACTGAATTAGCTGAATTAGAGCTGTTTGAATAAACTGAATAGTTTGAAATAGAAATGTTTTTGACAATTAAACTGTGTACTCATACTAAACTGAATTGGTTGAAATAGAATTGATTTTTTACATAAAAATGGATTTGGCGTTAAATAACCTACAAAGGTTGATATGCCCTAAAATCCAAACAACCAAAAAAACAAAAACAAAAAATTAAAAAAAAACCCAGCAAACTACTCTATATTCAAGCCTGTTAAACTCGGCGTAAAATTAGCCTCATGTCCTATCCTGCTGATCCAGAAGCGTTGGATAAATATATACGAAGCTTTTTGTTTTGAATGTCGTCACCTATCCTGGAAGCGCACAGAATAATCATTGCTTAACTTCAATGATCTTACAGAAACTGCTTCTTTCAGTGTGTCTTGATCGAAAGTCTTTAATAGCTTTGTTACTCATAAATGATTCATTCATTCATTTTAACGGCATGTCAATTCGACTCGAGTTATTTTATGCTTAGAGGTTGGGGAATCACATTCATTATTCGTTTATATTTTCATCATTTGTGTAATTGTATCTTAAGTGTTAGGGTTTCGTTTGCTATACAATTGTATGATTTCAAGTATTTATTTCAATTAAATTATTGTTATTTGCTTGCACACAGTTTTATAGTTTCGAATGACTAATAACAGTCCTTTGTAAAGACTTATAGTTTCAAATAACAATTGTTAATGCAAATAATCAACAGCTATAAGACATCAGGTATTCCTATGGAATACGGATTATATTTGAAGAGATCTGTTTGACGTATAGACGGGAACCCAAGCTGAGGATTAATAACAATGAAGGTGTACTCCTTATACTCCTGATCGCGAGAACTGGAGTACTACTCTCAAATGCAATTCAGTATCATACTCAGCACACAACATTTTACCGGGTGGAGTCTTACCTTTCCGTAGAGGGATACACTTGGCGTATTTTTTCTCGTAGTGCAACATTTTTATTTTATTTTTATTCTTATTTTTAAGCTATCTTTAATCGTCTTTAGTTTAACTGTGCGATTTGAAAAAATTAGAGACTCAAGAAAAAAAAAAAGTATACAAATCGATTAAAAAAGTATTTAATAAAGTTTAAAGTTCGTAATATTATACGTTGTATAATTACTAATCCGAACATTTAAAAAAAAAACTTATCTGAGATATGATCGAAATTGATCAAACAATTCAATGTTAACAAAATGGCCTATCTAGGGCAATAGCGTCTTCAGCACGTTCAAAGTTATTTAGTGAGTTGGGCAGAAAGAAAATTCCAATATTATATCCGTATCATATTCACACACACACATACATACATACATACATACATACATACATATACAAGGGTCATTAAATATGTTTTCTGACTTTTTTCGTATGGGCACTTTTATTGATAGTACAGACATGAAACTGTGGTCCCCTTCGAAGTAATCTCCTCCGGCTGCAATGCACTTGTTGTAACGTTCTAACAACTTCTGGAAGGCCCCATGGAAATCCTCTTGTGTGAGCGTGTCAGTGACCTTCGTCACAGCCCTTTTCATCTCCTCAATTGTCTCATAACGACGGCCTCTAAGTTTTTCCATGAGCTTAGGGAATAATCAAAAGTCACCGGGAGCAAGATCTAGACTATAGAGAGGGTGCAGAACTATCTTAATGCCCATCTTGGTCAAATAGTCTGTGACAAGGATGGAGTTGTGGACTGGTGCATTGTCCTGGTGGAAATGCCACTGATCCGATTTGGAGAATGCTGGCCTCTTCCGACGGAATATCTTCCTGAACTCCCTTAAAACCTCAACATAGTATTCCTTGTTGACTGTCTGTCCAGTAGGAACCCAGTGAATGTAGATCATGTCAGTGCTGTCAAAAAAGGGATCATCAAAGGTTTGTGGGTGGATTTGCTCTGTCTGGCATTCTTGGGTCTGGGAGAGCTAGCTTGCTTCCACTGGGAACTCTGTCTCTTGGTCTCTGGGTCATGGCAGTAGATCCAGCTTTCATCGCAGGTAACTAGATCATCAAGAACTGCATGATCTGAATTGATCAGCTCGATCATCTCGCTGTTGTCATGACAACGTCTTTCTTTCTGATCTTTTCTGAGCACCCTTGGGACAAACTTCGCGCAAATCTTCCGCATCTTCAGTTCCTCGCGAATAATTGTATGTACAGTTCCCACACTGACATCGAAGTGTGCACTTATTGTCTCTATAGACACACGACGGTCCTTATCTATGAAATTCTTTATTTGGCCAATCAACTGTGGTGTTCTGACTTCCTTACTCCTCCCACACCTCTCATCATCCCTCACAGACTCCCTGTCTTCCTTGAATGTCTTATGCCACTCAAAAACTGATGCTCGATTCATGCAAGATGGTCGAAAAGCAGTCTGAAGCATTCCATAAGTTGTTTCTGTGGCATTTTTTCCAAGTTTAAAACAGAATTTTATTGCATATCGTTCTTCTAAAGTGCCCTGAGGTCCAGATTGCATTTTGAAATTCACCAGCTGTGACAATCAGGCTTTAGTAAGGTGTATTCTAATTGCTGCTGTAGCTGTTCATTTGTGGCTGAAATCATAAAAATTGGTCTGTCATCTCATAAGATGTGAACGACAATTTTAAATGCCTGTACAAAAAAGTCTGGAAACTTATTGAAGACACCTCGTATATAGGATATTTAAGCACCTAATGTATATATATATATATATATATATATATATATATATATATATACATTAGGTGCTTAAATATCCTATGTACGAGGTGTCTTCAATATATATATATATATATATATATATATATATATATATATAAAGGGTGTCTTAATTGGACCCATGTGACTGCAAATGACTTTAATAATAATTATACTGTGTTCTTTATTGTTTAAGATTTAAAAATAGTATACTATAACAACAATTATTCCTTGATCACAATACCTTAGATAATAAAGGAAAATATTTTATGTCACTATTTATTAAGAGAGAAAATCATTAAAAGCTGTCTCAAAATGGATACGATAATGATTTATTACTGAGACAAGAAGCACCAAAAATATTGCATGTCCTGGAAACTGATATAATAACAATAAAAAAAAAACGAACAATGATTTCATGTCTCTGGCTCAAAGAATGTATTTTTTACAGGACGTGTTAAAAATGACCGCCATTGCGCGTGTCTTAGTAATAAATCATTATCATATTAATGGGCTGCATCTATTTTGATACAATATATATATATATATATATATATATATATATATATATATATAGTGTTTAAAAATGTGTTATATACTCATAACCGTATCAATAACAACTGTACATATACATATGCAAAAACACAGGTGGATTCAAATACACAGGCGAACTCACTGTTGTTCAAGTAAGAACGTTTAACTTCTTGACTTCTAAGTTCGGTCCTTCGGAGAGAGAGACACAATTCTTAAAAGTCTTTCGTATCAAACTATGCTAACAAAACTCAAACGCTCGGCACATCTCGTGTAGTTTTAGATCTCAATTCATCTTCGCTGGTTGGGACCCGAAAAACTTAACCGTATGCCTCAACGGTCGAAACTCCAACTTCTCAGCACCATGGTCGGAACTCAACTTCTACTGTCTGTCTCCACGGCCCAAGTCAACTTTCCAATTCTCGATTCCATGGCAGAGAACTCAATTCTCTATGGCCAAAAGAGAGACAAAATTGTCGGGCTTACATGGTCCGAAGCCAACTCCCAACTGACGTCTTTTTCAAAATCCTCAAATTTTCAGCCCATCTCTTCTGAGCATGACATCATCCACACTCCAGCCCCATTTCCTGTCTGGGGTTTATCATATTTACCAACCCCTCCACTCGGATATTATATGACCCAAAGTCAATTTTTTAAACGGAGTTTAACAGGTTTGAATTCAGAGTTTTCCTTCTCCTAGACTAGTTGTCTCACCAAGACTAAAGAACCTAGTCTGCCCTACTATTTACCCATAGCTGTAGGGAGAATAATTGGATTCATACCTTTCCCAAGGAAATTGGTGCTATGTGAAATGCAATCAGTCTCGTCCAGGATTTGAACTCGTGTCGCCGAGTCCATTTCCTACGACGATAACCATTACACCACGGGCTCCTCCAGGATCCAGTTTTACGGTAAAGAAAATTCTTTGGTGTGACGTAAACGAACAAATCCTCAAATTCTCAGGACCATGACGTCATTCACACTCCAGTCTCATTTCCCGTCTGGGGTTTATATAACAATGGTGATTGTCATATGCTTGGCACGCTAGCGTAAACTGTACCCAACGACTGTGCACCTGAACTAAGAGCCGAATAGTTCAAAGCCCAACCAAACTGAATGATAAAATATCATTAACGAAAAATGATTTATACAAAAAAATCATTCTGTAATTATATAACAAATGTCAACAATTACTCTGGGTGTTCCTCTATTATATTAGAATTTCAAAAGTCTCTGTTTACCCTCCCTATCAGCATATCATTGGGATCTTCCCCGAGTGGTGTCCGTAATCTTTGTTCGGCTTTGCTCATAAAGACAATATAAGAGAAATATTAACATTTTTTAATCATTTGTTGGTGATTCCAAAAGTGTATTGCAGGGATGATGAACATGTGGTGACTTTGAATCTTATTGTAAAGGTAGTCTCGATATATATATATATATATATATATATATGTTAGAAAATAGCCGAGGAATTTCGGTTCATGCCTTTGAGTTTAGTTAGGCTGAGAACCTTTCGGCTCAGCACATGGGTTGGTTGGGTGTAACATTGAAGCAGGTGTTAACGCGGGTGCGCGCGGGCGGATGGAGGTGTCACTCAGATGTCATAATAGTCCGAGACGATACTGGGTGACAGGGTGCGGGTGACGTCACGCACCGGAAGCGTGCAGAGGTTTGTATGAGAATTTGAAAAGAGAGAGAGAGAGAGAGTCGGGTACTAGACGCCAAACGTGAAGGATCGATTTTTGGAGCTCGCAGGCGCGAGGCGAACGGGCGCCCTATGGGGTGACGCTCGAGTTGGGGGCCAAATGAATAAGACAGCATAGAAGATTGTGTCTCTCCTCCTTACGTCGAAACTCAAAGTTAATAAAAAGGTTTCGTACCTGAACAAGGAGTCGTTGTGTTTTCGAATTCTGGGATTCCTATGTTCTTTATATGTTCTGTAGTAATGAACATTACATGTCTATTTCGCACATACCGTTAATTGTGAATATGGTACATATATATATATATATGTGTGTGTGTGTGTGTGTGTGTGTGTGTGTGAGAGAGAGAGAGAGAGAGAGATGAAAATCACTCTGCTGAAGTAGTTATATATTCATTATCACATTTCACTCCGTGAGACCCTAATCAGATTACTATTTGGAAACATTTTTTGGAATTTTTGTAATAAAAACTTGAAAGCGTTACAGCTATCTATGAGGTTGTCATGGCAACATAATCAGGAACGCCGATAGTTCTCCGTTTAAGATTCACAGACTTATCTTAGCATTTCTTCTACTTTTTAGCACATGATGAAAAGTTTCCTTTAGTAATCCCCGTCAGCTGCCTCATCACATTTTTCTTAATCTCGTTTGTGGTCAGAAAATTCACTCTTTCTCTCTCTCTCTCTCTCTTTCTCTCTCTCTCTCTCTCTCTCTCTCTCTCTCTCTCTTAATGGCAGTCGTAGCGAGACAACGGAGAAAAATAGACTTGAAATATATGGTCCTTTTCGTTATATAGTCCTTGTGAGTGTCACAGTCACTCAAAGACAGTTAGTACTGTCCCACTGTCGACAGAATAATCCTACTGAACAGTTCCTGTTGATTAATGCGCAGTAAGTCCCCATTGGTTCTTATGTTACACAAAAGCTGCGATTCTAATTTTCGAGATATTCAAAATGTCCTGTACATTCTAGAAATACAATTTATTTTCAAGTGTAATGATTATTTTTTAATGAAATAAAAAAAAAATGATATGGCATTGGAATCTAAACTCACTCGCTAATAAGCCATAATATTTTTGTTTTGTTACTGATAGAAGCTGAGCGGCAGTCAGTTAAAATACCGTCTAATACGATTAGATTTACTTGTTTAACGGCATATCAAGACCTTATGGGTTATCTAAGGCTAAAATTGATTTATTTGTAAATATTTAATTACATTTATAATTATGTTAAATATCCCGTTATATTTTTGAATTTCATTTTTCTTTAACCATAACCATTTATTTGTCTACAATCATGTGATATTAAGAATCCCTATCAAATTCAAATAATTTATGCACATTTCCTGTTTAATTATATCATTTGTTTGCACAATTATATGGTGTTAAGTGTTCCTATCCCATAGGAATAATTCTTAAACAAATATCTTTGAGTAGTGGATAAGATCCTAATGGTAAGAGTGAACTTGGCGATAACGACTACAAAGATGCACTTCATACACTCCACAGCTCTAGAACTTTAGCCTCACCACCAAATACAGTTTAGTGTTTATTCAGGACACCCGTCTGATATGAAACTACAGAAAAAGCAGCGGTGTATCACTAAATTCCTCCATACCAAAGAATGTACCCAAGGATATTCATCGATGCTTGCTTAACCTACACGGAGACCATGAAGTGTATGTAAGTATAGTTAGGCGGTTGCATCAACTGTTTCAGTTTGAAGCAATGTCTCTGCATAGCTGTCAACCTACGAAATGAAGAACGCTTCGGTCTGCTCATCCACGTGTATTGGTGGATCACGACCTGGAAACCGTCTATAGAGATGAATCTCGGTTTCATTGCATCAGAAACGATATTGACACTGCCGGGTTATCATAAAGTTTATACCAGGTGGCCCCATGGATATTCAAGCAAAAACAGAAAGACCATCGAATACAAGTCTGTCAAAACCTGTTGAAAAAGAAGAAAGTTTCCTCAACCATAACATCATAGACGACGAAATGTATGATTACCAGGACCTGGAATCAAAACGACAATCCAATGAGGTCATGCAGATCTTTATGAGTGTAATATACAAACTCCTTATTACCGACAAAAAATCTTATCCAGTGGTGACGACAACAGTAAATTACGGCGTATTAGCCGACCTTTTCAGCCTCTACAAAACTAGGAGTCGACTAGATCAAAACCTTTACCACAAAATGGCCTACCAATAAAGATTTGTATTTTAGCTCTGTCGTATAAGTCGATTCCTAGTTTTGTAGAGATTATTTCTGCTTTGAATGGTCGACTAATACATCACAATTCACGGTATATAATAATGGCTTCTAGCGGTTTATTTTCTCTATGTAATAATATTATTGTGCTCTCTGTATCTCTTGTAGTTTCTTTAAAAAGAAGGTATTAAATTTGGGATTGTTCCTCGTATATTGAATTTATGTTATGTGTTTTTCGACTTTTGATGGTTTCTTTCTTAAACTTATGAAAAAAAATAAATTCGAAAAAGTCTTCAAATATATGCAGGTCAAGAAGAAAGGTAATAGTGTTAGAAGACGAAAAAAAAAAAAATAGACAAATCACTTCCTTTTTGTCTTTATGGCTAAGATCTTGCTGATACCATGTTTTTCCCAACTAATTCACATGTTTTAGCAAAGGTTTGTTTTCAATTATTTTATATCGTTCAGATCATTGTTGCAGTTTTTATATCCTTAATGTATTTCGGAATCTTTGAAATTCTAGCACTGGGGAGTGAGAAGTTTGAGAAGGCCTTTGATGATAGCAAACAAGAAAGTTTCAAATCAATCTCATCATCTTGGAAAGAAGAAATGGTTAAAAAAAAAGGAACAAAGGATCTCTCTCTCTTTCTCTCTTTCTCTCTCTCTCTCTCTCTCTTCCAAGTTTTCACGTCTCTCTGTCTCTCGTTTGTAATCGTTATGCTCTCTTTCCTGTATTCATTTATATTTAACGTTAGTGAATTTTAATGAGGCGACGTATGCCTCTTTAAATCGATGTCTGTTCAGTTGTAAGACAAAACTTTCGATATCTCTTGTGAGTTTCACTTTTGACAAGAGATTTTTAAAGGAGGCAAGCACGTTAAAATGAAATTCTTGCGAGCAGACTTTGATAGATTGATTGATCGGTAAAAAACAAATATATTTTCATATATACGAACGGACTGAAATGTGAACAGATTAAGTTAATTATATCATATACTTATCATTCGGAGCTAGAATATGACACAAGGTTGGTTTAGAGTGGGGGCCGCAAAGAAAGTAAAACTCTCATGGAACGGCACCAAAAATAACTCTGTTTTCGGGGCGCTTCAGGCTCCAGACAATAAACTTGATCCTTACATTCTTTGGACAAGAAGGCAGGTGCTATCGGGATGAATGAAGGACACACTGGAGCTCAGTTGATTTATTTTTTTGCATCATCCTGCACACGAACACAGTCACGTGTTCAACACATGTATATTGCACACACACACACACACACACACACACACACACACACACACACACACACACACACACACACACACACACACACACACACTTCTCTCTATCACACCCAGAGACTCACACATATTAATGTATATATGTATTTACTATTCCATAAGTTTAGGGGGAGTTCCCGTGTCGTAGCGGCTATTGTGCTAGATTGTGAAATCCCAATAAGTGAGTTCGAACTACAATCACCCTATTACATTCACTTTAGGACTAATGCCCTTTGGAAAGATAAGAATGGTACCACTACTGTTCTCATACTAGTATAACTTTTACATTTGTTGTATCGTGGTAAGGAAGAGATACACAGTGAAATAGAGTTAACTATTAATTAACTGAAGTGGTACAGTCAAACAAATATTATAAGTCTGGGTGTTACGTCCGAAGTTGGTCGTACTACTAAACGAGATCTTTCAGTACCGACGTGCTTAAGAAATTCGACGTCTTTTATTCCTCCGAGATACCGGGAGTTACGTGGTACGAGCCACTATACAACAGCATTAAAAACCCATAAAGATTGTCATTAATCAAAGAAATCATACCAAGCCAAATCAAACCATTAAATATATCAATCTAATTTACGTCACAAAGCTAGTTTTGTAAATAATTACCTTTTGATTTTTATACCGCTCTGCTTATGGGCATTTAAGCACTCTGTTTTTTCCCAATACTTGAGTTCTACTTCTTCTAAATTTAGGTGGTTCAAATTCAAATTCATGAACTTGCTATTTTCGTCTTACAAATGTTTTTGTTCATCGTTGCTGTGTATAATTTTCAAAAATTAGTAAATTGATTAATACAAAGAGGTCAATCAATTTCATCACTAAATCATGAGGTCAAGTAATTGCTGTACAATATATGATTTCTAAAACAAATTGCCTATTTGAAATCTAATGTTAATATAATCTATATAACATGTTACTAGAGGCACAGGAGAAAGAATAAGGGTTAACGAAATTTCAGATTGATACTAAAGTCAGCCCTTGGAATAAATCTTGACTATGGTTTTATGGTATCATTATCTTCTTAAATTGTCTAGGGTGGGTCTGCATTCATAAGCATACAATAGAATAGCCAGTTATCAAATTTATTAGAGGTTACAATCATTTTTTTTTTCTTTAAACCGCTAAGATTAAGAGAAACATGAAGCATACAAAAGAAGTCATTCATCAAATTAATTAGAGGTTACGATCAGTTTTTTTCTGCTGCATTGAAGAGAAACACAAAAGAAAAATGATTATCTTCCGGTATCAGGTTTAGTTTCTTTATTTAATTGTATAGAAACCTTCATAGGTTGTTTAATGCCAAAACCATCCTTGTAGAAAAACGGTGGAGGTATTATTTAACCCATATCCGTGGGGATAAGGATGTTCTTACTTTCCGTAGGGCATTAATCCGAAAGTGTATGCAATAGGGTGACTTGAATTCGAACTCGCTTACCACGATATTGCAGTCCAGTATGTTAGCTACTCCACCACGTGAATTCCTCCAGTACCAGGAATAAGAAAGAAAGGTTTAAATACGAAGGTTTATTGGATGTCAATGCCGGACATTGGCATGATGGTTAGAGTGTTCGCCAATGGCTCGGGAGACCCAGGTTCAATATCAAGTCGAGTCATACCAAAGACTCAAAAATGGTACTTGATGCCTCCTTGCTTAACGATCAGCATTATAAGGTAAGGATCAAGGGTAAAGTGGAGCAATCCAGGAAAAGGAGTAGCGCCCTCCCCTAAACCTTGTGGTAGTAGATATCGAAAAGGGAGCCTTCGGGTCGCCCTCGACAACGGTCGCCAACTTCACAACTTTATTGGATTTCAGATGATATTATTTTACATGAAACATTCACTTATTTAATATATCATGTAAATGTATATGAAAGTCACGGAGAAAAAAGCTAGGCAAGAATTCAGTGTTGAATAAATGCAGGAAGGAGCACTCTATAAGTTCACTTACCTCCCATTACACAAACTCTCCAAGTAAGAAGAGCAAGACGTACTGGACATTGCTGAAAAAGAAAAAACAAACTCATAAGCAACGTTCTACTATAGGTTCTTTCACATATTAACACCAGTATTGGCCCACCAGTAAAAATCTATTTTTATCCAGCCTGTGAGGACTGTGGGTGCCGTCAAGAGGACTTACCTAGAGGAAAGAATGAACTTATGAATCTCGTATATATTGACACACTAGTGTTGACCGACAATTACAAATTTACTTTCATCTGCTCGGTGCAAACACTGTATGTCGTCAAGAGGGCCGAACAATCTCATAAGCGACGTTATCCTATGGATATATAGACACACAAGGGTTGGCAGAAGATCAAAAACTTACATTGTCATCGCTGTGCGGACACTGTATGCCGTCAAGAGGACCGAAAAATCTCATAAGCGACGTTATCCTATGGATATATAGACACAAAAGGGTTGGCAGGACAGCAAAAACTTACATTTTCAACACTGTGCGGACGCTGTATGCCGTCAAGAGGCCTCTCCCAAAATGATGTTGCCCAGTCAGCCATGAAATGGAACTGTTTTTGACATTGAAACTGTACTTACGGTAAACTGAATTGTTTAATATAGAACTGTTTTGATATTTAACTGTGTGTAAACAAAATCTATTCTTATACTAAACCGAATTGCTTGAATTGGAACTGTTTGACTAAACTGAATAGCTTTAAATAGAAATGTTTTTGACAACTAAACTGTGTACCTATGCTAAACTGAATTGTTTAAAATAGAATTGATTTTGTGTATAAAATTGATTAGGCATTAAATATCCTACAAGGGTTGATATGCCATAAACCCAAACAACTAACCAATCTAAGAGTGATGGCAGAGAGAGAGAGAGAGAGAGAGAGAGAGAGAGAGAGAGAGAGAGAGAGAGAGAGAGAGTGTGTGTGTGTGTGTGTCTGAGACAAACTGACAGAAGAATTGGTGCAGTCGGTAACCAGTGATGATAATAATAAAATGTATACAGTGTGACAACGATTATCGAACGACTCTGAAATCGAACAATTCAGAGATCGACAAAAAATTTGTGTAAAAAATGCCTTAGTGATCGAACAAGTGTTCGGAGTTCGAACACACGAGTCGAGCCGATGAAAACGGATCATGCACAAATGACTGCCGAGGCAAACCGAATACGGCCGAACAGCTAGCCGAATTTACCGGAGTAGCATTGTTTCAGTTTTCGAATAAATTGATAGTCGAACATAATTTTGGAACGAATTTTGTTCCACTGCATGACTAATGTTGACTAACATTGATTTTGATCTAACTGCTATTTTTTCTAGCAGACTCGTTTGATTAATCGACGGCTTCCACTCATTAGTCGTCGTCCAAATCAGTTGGTAAATATTAAAACAGACAAGAAATGTTTGAATCTGAAAAGCTTTTAAATATGGCATTATAAACGAATGGAAATGTGTTGTCAATAGAAAGCCACGAAAAAGACAGCTGAACGAGTTCAAAATACTTCTCTAACATGATACGATCTTTCAGAAGTCATGAGTTAAAAGTGTCATAATTTCAAACCGGAAGTAAATGAAGAGTGTTCTTTGAACCCAATAATATGTATCTATATATCTATATATAAACTCCTCCGCACGAGCTTAACAGGTTTGAATTCAACCCACTATGCTACCATATCATCATCATCATCATCAAAGAATGCCGACAGCAGGAATTCTTTTGACTCTCTCTTTTGTTAGTTGTCTAAATTTTAGACGAAGCTTGTTGATTTTTATCATTAAGGGTTTTCAGACTATTGTCTTCACCTTTATTGTTATTTCCACAACGTTTCGGCCGATATGTCCTCCTGCCTTCTTCAGGTGTTTGTCGAACTCGGGAACTTTCACGGAACTTCCAACTACGTCCTTTATTGAATTCACGGGGGTTGCCTGTTTTGATTCCGTTAGCCATAACCGGATACCAGTGTTAAGTATTCTTGTATTGTTACTCGCCTGCAGTCAGGATTGAATCTGCAACCTCCAGATAATTGTCACCTTAGAAGGTTAGGGAACCAACGCATATACTCCATGTGTCCTGCTGGACAATTCAGAGTGAATTTTTTGGACTTATAAACTTAATGTTCTTACTTGACTAGAATTACTACTATTATGTATGATTTTTTACCTGTGCTCATTTTCAGATTTTTTTTGTTGTCCGTCTCGATTGGTCATCGCTGTTTGTAAGTCCTCAAGACGGCACACAGAGTTCACAGAGAGCTGATGAAAGTAAGTTTTTGCTGATCGGCAAAAACAAGTGCGTTCATGTGTATTAGTTCTCAAGAGAACGTCACCTATGAGTTCGTCCTAACTTTTTCCGCAGTATCCTGCATGTCATGCTCGTCTTTAGTGAATAGTTTGTGAGACAGGAGGTAAGTGGCGGAAGAATTTCTGTTTTGTAGGCTGCTACATCAAGGATTATTTCAAAACAACACAGAGCATCCTTGTATAGTTCCTATCTAGACTTTTCTACTGACGTTTCGTTACAGTCCAAATGGTGCAACCATACCATTGTACTGACATTGACAATAGCTTAGAAGAATTCTCGTTGTATTTAATCAGAGGTCAGATTTCCATATGGTCGATAACCAGTCAACTGCAGTTTATGCTTTGTCAATGCGTATTCTCTCATCGCTTTCAGTAGATGAGATATTGTTACTGAAGTATACGAACTAGTTTACTAATTTCAGGTTTGGTTTGGTTTGGTTACTTTGTTTAATGGCATATCAACCTTTGTTGGTAATTTAATGCCTAAGCTATTCTCTTAGAAGAACAGTAGCGGTACTATTTAACCCATAGCTGGGAGGATAAGGGGGTTCATACCTTTCCCAACGATATTTGCCCGAAAGTGAACGTAACAGCGCGACTGGAGTACGAACTCGCTTACTACGATTCCGCAGTCCATCGCTTTAATCATTACACCCCCCACTATTTTCAGAAACTTCCCATTAAATCAGGAGATGGCACCATCTTGATTAAAAAGATGATCTCAGCTTTACCTGAGTTCATGTTGAGACCAATGCTCCAGACTATACAGCAGAGTTTCGGAATGACTAGGTGTGTATTTGTAAGAAACATTAGATTATCTGCATAGTCTGAGCTATTCGTCCCATGTAGAGATACGGCACTATTGTTAGAATTGATAACAGTTTATATCAACGCTAAGTAATTGTACAATCTCCAAACGAAGGTAAAACTACATGGTCACTTGTCTTACTTTAACGTTGGTGATCATCTTTAAATCTAGTCTATATTTTAGCCTAACACAGAGAAGCTAGAGGGAGAAGAGGAAATTTGAATTCAGAAAATAAAACAGAACATCTGCCGTGGATATAAATCAATTCTGAAGGCAAAGCAAAAGGTAAAATATAAAATGAAAATTAAAAATAAAAGGAAAAAGAAAAAAAAAATGGATGGAAAAAATATTTTTGCCCAAACCAGATTTACCTTATTATCAGTTTGATTTATTTAAATTGCTTTATATATTTTCTTTATTTTTTGAATTCTTTTTTGTCCAATAATATGAATTTCTGATAATGCAAAGAAGATCGACTAACTACCCAATGTTGTGATGCAATCGAGTAAAGAAAATCGTTAAGGATAGTTGGGGGAACGACCAGGCTTGAAGAAAAGCCTGATTGCAGGTGAAATAATCTAATTTTATCGAAGACTGAAACAGAAGGGGAATGTGGGAAGGAGTAGGGCGTTAATAAAAAGGGAAAGAGAATGGAAGATCAGAAGAAAATATTAGGAAATGGCCATTGAAGAGTGAAGGAACTAGCAAAGTTGAAAAAGATGATCAAATATAAAGTCGAAAGAAAATAAAAGTGATTTAAAGTGTCTGCATAAAAATTAGGTAATAGAAAAGGAGAAAGCGTTACTAGGAGCAATAGTGAAAGTAAAAGTAAAGGTAAATTTAGGGGGATAATAAATAAATAGAAGAAAATGGACAAAGGAGGCAAAATATAAAGAAAGGACAATGAAAAGTTTTGAAAAAAAAAACAATGGGAAGAAAAATTAGAAAATAGAAACGAGCGTCGAAGGAAAAATTATAGAAAATGAAAGAGAAAACAGAGATAAATTTAGAGGGGTAGGAGATGAATAAGACAAAATAGACAAGAGAGGGAAAATGTAAAAGAAGAAAGTTGAAAAGACATGGGAAAACAAATAAGAAGAAAGAGTAGAAAATTGAAGAGAATGACGGAGGAAAAACAATTGAAATTAAAAGTGAAAGTGAAAATATACAGTCGAAAGAGAAACGTGTGGTATGAAAGGACGTGAAACTAGGTTTCTGGAAAAAAAAGAAAGGGGGAGTAGCAATAAAGGTTTTTTTAAAAAAGACAAAGAAAAATATAAAAAGATAAACTTACCAAAAAATAGTGAATGAAAGAAAATATAGAATAAAAAAAAAAAAAAATTAAGACTTGTATGTATAATTCGGAAAAAAAAATGTCTAAAAAATGAAAATAAAACATAAAGGAAGTCGATGCAGAGGTTGGGATAAAACGTTGAATAAAAATAGTCGATAAACAAATAAAAAAAAAAAAGAAAAATTGTAAAAAAAAAAAAAGTTGCAGAGCATACTGAAAATAAATAGGCATTTCGAAATGTAGATTATTCGTTGTGGCGTGTATAAATACCGGTCTTTTTTGGCAGTAGATCGTAGGGGACGCCTTACAAACAGTCTGGCGCCGGCGCCGGCACTACTTCATCATGTCTCCCGCTTCCCAGTTGCAGCTAGCATGAAGAACCTAATAAAAGCACACTACTCAGTTAAGCGGCTTTGCATCGAAATGAAAGGCCGCATCTCGCGTGAGATGATTGAGAGGAAGAGAAAGCCTTCTTCGATGGAACGATCTAGAGGGACCCACTTTCCCAACATGTGGTGGATTAACATTCCTTCACATCCGAAAATCCAAAAATGTGTGTGGAGCACTATCTTGACGAGCAACGAGTATACAACTCACACACCACCCTAAGTGTATGTAGATGTATATCTGTCAGCTCCATTAAGTTCATTTATTGGTGATGATTGTATGCGTGAAATTAAGCTTCGTCTATGTTAGCTTATATATTAAAAGAATCTTTTCTTTGTCTAAATGAAAATTAAAGGATATTAATAACGAGGACCAATACGTAATAATCTTATGTGGGGCACTCGGTGAGTATTTAATTCATCACACAGTAGTAAGTATCTGCTTGAATAATTCACTACCTATTAATTAATTTTTAAGCTGATTGATAAAAGACTTACTAAACGATATATATATATATATATATATATATATATATATATATATATATCAGGCAACATGGCAGTTACAAGTATGGAAAACGGAAGCAGCAACAACCGACGTAGACTGTTTGAATATACATCCCACTAGTGCCATTGGAAAAAGGCACAAACTCGCAACTCCCTGACTCACAGTATATTTGTCTCTGCCTCCCACCAGATAGGACTTGATACAAAGTCAAATGACCTGATGCTCGGATTATAGTGGAGGTTTGGGTTGGGGAAGGTTGGCCCTGAGCTTAAGCTCGAACCCTGCTGGTCTATACTGGTCATCGGCTCATTTGGTGTAATGTTAGCGGATGAGCCTAGGTGGACACGGACCCAAACATGAGTCCAGGTACGGATGCCAGATCATAGCTTAAACTTGACCACGGGGTCAAGTGCTATACATAGGTGTCAATAATACAGCTCCCCCAACCGAAGGTAGCCCAGCCGAAACGGGGGCCTTTCGACCTCAAGTCTGCCTTCGATGAATAATACCCCGTCCGACACGAATGCCAGACGACCCGACTAAAACCTGGATGGGGGCAAAACCAACAGTCAATTAATGCTGGCGGCCTTATCCCCGGAACACCATGCCCTGACTTAGAGAGCCAGATATCTAAACAAAATGTTTATAGTTTTTCCTAGGTGAATTAAAATGTAAAATAAATGAATTAAAAGAAAGGCTAATTAAATTAAGGTGATAAATAAATAATTAATTAATTAGGTTTGGTTTAACGGCATATCAACCTTTGTATGTTATTTAATGCCAAAGCCATCATACTAGAACAGTAGTGGGACTATTTAAACCATAGCTAGGAGGATAAGGGGGTTCATACCTTTCTCAAGGGTATTTATCCGAAAGTAAACGTTATAGCACGACTGGAGTTTGAACTTGCAGTCCATCGCTTTAACCATTACACCACGAGGATACCCTATCGATTCATAAATAGGAAAGCAAACAAATTTTTTAAAAAGTATGAGATGAAAATCAGAAAGGTCAAACAAATTCAAAATTTGCTAAAGGTGATCCACGAAGAAAGAATAGTAAATAAAAAAAAGAAGAAAAAGAAAGTGTCCGTCGAAATAAATAGCAAAATGAGAGAAACTTAGTCTTCGAGGTTAAATACGAGATACAACAAGCAATCATAAATCGAGGCCAAAAAGAAGAAAATACTGATATGACAAAGCATATCAGACAACAATTTTAAATATGACAGACATGCAAATCAAAAACAAGGGATATCGCTGGAATCTTATATGATAATAGCAGTTGATATTCATGAGAAATAGTTCTATCGATTATTAAAAGTAATTGGTCCACATTTCCAATAGATGAGTTTCTAAAGACTAAAACGCACTACGAAAGAGCATCATTAACCGCAAATTTAAACTTTACTCCTTATTTTGTTAATTAGGTGGGTGTCCTCGTGGTGTAACGGTTAAAGCGATGGACAGCGGAATCGTAGTACGCGAGTTTGTACTATTACGTTCACTTTCGGGCAAATATCTTTGGGAAAGGTATGAACCCCCTTATCCTCCCAGCTATGGGTTAAATAGGACCACTACTGTTCTTCTAGGAGAATGGCTTTGGCATTAAATAACCTACAAAGGTTGATATGCCATTAAACAAAAAAAACAAAAAACAAAACAAACCTTATTTTGTTAATTAGTCAAATTAATTAACTAATTAATTCTGTTAATCAATTGCTGTAATATCATTATATTGGTAAGTAATGTTTAATGTTGAATCCACTGATATTATTGAAATCTTTATGCATTCCTGTATAGGAAGAAATGAAGATATAAAAATTTGTTACGTATATTTTCCATTCCAACATCATCATCATCATCATCATCATCATCATGTCGTGCTGCTAGCACGGATAAAACACTATATTTACTTATCTATAAAAAATAACATTGCAACACGTTCATAACAACAAAAAAAAAAAAATACAATTACATAAAATATATAAGGTGTTTACTTATTTTGTAATGGATATGTACTCGTATTTTTTGCGTTATGATGTGAGTAAAAAAAGGTCATATTTAACAGTGGATTTTTAAATTCTTGTTTGTTGTAATCATTTATTTGTAAAATGTCCAAGAAAAGTAAGGTGTTGTTTGTTTTTAGTTCATAATTAAAATCTATGATCGGTTCAATATTGTTGGATCTATGCGTGATTTGTTTTACGTCATCATTCTATGACTATATAAGTAATCATCATCATCATATCGTGCTGGCAGCACGGATATCCCTGACCCTCTCTCGCCACTCCTCCCTATCGTTCATCGCCCTAGGCAGGTCTTCAGGACAAAAACCTGTATCCTCACATAGCTGCTGAATGTACGTTCGTGCTGGTCGTCCTGCTTTTGCGCGGCCGTGTGTGGGGATCCATAAGAGTACATCTCTTATGAGTTCATCTCTGCTTCTCCAGCAATGTCCTGCATGTCTGGTTCGCCTAACTTGAATAGTTTTCGTGATAGGGGGCAGGTGGCCGTACAGTTGGTGTCTTGTGGGGTGTTGCTGCCAGGACTACCATCAATATAATTGAAATAGTTATTTTCAATCATACATCCTAGATGCATCAAGGAGGTCTTCAGTGATGCAACTGTCTTCATTGCCGATTTTGGGTTATTTTTGCATCATATCGGCTCCGACAGAAACCCAGGCATGACTCTGGAAACGCCAAGCCGCCTCCTTGATCGCGACGTGCTACGCTCCTGCCTCTACCAAAGCAAAAAAAAAAAAAATTATAAGGCCGGACTTCGGCCGTTCTTATAGACATCTGTCCTTCAGTAACAGCCAATGAGAAACAGGGCATTCCACACTCCTCTACTATATATAATACCATCATTACCTCATCTGGTTTCGGCTGATTACTTCCGGATTCGCTACCGAGGTAAGATGGTATTTTTAATACTCGTCCACGTCCATGATTTACACTTAACAAGACTTACACAAAATCCCCCCCAAATCTATCCTATACTAATACTTCCAGAATATTGAGGCAATATAAATTTAAAGGGACGAACTCTAGAAATTCTAGGATGCAAGGATATATAACATGCAAGGCATGTTTATATATATATATATATATATATATATATATATAAGTTGGCGACCTTAGTTGAGGACAACCAAAAGGCTCCCTTTTCGATAGCTACGACACCGAAGTGTAGGGGAGGGCGCTACTCCTTTCCCTGGATTGCTCCTCTTTACTCTTGATACGTGCCTTATATTGCTGATTTTTAAGCAAGGAGGTATTAAGTACCATTTTTAAGGTCTTTGGTATGACGCGACCTAGGATTGAACCCAGATCTTCCGGACCATTTGCGAACACTCTACCTACTAGACCAATGAGCCGGTTGAACAATTAAAGAAGATAACGAACTAATAACCTTGAGAAAGAAAAATACCTTTTCTCTCTCCGGTTAAAGAATAAGAAGACCCACTACTGTTCTTAAACAAGGATAACTTTGCTATAAATAACCCACGAAGGTTGATTTACCATTAAACAAAAAAACAAAAAAAAACAAAACAAACCAAATAAGATAGTTTAGAAATTTCAGCGGATCCATCAAAGTTCTCGTGGTTTGGAATATATAGTATCTTTGAGATATCAGATTGCATTTTGGAATTTAATAAATTGTCTTCCAGGTTGAGATTTTGGTCAAGACAACAGTTCACAGTGGTTTCCATTTTGGAAATTTTATTTTTTGAAAATTTTCAACTACATTGTACGTAGTTAGACGTCAGTTAAATGTAGTGAGGATTTGTTTTTCTAAAGTTGTGGCTGTCACAGCTGTCGATTTCAACTGAAGCCAAAGTCGGTTGATCTTGTCGCTAAATGATGCGGTAAGAAAAGAGATTAATATTTTAGCGTATTTGCTTTTTATAGGTTTCTGGTTTCCAATAGAAACGAGGATGGGTTTGATTCCTGGCGTCATCTCTCTTCGGTAGGGAGGATAAAAGAATGTATATATATATAGTTATCCAGTGACAGACTGTTTCGTTGTATCACAACTATTCGGTGGGACTAAACCCGTAAGATGATTCAAGCTAGGATCGAAATGCAGCTAACTTTACGTCAGCCAGAAATCTTACCCGGGAGGCAACGTTATTTTCAGCACAAGAGAAAGAATTTCAAACATATATTTTTTTTTTACAGATGCGTTTTTCATAAACTTTTACGAACATTTTTTCTTTTTATTTTATATGAAAAAAATCTTTTGGTTCTGCACGTTGAATTTTGATGTATTTTTAATCACAAATTAATTAAACGTCGATAGCGATTGGCATTGAACCCTCAGATTGGGTACTACTACCTGCTGGATTTTCTCGGATTGTATATATATATATTTTTTTCATCATGCAACGTGTGAAAGAACGTGCGATGCCCTGCCCTCATCGACCACCAACCATGGGGATAACACAGTTTCGGTAGCTCAAGGCAGTACTGCCACTCCTGGCGCTACAAAGCAGCTTTTGCCACCGGACTGGGTATTTAAAAGATATATATATATATTGGAGAAGCAAGGACGAGCTCATAAGTGATGTGCTCCTATGCACCCCCACATATGGCCGTGCAAAAGCAGGACGACCAGCTCGAACTTACATACAGCAACTATGTGAGGACACAGGATGTAACCCTGAAGACCTGCCGGAGGCGATGAGTGATAGGGAGAAGTGGCGAGAGAAGGTCAGGGATATCCGTGCTGGCGGCACGATATGATGATGATGATGATATATATATATATATGAGGATCAATAAATAAGTTTACAGACTTTTTTCGTATGGGCACTTTTATTGATATTATACATATGAAACTCTAGTCCTCTTCAAAGTAATCTCCTCCGGTTGCAATGCACTTGTTGTACAATTCCAACAACTTCTGGAAGGCCCCATGGAAGTCCTCTTGTGTGAGTGTATCAATGACCTTCGTCACAGCCTCTTTCATCTTCTCAATTGTCTCATAACGACAGCTTAGGGAATAAGCAAAAGTCACAGGGAGCAAGGTCTGGACTATAGAGAGGGTGACGAACTGTCTTGATACCCATTTTGGTCAAATAGTCTGTGACAAGGACGGAGTTGTGGACTGGTGCATTGTCCTGGTGGAAATGCCACTGAGCCGATTTGAATAGTGCTAGCCTCTTCCGACTGAATCTATTCCTGAACTCCCTTAAAACCTCAACATACTAACCCTAACCCAAACCATTTAGCCAATCAACTCTGGTGTATTGACTTCATCATCCCTCACAGACTCCCTGCCTTCGTTGAATCTCTTATGCCACTCAAAAACTGATGCTCGATTCATGCAAGATGGTTGAAAAGCACTCTGAAGCATTCCATACGTTTCTGTGGCATTTTTTCCAAGTTTAAAACAATTTTATTGCTTATCATTCTTCTAAAGTGTCCTCACGTCCAGATTGCATTTTTGTAATTCACCAGCTGTGATAATCAGGCTTTAGTAGGGTGCATCCCAATTCCTGCTGTAG
The DNA here is from genome assembly GCA_963585895.1 of Sepioteuthis lessoniana. Lineage (NCBI taxonomy): Eukaryota > Metazoa > Mollusca > Cephalopoda > Myopsida > Loliginidae > Sepioteuthis > Sepioteuthis lessoniana. The sequence continues at coordinate 9,905,616 of OY757914.1, read as the reverse complement.
CTGTTCATTTGAACCCGGAATCTTAAAAGTTGGTCAGTTATCTTATAAGATGTATAGCAATAACATACTGAATTTTCAAGTGTCTTCGACAATTTTGAAAGCCTGTACAAAAAAGTCTGGAAACTTATAGAATTCCCCACGTATATATATATATCATCATCATCATGTCGTGCCGCCAGCACGGATATCCTTGACCCTCTCTCTCCACTTCTCCCTATCGTTCATCACCTCTGGCAGGTCTTCAGGGCTACATCCCGTATCCTCACATAGCTGCTGTATGTATGTTCGAGCTGGTTGTCCTGCTTTTGCTCGGGCATATGTGGGGGTCCATACGAGTACATCACTTATGAGCTCGTCCCTGCTTCTCCAGCTGTGTCCTGCGTGTCTGCTTAGTCTAACTTTGATAGTCTTCATGATGGGAGGTAGGTGGCCGTATAGTTGGTATTTTGTGGGGTGTTTCCTCCAGAACTTTTCAGTATTGCTCGCAGCATTCTTGTGTAATTGCCGTCTAGTTTTGTCTCCAGCCGTTTTGTTTGTGTCCAAGTAGTGCATCCATATAGCAGTATCGACACGACCGCTGCCTGGAAGAAACTGTGTTTCATTTTATCGGTCATGTCTGACTTCCATATGATCGATAACCTATCGATAGCTGTCCATGTCTTCGTTAGCCACGTGTCGATGTCTTTTTCGGTTGATGAGACACTGCTTCCAAGGTAGGTTAACTTGTTTACCATTTTCAGAGAGGTTCCCTCTAGTGTGGAAATGTCACCCGTTTGATTAAAGCACATGTGTTCAGTTTCGTGTGCATTGACATGGAGGCCGATGCCTGCGTCGGCTTGTTCCAAACTATGCAGTAGCGTTTCGGCTTGGTTGGGTGTATTTGCAAGAATCGCTATGTCATCGGCGTTGTCGGCGTCGGTAATTGTTTTTGCGGGGTACCTTCTGCTTCTTTTCTTTGTCAGCTCGAAGCTGTTTTCTTTGATTTTATCAATCGATGTTCTAAGCATGTAGTCAAGACAGATGATAAAGAGGTATGGGGCTAGCGTGTCAAAATATTCTGTGTCTCCATCCGGTGAACGTACTTTCAATTTAGTGTTTCTATAGAGAATCGTTATTCCTGCGACGGTCTCTTTTGGTAGGCTGTATGCTAGTAGGATTTGTTCCATCTCCCCTATGTGAATGGAATCAAAGGCCGTGGTAAAGTCAACAAATAGTAATGTCGCCTGTAGGTTTTTTTTCCCGTACGCCTTCAAGGATTTTACGGATGGTTAATATTTGTGAGGTCGGGGATCTATTTCTTCGGAAGCCATTTTTCCTAAGAATGTTGTCATTTTGGGTTCTATACGGTTTCGTAGTAGGACATTGTAAATTTTGGCTGCTATGGATGTAAGTGTTATACCTCAGTAGTTCTTGGCTAATCTGAGGTCACCCTTTTTAGGGAAGGGGCGGATGCATCCCTTCATCCATCTGTCTATCGGATTTTGATTATAGACTGCGTTGCATTGTCGGAGCAGTATATCGTCGAATTGTCTGGTCTTCCATACTTCTGGGGTAATCTCGTCAAGCCCTGCGGCTTTCCTGTTTTTAATTTTTCTTAGAACCGAGTCGAGTTCTTCTTGAGTGAACGGTCCTAGTTTAATGTCCAATTGCTTACTAATAATTCTGGTGATTGGTTCATGTGTAACTTTTGGTGGGTTTCTTAGTAGATGTTCGAAATGCTGTTCCCACAGTTTTACTCTTTCTTGTTGGCTTGTAACTTTCGATTTAGCTTTGGCTGTGCTCTTCCTTCTACTCACTTCGTTTATTGTTTGCCAGGCTATCCTAGATTGTCTATCTTCCACTGAGTCTCTAAACTTATCTATCTGATTTTGGACGTATTCTGTCTGTTCTTTTAGATATATGCTTGTTAATTCATTTTGTGCCTTTTTTAGTTTTAGGGCATTTGCGTTTATTGGGTTCTTCCTATAGCTTTTGGAGGCAGTTTTCGCGTCTGTACGTTTTTCTCTAACCGCTAACATTTCCCATGGGACTCTATATTTAGTTTTAGGTTTTGTTGGAATACAATTCGCTGCTGACTCGAGGTGCACGTTGACGAAATTCTCATATTCGTCATTTGAGGTACCTTTTTCTGTCTTCTCCTGTAGTGTCTCAAATCTGTTTCTCAATTCTAATACATATTTATCTCTAATATCTTTGTTGTTAAGAAGAGCTCAGTCATAGTGTTTTGTGGTCGCTGTTCGTGTGGCGTTTTTTCGTAAGCTTAGTCATATTTTTGCCGCGACTATTCGGTGATCGGAGGACACACCCTCTAAAGAGGAGTATGCCTCGCAATTCATTGCGCTATTTTTCCATTTCTTGTCTATCTGTGCTTTATTATTGTTCGCATATGTGTAGGTCCATAATTTTCCCTCCCTTTTTTAATAGTTTGTATTGAGGCATGTCAATCTATTTTCTATCATGAAATCTGTTAGATGTTGTACATTCCAATTTGACATGTTGTATAGGTTGTATTTGTTTCCGTTTTTCCCGATTTGGGCATTCATGTCTCCGCCAATGATTAGTAGGTTGTGTTTCGGAATGCTACACACTAGAGAGGATAGCTCATCGTAGAAGGCGACTAGTTCAGTTTCCTCACTAACATTGGTAGGGCTGTAGCGGGAGATAATTGTTACTCTGGGATTGCCATTAAAAGTAGCTACCAACATCCTAGGTTGTATTCTCTCAATGCTATTAAGTGTTTTTAACGCTCTTGGTCCTATATACGCCAGATCAACTAAAAGTAGAGATTACATTGGACATTCGTTCATCTTGTGTTAAGACCATGGTGTTGAGAAATTGATTTGAGACCATGGAGCCAAGAAGGTAAGACCATAGTATTGGGAAGTTAATTTGAGACCATGATGTCGAGAAGTTGAGTTAAGACTATGGAGTCGAGAAGTTGAGTTAAGACCATGGAGTTTAGAAGTTGAGTTCAGAACATGATATTGAGAAGTTGAGTTAAGATTATGATGTTGAGAAGTTGAGTCAGGACCATGATGTTGAGAAATTGATTGCCGTATGTGATTTAAAAACGCGTTTATTTTCGGCCGTTGATGTCATAGCAACCGATTATATATATATATGTATATATTTATATGTGAGTTTTGTAAAAGTTGAATTAAAGAGATGCCTAACCTTTTGTCATCATTAGGAGAAAAAAGGTTTTTTTCTGGAAAAAGAGTTTTTAATAATTTTTTTAAAAAGTCTATAAAAGAGTTTAAATGCTACAAGTGAAGCTTTGAAAATGTACTGGTGACGTAGCTTATCCATTTGTTAAATGAATATTATTTTCTTGTATCTAAGTGGGTTGGTCTTTTTTAGATCCGTAGGGAAGGCATCTGGCAAAATATTTTTTTTATTTTGTTTAGAAGGAGAGTACTTTAGAGGAATAGCCGGCTGGTTTGTTTTTATAGGTGGTTTTGACAGCTAAATTCTTATTTTAAAGCAGAAGAAAAAAAGATTCAAATTAATTCTAAATGGCCAATATTTTCAGCCGGTTTATCCGTTTGTCATCTTGTTTTTTTTATAATTGATTTTATGTTTATATCTTTTTCAATTCTTTGTATGACGGTAAATTTTGTATCGCTGATAGAATTTAAGTTGAAGTGTTATTCTATAAGTATTAATTTGCTGCCATCCATAGATTTGATTCGGTGTCTGTTGTTATTTAGTTTAAAGTAAAATTGCTATTTTGACCTTTTAATATATTGTTTTTGGCAGCGTGTGCATTCAAGTAAATAAATTATATTTTTTTACTTTTGCTATTTGATTCATAGAAAATGTTGAAAGTCTTTTTAGTTGTGAAACTAATGAACGAGTTGATGGATTTGAGGTGTTTTCAGTATAAGTTGTTCTTGATATTTCATGGCTGGTAAAATTTAATGGATTTTCTGATGGACTTCTTATAGATTACTTAATCAGACTGGGCAAGTTATGTGTAGAATTGTTTGTTGTTATTTGTTGTTTTTAGTATATACTAGAGTATCAAATATGCGATTGTAGTTAAAATTGATAGAGCCGACTTGCTTAGTTTTATTTCTTTACTTGTCTAGATAGATTATATCGCATCACTGTAAGTTGCGTAAAAGAGGTAGTTATTTTTAACTACAAGTTAAATGTGAATATTTACAAACTTTTCCATGTCGATGGCACTATATCCATTTCTATAAAGTACCGACCATTGAAATTAAAGTTCGTTGCTGTCTGCGCAGATTTTTCTTGCTTATGAACAGGAAAGGTTATTTTTTAGATATTTCGAGTAAGAAGATTTCTGTAAAGGAGAGTTGAGTGTGTTAGTGGGTTTTGTGTGTAGTGCTATCTATCTATCTATCTATCTATCTATCTATGCATACATATGTGTGTGTATGTGTGTGTGTCTGTATCTGTTAAAAATAAAACTGAAAATTTTGATATTTTAGTAAACTTTACTTTTATCTCAACTCAATTCATATGAAAATAGTACGCGTTAAATTAAATTATGCAAGGTTTAAAACGATAGAAAATTTGAATATTTCAAGAATCCATCATGTGAACGAGATAAAAATTTGCAACCAATCAAAGATAACTTGCAGACACTCTCTAATGAGGTTATTCAGTCAGCAGTAAAAAAACAAGTGAGGGGTTCCGAGTAATAAATTTAAAAGATCCCATTGTTCGATGTTTACTGTGAAAAAAGAATTTGATTTTTTCTATTTATTATTCAATTGAATCAATAAAAATAAACATACAAAATGGTAATTTAGTTTATAAATTGAATAACTTTTCAATAAAAAAGAATGCTGACTTATTAATTTTTGAAATTATCTTTAGAAGTGTTCCTGGTTCAGAAAATATTTTTAAAAAATCCAAAATTAATTAATCTAATTGAAGTAATTTTATGAATTTTATTTTGATCAAGATGCTGCCATCCCCATTTTAAAATGAAAAAAAAAAAAAAATAAATAAAACAAACTCTGAAATTAGTAAACCAGTTCAGGTATCTCAGCAGCAGTATTTCATCTACTTGTTGTATTTTGGCCTTTGACCCGGCCAAAAATGCCATTCCAAGGTGATGCACCGGAAGGAAGTGACACATTCTAATGGCAGTTATGAGAGGTAATCGCGTGGGCGGAAATTGGCTGATGAAATGGGACGAGGTAAAAAATTCCCATGGTATACTCATAGACTGATGTACCGGAAGAGAGAGACCTGTGAACTGCATGACAGTTATTTCCGCTTGATGACGATTAAACATGCGATTTCAAAGATCGAGTGGGCGATCGAGTGGGCGTTGAACTATTATATAACTCGGTCAAGACAGAAGTCAGACAGTTGAGTTCCAGTTCCAGTTACAGTTGGAGAAAAGTTATAGACGAGGTGTGGTAGGGAAAGCCACATCTCGATGGAGTTTGGGGACCAGAGAAGTTGCTTATAAGATGCAGTAAAGAAAGCCAGCAACCAGCAGAGTGGACCCCAGGGCCTCCGCTCGAGCATCAGGAGAACGAGAAAGACACAACGTTGACGGCCATAAGAGTGGGAGTCAAAATATTGCAGTTTCTGTTCGATCTCCAGCTCCTTCTCACACGCAAACCTTGAATAACCCTTTTCGAACCCTTGTAATAAAGTGAGAGGTAAATATTTTGTTAAAGAAGTCTTCCTGCGTCTGTTATTCATTGCGTCGGTATGTATCCAGTATATATATATATATATATATATATATATATATATATATGTATATTTCTGAATGAACATGTATATGAGAATGCAACATACTGAAAGCGATGTAAACATACGCATAGGTAAATCATGGACTACTACAGACATATTATCGACCATATGGTATTCTGACCTCTCTATTAAAGTAAAACGGGAATTTTTTCAGATGTAGCCGTATGAGTACTACTGTAAAGTTGTTTTAATTGGATTTTAACGAAACATCAAGAGAAAAACTACATAGGATCTCTGCATGCTGTTTTTTTTTAAAATCTGGAACCCAATAAAACTGCAGGTGTATGGTCAATTACCTCCCATCTCACAAACCATCTGAATATAAAGCGCTTGACATGATGGCCACTGCTGGTGAAGTAGTAATTTATTAAGGTTTTTGCTTAGATATGGCACAAGGGCATATGAATGGGGCGCCCAATGAAAGTCGAACTCATTTGTGAAGGTTTGCTACTGTTGTATACTCATATGCATTAATACAGAATCATAACGACGACACAATAAAGACGAGCGACACAGTTCTTTAAAAATATATACCTCTCACTTTATTTGAAAGGGTTGTGTGTGAGAGGGAGACGGAGACGGAATAGAACTGCAACATATTGACCCCCACTCTTATGGCCATAAGAGCGTTTCTTTCCCGTTCTCCTGGGTTGCTCAACCGGGGGCCTGGGGGCCCACCCTCTCTGGGACATGTTCCTCATTCCTGTTCTTCTCTCCAACTGATTTGATCTCCAACTAGTCTGATCTCCAACTGGTCTATCAGGGGTCCTGAGGGCCCCCTCTGCTGGGTGCTGGTTTTCTCTACCGCATCTTATCTCCAGCTGATTGAACTTCCTGTGCACCGATTATATAATAGTTCAACACCACCTTCTTCTTGTGGGCGTCACAAATCGCACTCATTCAACCCGTCCACAGTCAAGGTTATATTCTGATATTCCTCGAGCGGATGCACCTGTTATTTACACAGGTGCATTTCCTATTTTGACACCATTACATCATCCGAAGCGCCCAACTGCTGTTAAAGTAAAAACAAACTCAAAAGTGACAGATTTTCTACACATGGACCTACAAGTGTTGGCAGAACAGAAAAAACTTCCATTCATCTGCTCTGTGCGGGCATTCGATGCCCTCTATAAGACTTGCTAACCATATTTACCAACCCCTCCGCTCGGGCAGGATATGACACAAAGTCAATTTTTAAGCGGGGTTCAACAGGTTTGAATTCAGAGTTTTCCTTCTCCTAGACTAGTTCCCTCACCTAGGCTGAAGAACCAAGCCTGTTCTACTATTTACCCATAGCTGGAAGGAGAATAATTGGATTCATAACTTTCCCAAGGGTATTAGTGCTATGTGAAATGCGATCAGTCTTGTCCAGGATTTGAACACGTGTTACCGTGTTCGACGATAACCATTACAACACGGGCACCTCCAAGGACTTGCTATAGGACTTGCTAACAGTGATGATAGAGAGAGAGAGGGGGGGGAGTCAAATGAATCTTTGCTGTTTGGAACACCTTGGTGATGATGCTAGTGCAACAGAACATGGACATATTTTTTAACCTTGAATCTTATGACAAACACAGGGTTTTTTTTTTTAATCGCGTTTCAATCATTTCTTTTTAAAAAGTTACAGCATTTCTAAGTTGACATTTTCATCGAAAACTTGATGAAAAAATTTGTTCAGGCAAATTTATCATTGAAATTGAGGTGAAATCTATAAAATGGCTTTCTTGTTCAGATAAATACTCTAGACAAAAAAAAACAAACTTTTACTTCCAGAAATGTTTCGTATTTTTTATTTGATTTGGCTTAGTTTTATGGCACATCAACCATTGTAGGTTATTTAATGCCAAGTCTTTTTTATCATCATCATCATATCGCGATGGTAGCACGGATATCCCTGACCCTCTCTCGCCACTCCTCCCTATCGTTCATCGCCCTAGGTAGGTCTTCAGGACAACATCCCGTATATATCTTTAATATATTTTTAAAGATATCTTGCAGATAACATTTTTTAACTAGCCTGAGCTCATTTTTTGTACTCAGTTTCACTTATTTCTATCTCATACAAATAATTTTACTTACTATCTATCATTTGTTTGCACACAGTTAAATGTTTTCCAGTATTACTATTTAACACTAACAATTCAATTAGATATCAGTCATTTGTTTACTCACAGATAAATGATCATACAGTTCTATTCAAAACAATTCAGTTCAGCATAAGTCAATGGTTTGAGCTCACTTTTAATGTCAAACAGATCTATTTGACGCACAGATATGAACCTATCAGGTGCTACCTCTCCTGGCCAGATTGGACCTGGAAGTGATGGCAGTGAATGTATAATCTGCATTCCCCAAAGCTCATGCATTACTGGAGCCTAAACATCAGACTTTTTAGCGCAATATGCTGGACAGTCATTGGTTGGTGTCTTACCCGTTTGCAGTGATGCAGTAGGTGTGTTCTACAGCCGCAGTTGACTAAACCATCAAATCTTTTTGGACTCGAAAGTTCAGAAAAATATTTCTATGACTATTTCAGTAAAACTTTTTAATATATATATATATATATATATATATATATATATATATATGTGTGTGTGTATGTATGTATGTATGTATTTAAAAACAAGGACCTACATGCTGCCTCTTAAAAGTAATTTCACTCAGTTCTTCCAGGAGTATTTGAAAAACATTCATAATAAATTTTACTTTTTATCACTCTATTTAAGATAACACTTTTCAAAAGTGCTAAATTTTTAGATAAAAACATCGAAATATTTTCCGTATATTTAAAGACATAAAAATGTCGTAGTTGAACATACTGTTAACACACACACACACACACACACACACACATATATATATATATATATTCAAAAACAAGGACCTACCAGCTGTTTCTTTCAAGTGATTGTATTCAGTTCTGCAAAGACTGTTTGAAAAACATTCATGTTAAAAATTTTCTCAAAACTTTTCAGATAAAATTTTCAAATTATCAAAAATAATTGTTCAGTGGGATGAAAGAGCAATCGACTTTTGGGACTTGGTCTACATTACATAAATGACCCCTTGATCTTCTACTGTTACTAAAAAAATCGCTTTTACCTGTACGGTTAAAGTCTTATAGATATTATTTTTTTCCCAAATTCGAGCTATTCAGAAATAACGAATAGATTTCCGGTAAAATTTGGACCCATGAACATTTTCCCATTGTACTGTTTATTATATTTTTTTAACAAATTTGCAAATGTCTACGAGACGGCCAAATTAGTCCCCTGTGAGTATATAATCTTATTTTACCCATGATGACTAATGAAATCTATTATCATTTCTGCTTTGTGTGAAAATAAATTAGTCGGGGACTCTCCATGGCGTAGTGGCTACGACATCGTAGAAAGTAAGTTCGAACTCTATCCTTGCTATTACGTTCACTAACGAACAGATTCCCTTGAGAAAGGTATGAACCATTACAGGGTGAAACGATAAAATTGTCGTCCTAAAGAAAACAACACTACAGCTTTATTTTTAAACTTTTATTAAAAAAATCAATTCAGGTAACTTGATTATGTAGTAGAGCTGATATCTATTCATTGTAGCCGCCTTCAGCCTCAATCGCCGCCTCGATACGGATCCCGAACTAAGAGCATGCTTTTTTCACAAGCGCCGGCGGGAGCTCAGCGAATACTCGGCGGATGGCGGTGATCAGGCTGGCTTTGGTATTGTGGGAGGTCATGTTGGTGATGTTCTCGACGTATGGCCAAACGAAGTAGTCCAGCGGGTTCAGGTCGGGGAGGATGGGACCTGACGGACTTGATTAGCCTGAGGTTCTTTGTCATCTCAGTCAAGATCTGGCTTCTCTGGCGCCTGTAGTACCCACACTTCATGTTCTCCTTCACACATGCATTCACAGTTGTGTGTGAGACGCCTAAATCTCTGGCAATCTGCCGAATAGGCCGCTGGAGAGTTTCATCAATGATTGCTTGGACCTTTCCGATGAACTCCTTGGTCCGGGTCTTCCTGAAGTTGCCCTTCCGCTCCACCACCTCCAAAGGGTCGTCCGATGCGTTGAGCTGTGCCCTCAAGCGTTGTACCGTCCGGATCTGCATTTTGAGCGTGCTGGCAATGATCTTGTTGTCATTACTTGGATCGGTAGAGAGCATGAGTTGTACAGCGGTGCATTTCTGATCTCGCTCGTTGAACATTGAGTCACTTTCAGACATGATAGAAGGTTCTTATTGAACTTGGGATTTGTACACAACTGGTTAACTAGAAGATGATCTGAAAAAAAAAAAAAAAAAAAAAAAAAAAAAGAAAACCGGTTTTCGGTAAATGGAAATGGAATCATGTCGTCTTTCCTCGGGCGACGATTTTATCGTTCCACCCTGTAAAACAAATAAAACAATAGAACCAATAAATTAGCCAAGATAGATACTTTAATTGTGAAATGGTTGGTTGGTTTTGTGGAGTTTCATGGCATATAAACCGTTATAAGTTAATGCTAACTCCTCTTTATACATACATATTAAATAGACGATTTGTAAGCACATTTTGTTGATAACATTTTCAAAGGAGCCCGAGCTCATCTTTTTGCACTCAGTGAAATGGTTTCAAGCATCTCACATTTGTTTAAACACCGTTGAATATTTTCAAGTATTACTATATAACGCTAAAAAAATTAATTTAACATCAGTTATTTCTTTGCTCACAGTTAAATTGTTATACATATAAAATTAGCAAGCGAATATTTTCGTGATAATTTTATTTTCAAATAGTTAAAACTAATTTGTTTGTACAAAAGTAACGCTATTGTTTCTTTACAGTTGAACGGCTTCAATTATTGAGATTTAACACTAATATTCCAATTTAATATTAATCATGTGTTTGAACACCGTGAAGTGGTTTCAAGTATTGCTATTTAACACAAATATTTCAATTTAATATTAATCATGTGTTTGAATATCGTGAAGTGGTTTCAAGTATTGCTATTTAACACTAATGTTTCAATTTAATATTAATCGTGTATTTAAACACCGTGAAGTGGTTTCAAGTATTGCTATTTAACACTAATATTTCAATTTAATATTAATCATGTGTTTGAATACCGTGAAGTAGTTTCAAGTATTGCTATTTAACACTAATATTTCTATTTAATATTAATCATGTATTTAAACACCGTGAAGTATTTTCAAGTATTGCTATTTAACACTAATATTTCAATTTAATATCAATCATGTGTTTGAATACCGTGAAGTGGTTTCAAGTATTGCTATTTAACATTAATATTTCACTTTAATATTAATCCTGCATTTAAACACCGTGAAGTGGTTTCAATTATTGCTATTTAACACTAATATTTCAATTTAATATTAATCATGTGTTTGAATACCGTGAAGTGGTTTCAGGTATTGCTATTTAACACTAATATTTCAATTTAATATTATTCATTTGTTTGAATACCATGAATATTTTCAAGTATTGCTATTGAACACTAATATTTCAATTTAATATTAATCATGTGTTTGATTGCCGTGAAGTAGTTTAAAGTATAGCTATTTAACACTAATATTTCAATTAAATATTAATCATGTGTTTGAATACCGTGAAGTGGTTTCAAGTATTGCTATTTAACACTAATGTTTCAATTTAATATTAATCAAGTGTCTGAACACCGTGAAGTGGTTTCAAGTATTGCTATTTAACACTAATATTTCAATTTAATATTAATCATGTGTTTGAACACCGTGAAGTGGTTTCAAGAATTGCTATTTAACACTAATATTTCAATTTAATATTAATCATGTGTTTGAAAACCCTGAAGTGGTTTTAAGTATTGAGATTTAACACTAATATTTTAATTTAATATTAATCATGTGTTTGAATACCGTGAAGTGGTTTAAAGTATTGCTACTTAACTCTAATATTTTAATTTAATATTAATCATGTGTCTGAATACGAAGCGATGTACTCCTGTGGACCCCCACTCATGGATGTGCAAGTGTGGGACGACCAGCACGAACTTACATACAGCAGCTATGTGAGGACACGGGTTGTAATCCTGAAGACCTGCCGGAGGCGATGAGTGATAGGGAGAAATGGCGAGAGACGGTCAGGGATATCCGCGCAGACGGCGCGACATGATGATGATGATTTCTATTTAATATTAATCATGTGTTTGATTACCGTGAGGTAGTTTGAAGTATTGCTATTTAACACAAATATTTCAATTTAATATTACTCATGTGTTTGAATACTGTGAAGTGGTTTAAAGTACTGCTATTTAACACCAATATTTCAATTTAATATTAATCATGTGTTTGAATATCGTGATGTGGTTTCAAGTATTGAGATTTAACACAAATATTTCAATTTAATATTAATCATGTGTTTGAATACCGTGAAGTGGTTTCAAGTATTGTTATTTAACACTAACATTTCAATTTAATATTAATCATGTGTTTAAACACCGTGAAGTGGTTTCAAGTATTGCTATTTAACACTATTATTTCAATTTAATATTAATCCTGTGTTTGAATACCGTGAAGTGGTTTCAAGTATTGAGATTTAACACAAATATTTCAATTTAATATTAATCATGTGTGTGAACACCATGAAGTAGTTTCAAGTATTGCTATTTAACACTAATATTTCAATATAATATTAATCATGTGTCTGAATACCGTGAAGTGGTTTCCAGTATTGCTATTTAACAGAAATATGTCAATTTAATATTAATCATGTGTTTGAATACCGTGAAGTGGTTTCAAGTATTGCTATTTAACACTAATATTTCAATTTAATATTAAACATGTGTTTGAATACCGTTAAGTGGTCAAGTATTGAGATTTAACACTAATATTTCAATTTAGTAATAATCATGTGTGTGAAAACCGTGAAGTAGTTTCAAGTATTGCTATTTAACACAAATATTTCAATTTAATATTAATCATGTGTTTGAACACCGTGAAGTGGTTTCAAGTATTGCTATTTAACACTAATATTTCAATTTAATATTAATCATATATATAAACACCGTGAAGTGGTTTCAAGTATTGCTATTTAACAATAATATTTCAATTTAATATTAATCCTGTGTTTGAATACCGTGAAGTGGTTTCAAGTATTTATATTTAACACTAATATTTCAATTTAATATTAATCATGTGTTTAAACACCGTGAAGTGGTTTCAAGTATTGAGATTTAACACAAATATTTCAATTTAATATTAATCATGTGTGTGAACACCATGAAGTAGTTTCAAGTATTGCTATTTAACACTAATATTTCAATATAATATTAATCATGTGTCTGAATACCGTGAAGTGGTTTCAAGTATTGCTATTTAACACAAATATTTTAATTTAATATTAATCATGTGTTTGAATACCGTGAAGTGGTTTCAAGTATTGCTATTTAACACTAATATTTCAATTTAATATTAAACATGTGTTTGAATACCGTTAAATGGTCAAATATTGAGATTTAACACTAATATTTCAATTTAGTAATAATCATGTGTGTGAAAACCGTGAAGTAGTTTCAAGTATTGCTATTTAACACAAATATTTCAATTTAATATTAATCATGTGTTTGAACACCGTGAGTGGTTTCAAGTATTGCTATTTAACACTAATATTTCAATTTAATATTAATCATGTGTTTAAAAACCCTGAAGTGGTTTTAAGTATTGAGATTTAACACTAATATTTTAATTTAATATTAATCATGTGTTTGAATACCGTGAAGTGGTTTCAAGTATTGAGATTTAACATTTATATTTCAATTTAATATTAATCATGTGTGTGAACACCATGAAGTAGTTTCAAGTATTGCTATTTAACACTAATATTTCAATTTAATATTAATCATGTGTCTGAATACGGTGAAGTGGTTTCAAGAATTTCTATTTAACACTAATATTTCTATTTAATATTAATCATGTATTTGATTACCGTGAGGTAGTTTGAAGTATTGCTATTTAACACAAATATTTCAATTTAATATTACTCATGTGTTTGAATACTGTGAAGTGGTTTCAAGTATTGCTATTTAGCACAAACATTTCAATTTAATATTAATCAAGTGTCTGAACACCGTGAAGTGGTTTCAAGTATTGCTATTTAACACTAATATTTCAATTTAATATTAATCATGTGTTTGAACACCGTGAAGTGGTTTCAAGTATTGCTATTTAACATTAATATTTCACTTTAATATTAATCATGTATTTAAACGCAGTGAAGTGGTTTCAATTATTGCTATTTAACACTAATATTTCAATTTAATATTAATCATGTGTTTAAACACCGTGAAGTGGTTTCAAGTATTGCTATTTAACACTAATATTTCAATTTAATATTAATCATGTGTTTGAAAACCCTGAAGTGGTTTTAAGTATTGAGATTTAACACTAATATTTTAATTTAATATTAATCATGTGTTTGAATACCGTGAAGTGGTTTAAAGTATTGCTACTTAACTCTAATATTTTAATTTAATATTAATCTTGTGTCTGAATACGGTGAAGTGGTTTCAAGTATTTCTATTTAACACTAATATTTCTATTTAATATTAATCATGTGTTTGATTACCGTGAGGTAGTTTGAAGTATTGCAATTTAAAACAAATATTTCAATTTAATATTACTCATGTGTTTGAATACTGTGAAGTGGTTTAAAGTACTGCTATTTAACACCAATATTTCAATTTAATATTAATCATGTGTTTGAATATCGTGAAGTGGTTTCAAGTATTGCTATTTAACACAAATATTTCAATTTAATATTAATCATGTGTTTGAATACCGTGAAGTGGTTTCAAGTATTGTTATTTAACACTAACATTTCAATTTAATATTAATCATGTGTTTAAACACCGTGAAGTGGTTTCAAGTATTGCTATTTAACACTAATATTTCAATTTAATATTAATCCTGTGTTTGAATACCGTGAAGTGGTTTCAAGTATTGCTATTTAACACTAATATTTCAATTTAATATTAATCATGTGTTTAAACACCGTGAAGTGGTTTCAAGTATTGAGATTTAACACAAATATTTCAATTTAATATTAATCATGTGTGTGAACACCATGAAGTAGTTTCAAGTATTGCTATTTAACACTAATATTTCAATATAATATTAATCATGTGTCTGAATACCGTGAAGTGGTTTCCAGTATTGCTATTTAACATAAATATTTCAATTTAATATTAATCATGTGTTTGAATACCGTGAAGTGGTTTCAAGTATTGCTATTTAACACTAATATTTCAATTTAATATTAAACATGTGTTTGAATACCGTTAAGTGGTCAAGTATTGAGATTTAACGCTAATATTTCAATTTAGTAATAATCATGTGTGTGAAAACCGTGAAGTAGTTTCAAGTATTGCTATTTAACACAAATATTTCAATTTAATATTAATCATGTGTTTGAACACCGTGAAGTGGTTTCAAGTATTGCTATTTAACACTAATATTTCAGTTTAATATTAATCATATATTTAAACACCGTGAAGTGGTTTCAAGTATTGCTATTTAACACTAATATTTCAATTTAATATTAATCCTGTGTTTGAATACCGTGAAGTGGTTTCAAGTATTGAGATTTAACACAAATATTTCAATTTAATATTAATCATGTGTGTGAACACCATGAAGTAGTTTCAAGTATTGCTATTTAACACTAATATTTCAATATAATATTAATCATGTGTTTGAATACCGTGAAGTGGTTTCAAGTATTGAGATTTAACACAAATATTTCAATTTAATATTAATTATGTGTGTGAACACCATGAAGTAGTTTCAAGTATTGCTATTTAACACTAATATTTCAATTTAATATTAATCATGTGTTTGAATACCGTGAAGTGGTTTCAAGTATTGAGATTTAACACAAATATTTCAATTTAATATTAATCATGTGTGTGAACACCATGAAGTAGTTTCAAGTATTGCTATTTAACACTAATATTTCAATATAATATTAATCACATATTTAAACACAGTGAAGTGGTTTCAAGTATTGCTATTTAACACTAATATTTCAATTTAATATTAATCCTGTAATTGAATACCGTTGAAGTGGTTTCAAGTATTGCTATTTAACACTAATATTTCAATTTAATATTAATCATGTGTTTAAACACCGTGAAGTGGTTTAAAGTACTGCTATGTAACACCAATATTTCAATTTAATATTAATCATATGTTTGAATACCGTGAAGTGGTTTCAAGTATTGAGATTTAACATTTATATTTCAATTTAATATTAATCATGTGTGAGAACACCATGAAGTAGTTTCAAGTATTGCTATTTAACACTAATATTTCAATATAATATTAATCATGTTTCTGAATACCGTGAAGTGGTTTCCAGTATTGCTATTTAACACAAATATTTCAATTTAATATTAATCATGTGTTTGAATACCGTGAAGTGGTTTCAAGTATTGTTATTTAACACTAATATTTCAATTTAATATTAATCATGTGTTTCAATACCGTGAAGTTGTTTCAAGTATTGCTACTTAAAACTAATATTTCAATTTAATATTAATCATGTGTCTGAATACCGTGATGTCGTTTTAAGTATTGCTATTTAACACTAATATTTCAATAGAATATTAATCATGTGTCTGAATACTGTGAAGTGGTTTCAAGTATTGCTATTTAACACTAATATTTCAATTTAATATTAAACATGTGTTTGAATACCGTGATGTGGTTAAGTATTGAGATTTAACATTAATATTTCAATTTAATAATAATCATGTGTGTGAAAACCGTTAAGTAGTTTCAAGTATTGCTATTTAACACTAATATTTCAATTTAATATTAATCATGTGTTTGAATACCGTGAAGTGGTTTCAAGTATTGCTATTTAACACTAATATTTCAATTTAATATTAATCATTTGTTTGAACACCGTGAAGTATTTCCAAGTATTGCTATTTAACACTAATATTTCAATTTAATATTAATCATGTTTTTGAACACCGTGAAGTGGTTTCAAGTATTGCTATTTAACACTAATATTTCAATTTAATATTAATCATGTGTGTAAACACCGTGAAATAGTTTTAAGTATTGCTATTTAACACTAATATTTCAATGTAATATTAATCATGTGTTTGAATACCGTGAAGTGGTTTCAAGTATTGCTATTTAACAATAATATTTCAATTTAATATTAATCATGTATGTGAACACCGTGAAGTGGTTCCAAGTATTGCTATTTAAAACTAATATTTCAATTTAATATTAATCATGTGTTTGAATACCGTGAAGTGGTTTCAAGTATTGCTATTTAACACTAATATTTCAATTTAATATTAATCATATGTTTGAACACCGTGAAGTAGTTTCAAGTATTGATATTTAACACTAATATTTCAATTTAATATTAATCATGTGTTTCAATACCGTGAAGTTGTTTCAAGTATTGCTACTTAACACTAATATTTCAATTTAATATTAATCATGTGTCTGAATACCGTGATGTCGTTTTAAGTATTGCTATTTAACACTAATATTTCAATGTAATATTAATCATGTGTTTGAATACCGTGAAGTCGTTTCAAGTATTGCTATTTAACACTAATATTTCAATTTAATATTAAACATGTGTTTGAATACCGTTAAGTGGTCAAGTATTGAGATTTAACACTAATATTTCAATTTAGTAATAATAATGTGTGTGAAAACCGTGAAGTAGTTTCAAGTATTGCTATTTAACACTAATATTTCAATTTAATATTAATCATGTGTTTAAACACCGTGAAGTGGTTTCAAATATTGCTATTTAACACTAATATTACATTTAATATTAATCATGTGTTTGAAAACCCTGAAGTGGTTTTAAGTATTGAGATTTAACACTAATATTTTAATTTAATATTAATCATGTGTTTGAATACCGTGAAGTGGTTTCAAGTATTGAGATTTAACATTTATATTTCAATTTAATATTAATCATGTGTGTGAACACCATGAAGTAGTTTCAAGTATTGCTATTTAACACTAATATTTCAATTTAATATTAATCATGTGTCTGAATACCGTGAAGTGGTTTCTAGTATTGCTATTTAACACTAATATTTCAATTTAATATCAATCATGTGTTTTAATACCATGAAGTGGTTTCAAGTATTGCTATTTAACACTAATATTTCAATTTAATATTAAACATGTGTTTGAATACCGTTAAGTGGTCAAGTATTGAGATTTAACGCTAATATTTCAATTTAGTAATAATCATGTGTGTGAAAACCGTGAAGTAGTTTCAAGTATTGCTATTTAACACAAATATTTCAATTTAATATTAATCATGTGTTTGAACACCGTGAAGTGGTTTCAAGTATTGCTATTTAACACTAATATTTCAGTTTAATATTAATCATATATTTAAACACCGTGAAGTGGTTTCAAGTATTGCTATTTAACACTAATATTTCAATTTAATATTAATCCTGTGTTTGAATACCGTGAAGTGGTTTCAAGTATTGAGATTTAACACAAATATTTCAATTTAATATTAATCATGTGTGTGAACACCATGAAGTAGTTTCAAGTATTGCTATTTAACACTAATATTTCAATATAATATTAATCATGTGTTTGAATACCGTGAAGTGGTTTCAAGTATTGAGATTTAACACAAATATTTCAATTTAATATTAATTATGTGTGTGAACACCATGAAGTAGTTTCAAGTATTGCTATTTAACACTAATATTTCAATTTAATATTAATCATGTGTTTGAATACCGTGAAGTGGTTTCAAGTATTGAGATTTAACACAAATATTTCAATTTAATATTAATCATGTGTGTGAACACCATGAAGTAGTTTCAAGTATTGCTATTTAACACTAATATTTCAATATAATATTAATCACATATTTAAACACAGTGAAGTGGTTTCAAGTATTGCTATTTAACACTAATATTTCAATTTAATATTAATCCTGTAATTGAATACCGTTGAAGTGGTTTCAAGTATTGCTATTTAACACTAATATTTCAATTTAATATTAATCATGTGTTTAAACACCGTGAAGTGGTTTAAAGTACTGCTATGTAACACCAATATTTCAATTTAATATTAATCATATGTTTGAATACCGTGAAGTGGTTTCAAGTATTGAGATTTAACATTTATATTTCAATTTAATATTAATCATGTGTGAGAACACCATGAAGTAGTTTCAAGTATTGCTATTTAACACTAATATTTCAATATAATATTAATCATGTTTCTGAATACCGTGAAGTGGTTTCCAGTATTGCTATTTAACACAAATATTTCAATTTAATATTAATCATGTGTTTGAATACCGTGAAGTGGTTTCAAGTATTGTTATTTAACACTAATATTTCAATTTAATATTAATCATGTGTTTCAATACCGTGAAGTTGTTTCAAGTATTGCTACTTAAAACTAATATTTCAATTTAATATTAATCATGTGTCTGAATACCGTGATGTCGTTTTAAGTATTGCTATTTAACACTAATATTTCAATAGAATATTAATCATGTGTCTGAATACTGTGAAGTGGTTTCAAGTATTGCTATTTAACACTAATATTTCAATTTAATATTAAACATGTGTTTGAATACCGTGATGTGGTTAAGTATTGAGATTTAACATTAATATTTCAATTTAATAATAATCATGTGTGTGAAAACCGTTAAGTAGTTTCAAGTATTGCTATTTAACACTAATATTTCAATTTAATATTAATCATGTGTTTGAATACCGTGAAGTGGTTTCAAGTATTGCTATTTAACACTAATATTTCAATTTAATATTAATCATTTGTTTGAACACCGTGAAGTATTTCCAAGTATTGCTATTTAACACTAATATTTCAATTTAATATTAATCATGTTTTTGAACACCGTGAAGTGGTTTCAAGTATTGCTATTTAACACTAATATTTCAATTTAATATTAATCATGTGTGTAAACACCGTGAAATAGTTTTAAGTATTGCTATTTAACACTAATATTTCAATGTAATATTAATCATGTGTTTGAATACCGTGAAGTGGTTTCAAGTATTGCTATTTAACAATAATATTTCAATTTAATATTAATCATGTATGTGAACACCGTGAAGTGGTTCCAAGTATTGCTATTTAAAACTAATATTTCAATTTAATATTAATCATGTGTTTGAATACCGTGAAGTGGTTTCAAGTATTGCTATTTAACACTAATATTTCAATTTAATATTAATCATATGTTTGAACACCGTGAAGTAGTTTCAAGTATTGATATTTAACACTAATATTTCAATTTAATATTAATCATGTGTTTCAATACCGTGAAGTTGTTTCAAGTATTGCTACTTAACACTAATATTTCAATTTAATATTAATCATGTGTCTGAATACCGTGATGTCGTTTTAAGTATTGCTATTTAACACTAATATTTCAATGTAATATTAATCATGTGTTTGAATACCGTGAAGTCGTTTCAAGTATTGCTATTTAACACTAATATTTCAATTTAATATTAAACATGTGTTTGAATACCGTTAAGTGGTCAAGTATTGAGATTTAACACTAATATTTCAATTTAGTAATAATAATGTGTGTGAAAACCGTGAAGTAGTTTCAAGTATTGCTATTTAACACTAATATTTCAATTTAATATTAATCATGTGTTTAAACACCGTGAAGTGGTTTCAAATATTGCTATTTAACACTAATATTACATTTAATATTAAT
Source organism: Sepioteuthis lessoniana (assembly GCA_963585895.1). Lineage (NCBI taxonomy): Eukaryota > Metazoa > Mollusca > Cephalopoda > Myopsida > Loliginidae > Sepioteuthis > Sepioteuthis lessoniana. Next base: position 9,885,129 of record OY757914.1, on the reverse strand, counting down.
CATGTGTTTGAAAACCCTGAAGTGGTTTTAAGTATTGAGATTTAACACTAATATTTTAATTTAATATTAATCATGTGTTTGAATACCGTGAAGTGGTTTCAAGTATTGAGATTTAACATTTATATTTCAATTTAATATTAATCATGTGTGTGAACACCATGAAGTAGTTTCAAGTATTGCTATTTAACACTAATATTTCAATTTAATATTAATCATGTGTCTGAATACCGTGAAGTGGTTTCTAGTATTGCTATTTAACACTAATATTTCAATTTAATATCAATCATGTGTTTTAATACCATGAAGTGGTTTCAAGTATTGCTATTTAACACAAATATTTCAATTTAATATTAATCATGTGTGTGAACACCGTGAAGTTGTTCAAAGTATTGCTATTTAACACTAATATTTCAATTTAATATTAATCATGTGTTTGAATACCGTGAAGTGGTTTCAAGTATTGCTATTTAACATTAATATTTCAATTAAATATTAATTATGTGTTTCAAAACCGTGAAGTGGTTTCAAGTATTGAGATTTAATAGTAATATTTCAATTTAATATTAATCATATGTGTGAACACCGTGAAGTAGTTTCAAGTATTGATATTTAACACTAATATTTCAATTTAATATTCATCATGTGTTTCAATACCGTGAAGTTGTTTCAAGTATTGCTACTTAAAACTAATATTTCAATTTAATATTAATCATGTGTCTGAATACCGTGATGTCGTTTTAAGTATTGCTATTTAACACTAATGTTTCAATTTAATATTAATCAAGTGTCTGAACACCGTGAAGTGGTTTCAAGTATTGCTATTTAACACTAATATTTCAATTTAATATTAATCATGTGTTTGAACACCGTGAAGTGGTTTCAAGAATTGCTATTTAACACTAATATTTCAATTTAATATTAATCATGTGTTTGAAAACCCTGAAGTGGTTTTAAGTATTGAGATTTAACACTAATATTTTAATTTAATATTAATCATGTGTTTGAATACCGTGAAGTGGTTTAAAGTATTGCTACTTAACTCTAATATTTTAATTTAATATTAATCATGTGTCTGAATACGGTGAAGTGGTTTCAAGTATTTCAATTTAACACTAATATTTCTATTTAATATTAATCATGTGTTTGATTACCGTGAGGTAGTTTGAAGTATTGCTATTTAACACAAATATTTCAATTTAATATTACTCATGTGTTTGAATACTGTGAAGTGGTTTAAAGTACTGCTATTTAACACCAATATTTCAATTTAATATTAATCATGTGTTTGAATATCGTGATGTGGTTTCAAGTATTGAGATTTAACACAAATATTTCAATTTAATATTAATCATGTGTTTGAATACCGTGAAGTGGTTTCAAGTATTCTTATTTAACACTAACATTTCAATTTAATATTAATCATGTGTTTAAACACCGTGAAGTGGTTTCAAGTATTGCTATTTAACACTATTATTTCAATTTAATATTAATCCTGTGTTTGAATACCGTGAAGTGGTTTCAAGTATTGAGATTTAACACAAATATTTCAATTTAATATTAATCATGTGTGTGAACACCATGAAGTAGTTTCAAGTATTGCTATTTAACACTAATATTTCAATATAATATTAATCATGTGTCTGAATACCGTGAAGTGGTTTCCAGTATTGCTATTTAACAGAAATATGTCAATTTAATATTAAACATGTGTTTGAATACCGTTAAGTGGTCAAGTATTGAGATTTAACACTAATATTTCAATTTAGTAATAATCATGTGTGTGAAAACCGTGAAGTAGTTTCAAGTATTGCTATTTAACACAAATATTTCAATTTAATATTAATCATGTGTTTGAACACCGTGAAGTGGTTTCAAGTATTGCTATTTAACACTAATATTTCAATTTAATATTAATCATATATATAAACACCGTGAAGTGGTTTCAAGTATTGCTATTTAACAATAATATTTCAATTTAATATTAATCCTGTGTTTGAATACCGTGAAGTGGTTTCAAGTATTTCTATTTAACACTAATATTTCAATTTAATATTAATCATGTGTTTAAACACCGTGAAGTGGTTTCAAGTATTGAGATTTAACACAAATATTTCAATTTAATATTAATCATGTGTGTGAACACCATGAAGTAGTTTCAAGTATTGCTATTTAACACTAATATTTCAATATAATATTAATCATGTGTCTGAATACCGTGAAGTGGTTTCAAGTATTGCTATTTAACACAAATATTTTAATTTAATATTAATCATGTGTTTGAATACCGTGAAGTGGTTTCAAGTATTGCTATTTAACACTAATATTTCAATTTAATATTAAACATGTGTTTGAATACCGTTAAATGGTCAAATATTGAGATTTAACACTAATATTTCAATTTAGTAATAATCATGTGTGTGAAAACCGTGAAGTAGTTTCAAGTATTGCTATTTAACACAAATATTTCAATTTAATATTAATCATGTGTTTGAACACCGTGAGTGGTTTCAAGTATTGCTATTTAACACTAATATTTCAATTTAATATTAATCATGTGTTTGAAAACCCTGAAGTGGTTTTAAGTATTGAGATTTAACACTAATATTTTAATTTAATATTAATCATGTGTTTGAATACCGTGAAGTGGTTTCAAGTATTGAGATTTAACATTTATATTTCAATTTAATATTAATCATGTGTGTGAGCACCATGAAGTAGTTTCAAGTATTGCTATTTAACACTAATATTTCAATTTAATATTAATCATGTGTCTGAATACGGTGAAGTGGTTTCAAGAATTTCTATTTAACACTAATATTTCTATTTAATATTAATCATGTATTTGATACACCGTGAGGTAGTTTGAAGTATTGCTATTTAACACAAATATTTCAATTTAATATTACTCATGTGTTTGAATACTGTGAAGTGGTTTCAAGTATTGCTATTTAGCACAAACATTTCAATTTAATATTAATCAAGTGTCTGAACACCGTGAAGTGGTTTCAAGTATTGCTATTTAACATTAATATTTCACTTTAATATTAATCATGTATTTAAACGCAGTGAAGTGGTTTCAATTATTGCTATTTAACACTAATATTTCAATTTAATATTAATCATGTGTTTAAACACCGTGAAGTGGTTTCAAGTATTGCTATTTAACACTAATATTTCAATTTAATATTAATCATGTGTTTGAAAACCCTGAAGTGGTTTTAAGTATTGAGATTTAACACTAATATTTTAATTTAATATTAATCATGTGTTTGAATACCGTGAAGTGGTTTAAAGTATTGCTACTTAACTCTAATATTTTAATTTAATATTAATCTTGTGTCTGAATACGGTGAAGTGGTTTCAAGTATTTCTATTTAACACTAATATTTCTATTTAATATTAATCATGTGTTTGATTACCGTGAGGTAGTTTGAAGTATTGCAATTTAAAACAAATATTTCAATTTAATATTACTCATGTGTTTGAATACTGTGAAGTGGTTTAAAGTACTGCTATTTAACACCAATATTTCAATTTAATATTAATCATGTGTTTGAATATCGTGAAGTGGTTTCAAGTATTGCTATTTAACACAAATATTTCAATTTAATATTAATCATGTGTTTGAATACCGTGAAGTGGTTTCAAGTATTGTTATTTAACACTAACATTTCAATTTAATATTAATCATGTGTTTAAACACCGTGAAGTGGTTTCAAGTATTGCTATTTAACACTAATATTTCAATTTAATATTAATCCTGTGTTTGAATACCGTGAAGTGGTTTCAAGTATTGAGATTTAACACAAATATTTCAATTTAATATTAATCATGTGTGTGAACACCATGAAGTAGTTTCAAGTATTGCTATTTAACACTAATATTTCAATATAATATTAATCATGTGTCTGAATACCGTGAAGTGGTTTCCAGTATTGCTATTTAACAGAAATATGTCAATTTAATATTAATCATGTGTTTGAATACCGTGAAGTGGTTTCAAGTATTGCTATTTAACACTAATATTTCAATTTAATATTAAACATGTGTTTGAATACCGTTAAGTGGTCAAGTATTGAGATTTAACACTAATATTTCAATTTAGTAATAATCATGTGTGTGAAAACCGTGAAGTAGTTTCAAGTATTGCTATTTAACACAAATATTTCAATTTAATATTAATCATGTGTTTGAACACCGTGAAGTGGTTTCAAGTATTGCTATTTAACACTAATATTTCAATTTAATATTAATCATATATATAAACACCGTGAAGTGGTTTCAAGTATTGCTATTTAACAATAATATTTCAATTTAATATTAATCCTGTGTTTGAATACCGTGAAGTGGTTTCAAGTATTTCTATTTAACACTAATATTTCTATTTAATATTAATCATGTGTTTAAACACCGTGAAGTGGTTTCAAGTATTGAGATTTAACACAAATATTTCAATTTAATATTAATCATGTGTGTGAACACCATGAAGTAGTTTCAAGTATTGCTATTTAACACTAATATTTCAATATAATATTAATCATGTGTCTGAATACCGTGAAGTGGTTTCAAGTATTGCTATTTAACACAAATATTTTAATTTAATATTAATCATGTGTTTGAATACCGTGAAGTGGTTTCAAGTATTGCTATTTAACACTAATATTTCAATTTAATATTAAACATGTGTTTGAATACCGTTAAATGGTCAAATATTGAGATTTAACACTAATATTTCAATTTAGTAATAATCATGTGTGTGAAAACCGTGAAGTAGTTTCAAGTATTGCTATTTAACACAAATATTTCAATTTAATATTAATCATGTGTTTGAACACCGTGAGTGGTTTCAAGTATTGCTATTTAACACTAATATTTCAATTTAATATTAATCATGTGTTTGAAAACCCTGAAGTGGTTTTAAGTATTGAGATTTAACACTAATATTTTAATTTAATATTAATCATGTGTTTGAATACCGTGAAGTGGTTTCAAGTATTGAGATTTAACATTTATATTTCAATTTAATATTAATCATGTGTGTGAGCACCATGAAGTAGTTTCAAGTATTGCTATTTAACACTAATATTTCAATTTAATATTAATCATGTGTCTGAATACGGTGAAGTGGTTTCAAGAATTTCTATTTAACACTAATATTTCTATTTAATATTAATCATGTATTTGATAAACCGTGAGGTAGTTTGAAGTATTGCTATTTAACACAAATATTTCAATTTAATATTACTCATGTGTTTGAATACTGTGAAGTGGTTTCAAGTATTGCTATTTAGCACAAACATTTCAATTTAATATTAATCAAGTGTCTGAACACCGTGAAGTGGTTTCAAGTATTGCTATTTAACATTAATATTTCACTTTAATATTAATCATGTATTTAAACGCAGTGAAGTGGTTTCAATTATTGCTATTTAACACTAATATTTCAATTTAATATTAATCATGTGTTTAAACACCGTGAAGTGGTTTCAAGTATTGCTATTTAACACTAATATTTCAATTTAATATTAATCATGTGTTTGAAAACCCTGAAGTGGTTTTAAGTATTGAGATTTAACACTAATATTTTAATTTAATATTAATCATGTGTTTGAATACCGTGAAGTAGTTTAAAGTATTGCTACTTAACTCTAATATTTTAATTTAATATTAATCTTGTGTCTGAATACGGTGAAGTGGTTTCAAGTATTTCTATTTAACACTAATATTTCTATTTAATATTAATCATGTGTTTGATTACCGTGAGGTAGTTTGAAGTATTGCAATTTAAAACAAATATTTCAATTTAATATTACTCATGTGTTTGAATACTGTGAAGTGGTTTAAAGTACTGCTATTTAACACCAATATTTCAATTTAATATTAATCATGTGTTTGAATATCGTGAAGTGGTTTCAAGTATTGCTATTTAACACAAATATTTCAATTTAATATTAATCATGTGTTTGAATACCGTGAAGTGGTTTCAAGTATTGTTATTTAACACTAACATTTCAATTTAATATTAATCATGTGTTTAAACACCGTGAAGTGGTTTCAAGTATTGCTATTTAACACTAATATTTCAATTTAATATTAATCCTGTGTTTGAATACCGTGAAGTGGTTTCAAGTATTGCTATTTAACACTAATATTTCAATTTAATATTAATCATGTGTTTAAACACCGTGAAGTGGTTTCAAGTATTGAGATTTAACACAAATATTTCAATTTAATATTAATCATGTGTGTGAACACCATGAAGTAGTTTCAAGTATTGCTATTTAACACTAATATTTCAATATAATATTAATCATGTGTCTGAATACCGTGAAGTGGTTTCCAGTATTGCTATTTAACATAAATATTTCAATTTAATATTAATCATGTGTTTGAATACCGTGAAGTGGTTTCAAGTATTGCTATTTAACACTAATATTTCAATTTAATATTAAACATGTGTTTGAATACCGTTAAGTGGTCAAGTATTGAGATTTAACGCTAATATTTCAATTTAGTAATAATCATGTGTGTGAAAACCGTGAAGTATTTTCAAGTATTGCTATTTAACACAAATATTTCAATTTAATATTAATCATGTGTTTGAACACCGTGAAGTGGTTTCAAGTATTGCTATTTAACACTAATATTTCAGTTTAATATTAATCATATATTTAAACAGCGTGAAGTGGTTTCAAGTATTGCTATTTAACACTAATATTTCAATTTAATATTAATCCTGTGTTTGAATACCGTGAAGTGGTTTCAAGTATTGAGATTTAACACAAATATTTCAATTTAATATTAATCATGTGTGTGAACACCATGAAGTAGTTTCAAGTATTGCTATTTAACACTAATATTTCAATATAATATTGATCATGTGTTTGAATACCGTGAAGTGGTTTCAAGTATTGAGATTTAACACAAATATTTCAATTTAATATTAATTATGTGTGTGAACACCATGAAGTAGTTTCAAGTATTGCTATTTAACACTAATATTTCAATTTAATATTAATCATGTGTTTGAATACCGTGAAGTGGTTTCAAGTATTGAGATTTAACACAAATATTTCAATTTAATATTAATCATGTGTGTGAACACCATGAAGTAGTTTCAAGTATTGCTATTTAACACTAATATTTCAATATAATATTAATCACATATTTAAACACAGTGAAGTGGTTTCAAGTATTGCTATTTAACACTAATATTTCAATTTAATATTAATCCTGTAATTGAATACCGTGAAGTGGTTTCAAGTATTGCTATTTAACACTAATATTTCAATTTAATATTAATCATGTGTTTAAACACCGTGAAGTGGTTTAAAGTACTGCTATGTAACACCAATATTTCAATTTAATATTAATCATATGTTTGAATACCGTGAAGTGGTTTCAAGTATTGAGATTTAACATTTATATTTCAATTTAATATTAATCATGTGTGAGAACACCATGAAGTAGTTTCAAGTATTGCTATTTAACACTAATATTTCAATATAATATTAATCATGTTTCTGAATACCGTGAAGTGGTTTCCAGTATTGCTATTTAACACAAATATTTCAATTTAATATTAATCATGTGTTTGAATACCGTGAAGTGGTTTCAAGTATTGTTATTTAACACTAATATTTCAATTTAATATTAATCATGTGTTTCAATACCGTGAAGTTGTTTCAAGTATTGCTACTTAAAACTAATATTTCAATTTAATATTAATCATGTGTCTGAATACCGTGATGTCGTTTTAAGTATTGCTATTTAACACTAATATTTCAATAGAATATTAATCATGTGTCTGAATACTGTGAAGTGGTTTCAAGTATTGCTATTTAACACTAATATTTCAATTTAATATTAAACATGTGTTTGAATACCGTGATGTGGTCAAGTATTGAGATTTAACATTAATATTTCAATTTAATAATAATCATGTGTGTGAAAACCGTTAAGTAGTTTCAAGTATTGCTATTTAACACTAATATTTCAATTTAATATTAATCATGTGTTTGAATACCGTGAAGTGGTTTCAAGTATTGCTATTTAACACTAATATTTCAATTTAATATTAATCATTTGTTTGAACACCGTGAAGTATTTCCAAGTATTGCTATTTAACACTAATATTTCAATTTAATATTAATCATGTTTTTGAACACCGTGAAGTGGTTTCAAGTATTGCTATTTAACACTAATATTTCAATTTAATATTAATCATGTGTGTAAACACCGTGAAATAGTTTTAAGTATTGCTATTTAACACTAATATTTCAATGTAATATTAATCATGTGTTTGAATACCGTGAAGTGGTTTCAAGTATTGCTATTTAACAATAATATTTCAATTTAATATTAATCATGTATGTGAACACCGTGAAGTGGTTCCAAGTATTGCTATTTAAAACTAATATTTCAATTTAATATTAATCATGTGTTTGAATACCGTGAAGTGGTTTCAAGTATTGCTATTTAACACTAATATTTCAATTTAATATTAATCATATGTTTGAACACCGTGAAGTAGTTTCAAGTATTGATATTTAACACTAATATTTCAATTTAATATTAATCATGTGTTTCAATACCGTGAAGTTGTTTCAAGTATTGCTACTTAACACTAATATTTCAATTTAATATTAATCATGTGTCTGAATACCGTGATGTCGTTTTAAGTATTGCTATTTAACACTAATATTTCAATGTAATATTAATCATGTGTTTGAATACCGTGAAGTCGTTTCAAGTATTGCTATTTAACACTAATATTTCAATTTAATATTAAACATGTGTTTGAATACCGTTAAGTGGTCAAGTATTGAGATTTAACACTAATATTTCAATTTAGTAATAATAATGTGTGTGAAAACCGTGAAGTAGTTTCAAGTATTGCTATTTAACACTAATATTTCAATTTAATATTAATCATGTGTTTAAACACCGTGAAGTGGTTTCAAATATTGCTATTTAACACTAATATTACATTTAATATTAATCATGTGTTTGAAAACCCTGAAGTGGTTTTAAGTATTGAGATTTAACACTAATATTTTAATTTAATATTAATCATGTGTTTGAATACCGTGAAGTGGTTTCAAGTATTGAGATTTAACATTTATATTTCAATTTAATATTAATCATGTGTGTGAACACCATGAAGTAGTTTCAAGTATTGCTATTTAACACTAATATTTCAATTTAATATTAATCATGTGTCTGAATACCGTGAAGTGGTTTCTAGTATTGCTATTTAACACTAATATTTCAATTTAATATCAATCATGTGTTTGAATACCATGAAGTGGTTTCAAGTATTGCTATTTAACACAAATATTTCAATTTAATATTAATCATGTGTGTGAACACCGTGAAGTGGTTCAAAGTATTGCTATTTAACACTAATATTTCAATTTAATATTAATCATGTGTTTGAATACCGTGAAGTGGTTTCAAGTATTGCTATTTAACATTAATATTTCAATTAAATATTAATTATGTGTTTCAAAACCGTGAAGTGGTTTCAAGTATTGAGATTTAATAGTAATATTTCAATTTAATATTAATCATATGTGTGAACACCGTGAAGTAGTTTCAAGTATTGATATTTAACACTAATATTTCAATTTAATATTAATCATGTGTTTCAATACCGTGAAGTTGTTTCAAGTATTGCTACTTAAAACTAATATTTCAATTTAATATTAATCATGTGTCTGAATACCCTGATGTCGTTTTAAGTATTGCTATTTAACACTAATATTTCAATATAATATTAATCATGTGTCTGAATACTGTGAAGTGGTTTCAAGTATTGCTATTTAACACTAATATTTCAATTTAATATTAAACATGTGTTTGAATACCGTGATGTGGTCAAGTATTGAGATTTAACACTAATATTTCAATTTAATAATAATCATGTGTGTGAAAACCGTTAAGTAGTTTCAAGTATTGCTATTTAACACTAATATTTCAATTTAATATTAATCATGTGTTTGAATACCGTGAAGTGGTTTCAAGTATTGCTATTTAACACTAATATTTCAATTTAATATTAATCATTTGTTTGAACACCGTGAAGTATTTCCAAGTATTGCTATTTAACACTAATATTTCAATTTAATATTAATCATGTTTTTGAACACCGTGAAGTGGTTTCAAGTATTGCTATTTAACACTAATATTTCAATTTAATATTAATCATGTGTGTAAACACCGTGAAATAGTTTTAAGTATTGCTATTTAACACTAATATTTCAGTGTAATATTAATCATGTGTTTAAACACCGTGAAGTGGTTTCAAGTATTGCTATTTAACATTAATGCTTCAATTTGATAGTAATCATGCGTTTGAACACCGTGAAGGGTTTTCAAGTATTGCTATTTAACACTAATATTTCAATTTAATATTAATCATGTGTTTAAACACCGTGAAATTGTTTCAAGTATTGCTATTTAACACTAATTATTCTAATACAAACTATCTATTCATTTGCACAGTCAAATGGTTCCAAGTAAAGTTTTATAATTCAAATAATTCTATTTTGCATACACGTAAACGGTTTCAAGTATCTAATAATATTATTTTTTTTTAAACACGATTAAATTGTTTCAATTATTGGTATATATCATTGATAATTTTATAAACCATCCGTCATTTGTTTACATACAGTTAAATGTCAAACAGTTCTATTTCTAACAATTCAATTTAGCATAAGTCACTTGTTTATGCACAGTTTAAATGTCAAATAGTTCTATTTGACAGAAAGACAAACCCTATAAGGTGCTACCAGTCCGGGACAGAATGACTCTGGGAGCAATGGCAATGAAGGGGTACTCCGTATTCCCCCAAATCTCCAGCATTATAGAAGTCTCACCATCTGATGGTTTAGTGAATTATCCATTCTGTTATTTATTTTAATCATTGAGAGAATGTTCTTCACAGGAGACGCTAAAATTTTTGCCTTGTGTCAAACTAAACTAAGTTTATATAATGGTGCTTGCTGTTGAGTACAACTGAGAAAGCCAGTTTTTATATACCGTTTCTTGTAAAATGAGTCGGATCCTTGATAGAAGTTCAACAATTTGTTACCTATAACTAGACTACTACAACCTTAGATGGGTTGACATGCCGTTAAAATCAATCAATCAACCTTTAAAAAATCCGAGAGCCAATTCAGTAATGGAAAATATTTGGGGTAAAATTGAAAATTAAATAAAAATAAAAAACATCATTAAATAAATTAAACAAAAGTAACGTACGTGCAATTTTTTTAAAGGAAATAAAAACGGTTTGCAAATGTTCACATGAACGCGAGATTTCGATGAACACGAGATCTTAATGTAATTATCCGAGATTTATCTCCACAGAAGTAATGAAGAAAAGTCAAGGTGACTGCGAAGGACTGACTCTTCAATACAACATTCATCTCGAGGAAGGCCAAAATGTTTGATTGATTGATCTTAACGGCTTGTCAAACTTTCTTGGGTTATTTTATGCCTAAAGGTTAGTGAATCATGCTCATTGTCTATTCATATTTAAATTTTTTGTACTTGTTTTTTAAGAGTTTTTAATCTTTTGTACATAGTCTTATCGATTATGAAATAGTTTTTTGTTGATTTGTTTCATTGATGGGATCTTAACAGATACTACTACCCCATCCAGCTCAGAATGAATCTTGGGATGATGGCAATAAAGAGGTTCTCCACATACTTCATATCTCCAGAACTAGAGCTTCAACATCAGAAGCAGTCATGTCCTGGACGCTCTTTTTTTTTGGTGGGGGGAGCTCTTATCTTTCTGTAAGGGATACAGTCAGCCTATTCTAAGACCCGCCAACATAGCGAGGAAGGTTGAAGATCACATCGGTCAAAACGCTGAAACAACAGGACAATATATTGTCGGAAATGATTAATTGAATAATGTGAGAATGTTTCATATGAATTCTTCAGACATTTATCTCGACACGAAATCCTCGGAAAGATAATTTTTTTACCGCACATACAAAAAGGGAAAAATAATCCTTCTTTGTTTTGTTTTTGTTTTTTTAAATTTTTCTGAGAGCAACTTCAATTAATTTTCTTCAAACTGATTAAGCTATTTTAACTGGAGACGCACTGAGAATTACCGTTTTTTTATTCCTGAAAAAGGAAAATTTGAAAAATTTAAAAAATGAGTGTGAAAGAAGAAATTACCGAAAATTAATTAAACAGTTCTCATTTAAATCTCATTTTAATCTGTCAAAAACTATCAAATGATTCACACGAAAATTCAACAAAAAGAGATTACTCGACGAAGGATTTTTATCATCGGTAACCACAAAACGTTCAGAAAATTAAAAGTACAGCCAGTCTTTAACTCTATTCCTGCTGACTTTCAGTTCAATTATAACGATTGATATCAACTCCTTGAGAGTTATTTAAAGCTGAAATCTCATTTATTTGAAAATATTTGTAATCATAACAATATTGGTGTAATGGTTATCGTCGTAGGAAATGGACACGGCGACACGAGTTTAAATCCTGGAAGAGACTGATTGCATTTCGCATAGCACTAATACACTTGGAAAAGGTATGTATCCAATTATTCTCCCTCCAGCTATGGGTAAATAGTAGGGCAGACTGGGTTCTTCAGCCTTGGTAAGGCAACTAGTCTAGGAGAAGGAAAACTCTAAATTAAAACATGTTAAACTCCGCTTAAAAATTGACCTTGTGTCATATCCTGCCTGAGCGGAGGGATTGGGTAAATATGATAACAATATTTTTAATGTTCCATGGTATTTTCTTTACTTGCATTTTCTATTTATCAATAATCATTTCTTTGCATACGATTGTATGGTTTCAAGTATTCCTATCTAATACAAATAATTTCCGCACAGTGCTATGATTTCTAGTATTCCTATCTAATTCTGGCCCAGTCCGCTGGGGCCGAAAATACAGTGATTGCATCTCTGCAGAGAGATAACACCGTTCCCAATGAGTGTCCTCTATATGACGCTAAACAATCTGATGGTGAGGCTCCAGTAATGCAGGAGCTTTTGGGAATGCGGACTATCCCCTTCATTACCATTGCTCCCAGGTCCATTCTGTCCTTGTGTGGTAGCACCTGATAGGATCCTATCTATGGGTCAAATAGAGCTGTTTAACCTTTAAACGGTATGCAAAAAAAATTACTTATGCTAAACTGAATTGTTAGAAATAGAACTGCTCAATCATTTAACTGTGAGTATCTCAAAAGTGTACGAACAAATCCTATATTTAATATATATGAATAGACAAGGTTTGGCATAAAATAAACAACAATGGTTTATATGCCTAACAAACAAACCCAACCAAAACTATCTAATATGAATCATTTGCGCACAGTGCGATGGTTTCAAGTATTCCTGTGTAATACTAATTTATACACAATTTTAAAGTATAAAGTTTCTTGGGGCACAGTGCTATAGTTTCAAGTATTCCTATGTAATGCTAATAATTTATACACAATTCTAAAGAATAACGTTTCTTGGAGCACAGTGCTATGGTTTCATTCTGTGCCAACAGCAGATTTAATTGTGTCATACTCAGGAAATCCAATTTCCTCGAAGTAGAGATGTCTTACCTTTCTGCAAGAGTTCCAGTCGGCGTATTCTTTGCCTGGCGAACAAGACAGACCACTCTATACCTCGATCAATTGGAGTAAATTGATTTATACCAATATAATTCTATATACAACAGCTGCCTATTTAGATACGGCACTATATATATATATATATATATATATATATATATAGTATAATCGGATGGAAACTCAAACTTGGTTAAGTCGTCATTATAAATTTATTCCGGTGGAGAATATTTCGATATTCTCCGTTTCGTCAGATGACTTTTTACCTGCTTTTCTCGAAGTTGCAGAACAGCAAATGTGGAATTACAGTTCGTATGTAAAGAATAAAAAATAAAAATGAAAATTATTTAAATTCACAGGCGAGAAAAAAAAAGTATATGTAATCTTTCTGTGGCTTTTTTTTCTCAAGAGTAGACGCCACCCTCGCAGATGAGTAGTAATAGTGTTTTGACTGATCACTTTGATCCCGGCTGTTGACCTGTAAAATTTCTTCACTAAGCGTCTGGTGAAGCGTGCCACTGACTCGTTTCCGGGGTCATCCGCCTAACTCTAAAGCCGCCATGCTACATCAAGGGATTTCCATTCTTATTCAATTGTGTGGTTCGTATTATAGTCTCCTCTCCTTGGGACTGTTACAAACTGGAGCTGAATATCTTAGTAATTATAGAGGCAGAATATTTTAATGTGAATATAGGAGTTTGCGTTTCAACCGGTATAGTTTTTTAGATTGAACTTTGCTTCCCGCACCGGTCGCTTCCGGGTGGAAGGTGCGAGAGGAATTTTCGGCCTGAACACCGGCTGGCGCGAATTCGGTCTTTTTCAAATTGACCGGCATGCGAGACTGACGTTTTTCTCTGTGGGTCACTAGCAAGGCAAAAAGAGGTAAGTACGTGGATTCTCTTGATTGATTCGATTTAAATCATCACTTTCGTGGTGTGTTTCCTTTTTTGGAACATTCATGAGTTCATTTGTTTTGTTTCAGTTTTCACGTTGGGGAATGTATGCTTGTTTTTACGCTGAACATGTGCGCAAATAAAGATATACATCTTCATCAGTTCGAGACACATGTCTTTGATTTTTAGCCCCAGTTGCTGCAGTAACATTTGAATATTGCAGAGTTTTGACCTCTGGTTTGATCGAATTTTTGTTGTAGAATACACCTACTGCATCTTTGCAGACGAGTAAGACACCACACCGACGAGTGTCCTGGACTATGATATAAAAACATCTGATGATGAGGCTCCAGTAATGCTGAGTTTGTGAAATGCGGAGTTTCTCTTTATTGGCATCGCTCCCAGGTAACACTCTGGCCCGAAGTTGTAGCCCCTGATAGGACCCTATCTATGGGTTAAATAAAACTAAACTGTGTACTTATGGTAGACAGAATTGCTAAAAACATGACTGTTTTGACATTTAAACTGCGTACTTATGCTGAACTGAATTGTTTGAGATGGAACTGTTTTTGTATGCTAAACGGAATTGTTTGAATTAGAACTGTTTATTTGTATAAAAATGGATTTAGCATTAAATAACCTTCAAAGTTTGATATGCCATAAAACCCAAACAAACAAATAAACCAACAAATCAATGGACTTTCAATTAACCATCATGAATTCATTTCGACAAGCCACTGACTCGACCTGCCTCTTCAGATGACTTTTTACAAAATGTAAAAAGATCCATGAAACATTGTTCATTTAAAAAAAAAAAGAAAAAAAAAAGGCTGAAACACAGGTGGAAAATTAGTCTGGAATCGGTTTAAAACTTGTGACCACTCCCATATTTTTGTATTCAAATCTCGGTGTCATATTTTGATTCATCTCTTTTCATTTCTGTTAATTATCCACGTGTTCCTTAGCGTCTATTCTAATTCAACTTTTAGAGGAATTAAGAAAGATTCTATTGGTTCTTTTATTCATTATGTTCTATTGCATTTTTTAAAAATGCTCTTAGTTCTCTATAGTCATTTCTTTGTATTCCTATCAAATAGAAATAATTCGGACCCATGCTTTCAAGTATTTCAATTTAATACTAATTATTTATATACAGTTATACCGGCTCATAGGCCTAGGGGGTAGAGTGTTCGCCAATGTTCTGGGAGACCTGGGTTCAATTCCAGGCCGAGTCATACCAAAGACTTTTAAAATGGTACTTGATACCTCCTTGCTTAACTCTTAGGAATATAAGGTACGTATCAAGGGTAAAGTGGAGCAATCCAGGGAAAGGAGTAGCGCCCTCCCCTACACTTTGGTGTTGTAGCTATTGAAAAGGGAGCCTTCTGGTCACCCTCGACTACGGTTGCCAACAACTTTATATAGATTAAAGTTACTATTCCTATTTAAAAATAACCATTTGTTCGTGCAGACATCAAGTATTCGTATCTGGCACCAATAATTTTCAAGCAATTTTATGTTTCATGAAATTAATAAAAACAATTTTTAACAAATGATTATCACTTCAAGTTACTATTTTGAATATAAATAATTTTCATACAGTTTTATAGTATCAAGTATTCCTGTAAAATACCTATAATTTATACGCATTCAATTAATCCTATCTAATCCTTATGATTTACACACAATTACATAGTTTAAAATAGCTAAACGTCTGCATTATTGAGATCGGCCTGAATACTGAGAAGAGTCCTGGAGACTTGAGGAGATTTGCTGTCGCTCAGACTCCAGGGAAAGAACATCAGCTGATGCTGGTGTGAGAAAATCTCAAGGAGTAAATAATAATAAAGAGTACCTGCCGAATTGTGGACTCTGGCTGACCAAAGTGTAAAACTTTAAGAAAGCGAAAAAGAAGATATGTGCTTAGACCTTGCTTGGGAACTAAGAAAAGTATGGAACATGAAAGTGACAGTGACACAAATGATAATTGGCGCACTCGGTACAGTCACAAAATGATTAGTATAGGGACTAGAGGACTTGGAAATAAGAGAACGAGTGGAGACCATCCAAACTACAACATTGTTGAGATCGGCCAGAGTACTGTCCTGAAGACTTGAAAAGACTTGCTGTCACTTAGACTCCAGATTAAAACCACCTGCTAACGCTGGTGTGAAAAACTCTCAGATGAGTAAAATAATCCGGCTGACCACAGAATAAAACTGAAAGAATGTGAAAAGATAGATAAGTACCTCGACCTTGCTAGAGAATTGAAAAAACTGTGGACATGAAGGTGACAATTATACCAATTGTGATTGGTGCTTTTGGCACGGTAACTAAAGGATTATTAAAGGGCCTGGAGGATTTGGAAGTTGGCGGCCGAGTGGAGACCACCCAAACAACAGCATTATTGAAAACGGCCAGAATACTGAGAAGAGTCCTGGAGACTTGAGGAGACATGCTGTCACTCAATCTCCAGTGAAAGACCATCAGATGCCGCTGATGGGAAAAACTCTAATGAGTAAGAAATAATAATAATAATAATAATATTAATAATAATAATAATAATAATAATTAGTTAGCCCACAGCTAAATGGTTTCAAGAATCACTAAAAGAATAATTTCCAAAACAAATCTATTTTGAGCCATACCTAACAGGTATTACTATTGAGGGTCAGATTGGACCAGGGAATAATTGCAATGTTGGGGTACTCTGCATTCTCTAGAGTTCCGGTGTGCTAATACCCTCTCGGCCCCCACGTATTCAATCACTTTTTAAAACCATTTCAAGTCTTGGCCAGTGAATCATCTAGTGGTTCCGACAGGGGTATCACACATTTCTTTACGGCACAAGAAATACAATCAACGGAGTGGGAGAAAAGAACAAAGAAAAAACGGACAATATGGGGTTGGGTTAACTCAAGTGCAAGAACATTAAGTTGTGACACTCTGCATTCCTTTGTGCATCTGTAGACTAACGCTGACATGCATCCCTCGCGAAATTTCCACAAAGCTACAAGGAATGCCAATTCATCTTGACTGGTCTTCCCTCACTGCTGCTGGACTCTATCTCATGCAACTGGTCTCTCAGATGTCCGGTGTCGACTGTCAACTGCCCCTCTCCGTCGCCCGTCGCTTCCTCTGGGTTCCTTCTTCCAACTCCTGACTGGCGTTCCCTTGCCTACTTCCGGTCGCGTCGAGATCTCAAGCTCAGGCCTTTGTTTGGTTTCGCGCCAAAACAAAGGGATCGTCTGCTTAGCAGCCCACCCATATAGTGTCATACCGGTACTATAGCCTCACCGCTAGATGCAGATTATGTCATGTCCAAGACACTCCCTTTTGAGGGTGGCTGGGGGTGTCTTACCGCACTGCAGGGAATGCATTCGGTCTATTCTAAGCACCATTGACTCGGCGAGTTGACTCTAGCCTAATTTTGAGCCTAAGCCTCAGTTATTTTACAGTACACGCTTTTACTTAAGAGTCACTCATTTAAGTATTGAACCGGCTAATCGATGCTTAACTTCGATGATCTGGTGGGAACCAATAATTAAAGTCACTGTATTATTGTTGATATCTTTATTAAACAATATAAACATTTTATTAAAAATTATAAATATTTCTTTTACCTTCATTTTAAATGATTTTTATTGCTAACCCAGGTTATCGATCCTTAGTAATAAAGAAAATAAAGAAAACTCCATTAGCAAGAATCGAATTCACATTCCTTATTCTCAAGAATTCGTTTTAAAGTGACAATTACCTGACCAATTAGGTTACAAAACCACCTGCTCCAGTTATTCAGATCTAACCATATAGCTATGCTGTATTCTCCTAAAATGTATAAATGACATATTTATTTACATAAATTAGCTATGTAAATTGTGATATTATTTTGAATTTCTTACGAGAAGCATTTCGAGTGATATTAATTTGTGACAAGTAATTTAATCTTAATTTCCGCTGTTTTACTGATTAGATTAAAGAGACTATCGAATGCAGCTTTTCACATCTGTTGCAGTGTGTGCAGCAAGAAAATCCATGGCACCTGCTTTCTATTGTATCTCTATAAATGAGACATCCGCTTAAAAAAAGAAAAGAGGAACTACTCACACATTTGAGCTGTCTCTTCCCAGTGGGCGTTGCCAATCATTGATAGGATATAGAATAGATCTGGTCGGAGAAGAACACTTTTCGTCTCTTCAACCACTCTCCTGTAAGCATATGTATACGACACAATTTCAGTTTTTAAGCAAATTAAGACTGCTTTGAGTTCGGGGGTTTCTTTCTCTAAGACTGGTTGTATAACTGACGTTAAAGAACCCAGGCTACCCTGCTATACATCCATAGCTGAAGTGTGAGGGGGGGGATGGATGTATGCATTTCACAAGCGAATTAGTGCGAAGTGAAACGCTAATAGCCTTGTGCTGGATTTGAACTCTGGTCACTAATTTCATTTCCCACGATGATAAGCCTTTTCATTAAGAGTGTATCCTTATATATATATATATATATAGGGGTATCATACAATGACTGATGTTTATACAGTAGCATTGCTTTAATCGAAACTTTCATCAGATGATGACTCTGGTTTCTGGCTAGGTTACGTTTTCGGGGCCGAAGCATCCTTACCACTAAACCAGAATGGCCCAGCAGTAAATCACGATATATATATATATATATATATATATATATATATATATATATAAACTGTAAATTCAAACCTGTTATACTCCGCTTAAAAATTGACCTTGTGTCATATCCTGCCCGAGCAGAGGGGTTGGTAATTATATATAACCACATATAAACACACACACACACACATACATATATGTGTTCATGGTTCATGGTTGCAGTATACGGGACAGATATCTGCAATTATTCAAATACAATTTTGTTTTATATTCCGAGCTTTCCATGTTTGCCCTCTCGTAATACATGTAATTCTACAAAATGTCCTGTTGCCTGATAATTTTGAAAGAATGAAACTGTCACTGTCCACAGTTGGTCCGTCACTACCTCTCTCATATTCTAACTAGATCCTAGATGTTGATCCCACGGCTTTGTTTTGATTTTTGGGAACTGTATAAAACCAAAATATGCAGATCATTGAAATAAGGGGTCTTTGTTATCCTAAAAAAATCACTTTGACCGAATCTCCTTTATCAAAAAGTGTTTAGAAAGTAACGATTCTTTTTGTGTGTAATAAAAACATTGATATGGCTTTCAGCTTTAGATCCACAGGTTTTCATTTGGCACGCAAAGCTTTTTGTTATTTTAATGAATAATTCATTATCATACATGTTTTGAGACGTCAATAAGAATCTGTAATCATACTTTATTGGATTGGTTTGGTTTGGTTTGGTTTCTTTGTTTAATGGCATATCAACCCTTGTAGGTTATTTAATGCCAAAGCTATTCTCCTAGAAGAACAGTAGTGGTACTATTTAACCTATAGCTGGGAGGATAAGGGGGTTCATACCTTTCCCAAGGGTATTTGCTCGAAATTGAACGTAATAGCGCGACTGGAGTACGAACTCCCTTACTACGATTTCGCAGTCCATCGCTTTAACCAATACGCTTCGAGAACACCCCCAAACTTTATTGATGTAGAAGTAAAGTAAGTAAAGTTTTCGACCGTATTCAAGGGCGACCCAAAGGCTCCCTTTTCAATAGCTACTACACCGAGGTGTAGGGAAGGGTGCTACTCCTTTCCCTTGAATGCTCAACTTTACCCTTGATACGTACCTTGTATTGCTGAATGTTAAGAAAGGAGGTATCTAGTTACATTTTTAAAGTATTTGGTATGACGCGACCTGGGATTGAACCCAGGTCTTTCGGACCATTGGCGAACACTCTACCGACTAGGCGAAGTAAGAACCTATTTTATATCAGATATAAGATAATCATTACTTAAAATAAAAGTTTTAGATTTAATTTTGTAAAAAAATTTGCATAATATTTAAAAGATATTTTATTTCATTTTATTGTCTTTTTATTGTCTTATTGGTTCCTGCTATGTTTACATCGTGTGTGGCGTACGAAAGATGGCTACGGGTTCGTTCGGATATCTCAGGTACTCTGGAAAATTGAATAAATGAAATATCCGTTCAGGTAAATTTGTATTGATCATTTTCTTAGACTCACGAATAGGTGTCGACCAACAATCGTTCTACTACGGTACAAAAACTACCGCTTTTTGTCACTGCGAGTGGGTACGTCATCATATCAGATATTTAGTTCCAAGTGACATGTTGACGCTATCAGTAACTTTACAGATAATTATTCGTTGATTCTCAACTTCTACCACCGGTAGGGCATGGTAATCTTTTTGGTTGGGGCTTGAGACGAAGTTAATGAATATGTAAGAATCAAATATTTCTGGGTTGGCATCAGAATTTCAGCCATACCAAACTAGGTCATGGCCCTAAATCGGTTGGGAATCCCAAGTTTAGGCTCTTGTCACCTTCCAATCATATTTTACTACAGCTGAAGTGAGAAGCCCGCTAATAAGACGTTTCTTGATTTATTGTTTGTGTCAACATTTCAAGCTGCCGATTTTAAGAGTTTAACAAGGAATTTGGTGTTCCTTCTATGCGCGAATTTGATTTTCCCTCTCCGCGCGAATTTGTTGTTCCTTCTCCGCGCAAATTTGATGTTCAACTTGTAATCAAAACTGAATACGCAATCAAAACTGAATAGACAACAACTATGGAAGGCAGTAATTACTGGGGATACGGTTACAAGAATCAGCATTCCTATCCGAGGTCGCGGTAAATCACCTGAAGAAGGCCAGAGGTGAAATTTGGCCGAAACGTAGTGAAAGAAGAAACAACACAAAAACTACCAACATGAGGAAAAAAGTCCGCAATAAATAAAAAAAAATAATTCTCAGATTAAGAAACCTCATCTCAAAGTGATTCCAATTAAAGACAAGTACAAAAATTCGGTACGGACCCGACTCTGGAAGAAGAGATAAGGATTTATAAGATCAAAAAATCCATCCGTGATCGCCCTTCGGGGACCGTGGCGCAGCGGATAGAGGCATTGAGTCTCTGCGGTTCCAGGTGAGCATTGTCAGAAGATAGCGGTTTCAAATCCTACCCAAGCCAGCCAAAGGTTTACTTGGTCAAAAACGTGGTGCGATAGACAACAACTATGGAAGGCAGATACGGTTACAAGACTCAGCATTCCTATCCGAGGTCGCGGTAAATCACCTGAAGAAGGCCAGAGGTGAAATTTGGCCGAAACGTAGTGAAAGAAGAAACAACACAAAAACTACCAACACGAGGAAAAAAGTCCGCAATAAATAAAAAAATTAATT